>CM035409.1:149009280-149239280 GCA_020310875.1 Ceratopteris richardii
TGTATTGGACTTGTGATCTATAGAAGAGCTAATCAACTTTTGACAGTGGGCTTAGATGTATCATAAACAGTGATTGCACATCAAAGAATAATCCGAGTTTCAGCTTCGATTTTCTTCAGGCAAGGGAATGTGGGCACCAACCCTTCATCAGTCATAAATCCCAAACCAAGCCATACAAATTTATTCAGGGCTATGCAGTTTTAATAATCTAACAATAATTGCTCGTCAATAATAATCAAAGACATTCATGCTTTACACAAATAGAGGTCATTTGTTTTGGTTATTGGGCTAGGAGGATTTTTTATGTGTAGAGTGATGGGGTTCTGTGTATGATCGTTAAATATGCATGACAACTTCATATTTGTAATGAATATAATACATATATGAAGATGGAAAAAGCACAGGGCTCTTCCATGGAGGGGTGGGCATCCAATAAGTGCAAGTGAGCATGAGTTGACAAGCAGAGCACCATTCGGGAGAGGTACAACTTTTAAAATGTTTCTGCAACTCATGGAAAAGATATGATGTTGAGAATATGATGATGTTGGTTTTCACGATGATTTTATTGAGCAACAGATGACACCCGGAGTATGAAGAAAGGCGACAATCAGATAGTGGACATCCTTTATCATCGAGTAGAATCAAAACTGAAGGAATATGGGCTAGAAATAGCAACCCTTATTAAAAACAACTAACATCTTGCCTTCTTTCACCTGTTAGAAGACCATCAATCATGTAAAAGAGTTCTAAGCATGTGAATTCAAGTATGCCCAATACAAGAGGGAAAAGTACTATTCGTTCTCCTTTTGGCCTTTTAAAGGACGTTGGCAAAATATATATGTATATATTCCTTGAAGTCATGGCCCCAAGAGTACTAGGCACAGTCCCAAGTGAAATGGAAGTCATAAAAAATTCTGAGGCCATAATTAACCACCAAACGTAACCCTATTGTTGCCAAGAAGAAGCTCTCATAAAACACAGTTGTGAAGGAGAAAGGCACCAATCCTGTGCAATATGGCATACAATGATCAGAACATCAGAAATTAAGTCCAAAACCTAACGGTTCATTACATAGGCAGATCATATTCTTAAGTCCATCTCATTAGAATGTTTTCGCACAAATATCAAAGATGATTCCAAAAAGCATAATATGAGCAAATACTAACGAGGCTACAACTGTCTATTTGGAGGTTTGGGAACTTGCCACCTCAGTGAAAGTTTTGTGCAAGTATGCAAAATTGGGATGGACCCATCCCTTATTAGAGCCACATCTACACAACCCTTCTATTTGTTACTTGCATGCAATTTTGGGTGAAAAGAAAATGACAACCACAGCTTCACTGTGAGTGACAGAGAGAGTCAAGATGCAGCCAAAGTTTCTAAGGGATCTTCCCATAGAGACGCACAAAAATAATCTTGCACATAAGGGAGATGCATAAAAATAATCTTGCACAGAAGGGCCAACATCTCTGGAGAGACCCAAGAGTTCAAAAAAATTGTTGTAAACCTCATATGCAGGCGTCCCAAATGAGGTAATGGGATCCCAATATTGAGGAAACATAAAAGGTCCAGGGCAGGAGAGCTCCATCATTGTGATTGCAGAAAAGAAATGGAACTACAGCCTGACACACCAACAGTTCCATAGAAACTTCAAGAAGATTACAAAGGGCGGCCACAGCAAGAGGGCAAAGATGTGTAACCCCCAAAATACAACATCAATGGACATGGAGGAAAACTTTTGGTGAACAAGAGCAGCATCACAGAGAAGATGGGGAAGCACAATGGGAAGAGAATGTCCGCATATACCTTCCCTGAATTGTTGGCAATCTTCCTACTGTCAACAAGGGTTTTGAAATCCCCACCGCTGCAAGCAAGTATAGAGGTCGCAAATACTGGGAAGCAGCCTCCTTATGCCAACCTTCAAAGTGAATTCAATTGTGCCATGGCATGGAGCATCAGACTTCCATGAGAGCAACACAGAGTAGTGCCAAGCCTATGGTAAACTGAAGGTGAATAGAGGGGTCGATGAGAACAACTGCCAAGAAGGACAAGTATTAGAAGATTAAAGACTGATAGGCAAGAAGCTTGCAGTCTCTGTGGACTTTATTGCACAAACTCTAAGTCGAATATTGCATTAGAAGAGTGGTATAGTGAGCGAGAAGAGGTAGAAGGGAGAAAGGAGCCCAAGGGAGGGAGCGAGAAGGAAAGACTTCCCCTAACCTCCCAATCAGCAAGGAATAACGTGTTGGTGCAGACCAATCACCAATTGAAGGCTTGGAAGATCAAATGATGAAGGAAGAATCAATTCCTAAAGTGTGGAAGAAGATTACAATCAGAGGACAAGAGAAGTGTACACATATGTACATTAGCATAGTCATAGATGACTTAGATCTTTTGTTCAGTAAGAATTATGTACAAATTATCTATAAATACCTTGAGAAAAGTCGGGGCATGTATGAGAGCTTATGTGACATTAGTTAGAAGTCAAGAATGAGGGAGATAGAAGTCATAAGATAGAGGAAAGTGAATTTGAGTTAGCTCTCATCACTCAGTTGTATTTTCTCTGAGTAAATGAAAAATTTTGCGCCCGATGTTTCTGCGTGTTCTCCTTCTACAGTAGATCAATTGTGGAATGCTTTTGTACAAGTCTAAGTTGAGAGTTGCTTGACCTCTGTGCAAAGTTTCAGCTTCCAATTGTAATCAGGCTGAGTGAATTAAGTGTAGGAACATTCATATGTGAAGTGTATTCACAGGTTCCTAAAACAGGCGCATATTTCGAAGTTAATGTTTTGGTCATTTCTCCTAGCACAGTTTAAAGTTTTGCATGAGTGAGGGCTTAATCTTTAAGTTGGAAGATAAGCTACTTATGTCTAGAAGCATTTTGTAAAACGGGTTCTATTCAAGGAGAACCAAGTCTTAAAAGTTACAAGTGTAGAGTCGACTGTTTTGGATAACAGTTTCTGACATAGGTAACTTGTGAAATCAATTTCTCAAGTTATACTTAATCTTTTGAAGTGATTCAACTTGGAGTAGATGCGCAATCTCTAGGAGATACTTCATACAAAGTTTCATCAAAAACTTTACACGTTTGATAGGTCAATGTGGAAAAATAGTGCAGCAGACTTTTCTGTGTTTCACCTTCTTCACAGATTTGTTAATCTTTTGGTAATTAGCAATTGATCCTCTAAATGAGTGGAGTGTTTGACTTATTCTTGGTATAGAGGTGTTCTAATCAAAAGAATAAGTTGTTCTTTTGGAGATTAACATTCTCCATCAGTGGTATCAGAGCAGGAGACATCAATTTCAAGAAAAGGAGGATTCCGACTGCTGCAGATTCAAGAGATTCAACACTTGAAGGATCAAGAAGTGAAAGCTTGGAGTCAAAGATTGAGGAGAAGACAAATTGACATCAAGAAAGGCAAAAGGAGTTCAATTCGAAGTAAAGGTACATACATTGTTTGTAAAGCTTGAAGATTTCAATACACAGGTGGATACAAGATGGGAGAAAGCTTGCAGATTGATAAGCTAGATAGGGCGAACTATCCAGCATGGTCCATGAGGATGGAAGCACACCTCATGAGCAAAGATCTTATATCATTTATTACAGGAGATGAAGAAAAACCAGAATTTGCAGATCCAAGTATTCCTACTAGGGAAGAACTTGCAATGTTGAAAACTTGGATGAGAAAGGATGCTCAAGCAAGGAGCATCATCTACATGGCTGTAAATGATTATCTTCTACCTCACATCAGAGGTTTGGAAAGTGCCACAGATGTTTGGAATGCCTTGGAAGAGCATTTCCAAAATACAACTAAGTCAAGGAAGTCCTCACTATGGGCTGAGTTCACAACTTTCAAGAAGAAGAGCTCACAATCAATTTCAGATTATGTGGCAAGGATGAAAGATATTGCAGATAGCTTGGGAGCAGTGGATGAAGATATTGAAGAAGAAAAGTTGGTAAGACAAATACTTACAGGTCTAAGAGGTGATGAGAAGTGGAAGCCTTTTATCTTGTCCATAGAGTTGTCACTTGATCACTTTACTCCTGACCTTAATCAATTGCTAGGACACATGCTAACCTTTGAGCAGGATCTTAAAGGAGACAATGATAGAAGTACAAGTCAAGCTATGTACTCCAAAGACAAGAAAAAGAATGGCAAAGGAAAGCAATCAAATGATGATGAAGGGAATTCAAATCAAGCTAACTTCACAAAAGGGAAGACAAATTTCAGAGGTAAAGGAAGAGGAGGTAAGAACAAAGATAATGCTAAAGCTTGTTGGATTCGTGGCAGAACAAATCATTTGGCAAATGATTGTTGGTATAATAATCAAAGTGGAGGATACAACAATCAGAATTATAGTCAAAGAGGTAGAGGAGGCAGAAACCAAAGAGGCAACTTCAGAGGAAGAGGTGGTAGGACATCATATGGTAGAGGAGGTGGAAGAAACTTCCAATCTCAGTCCTACAACAATAATTATTACAATTATGCATCAGATCAGAAGGATGACATGACTCTTATCTTGAATGCAACTCATGAATCAATGGGAGAAGATCAAAGAGTATTTTATATTGACTCAGGGTGCAGCAACCATCTGAGTGGGAATCTATCCTTGATGACTGATATGGAAGCAAGGGTGAATGGACATACAGTTCAAACAGGTGACAATACCAAACATAAAGTGGAGAGCATTGGATCAGTTAAGACAAAGAGTGGAAGTACACTTCTGAGTAAGGTACTTTATGTTCCTACTATTCCTAAAAATTTGATAAGTGTAGGGCAAATTGTGGAGAAAGGATATGAGGTAAGATTCACAAATGATGGTGTTTATGTACAAGATCCAAATCAGGGATATAGAAACATAATTGCAGGTAAAAAGGAAGGAAGATTGTTTACTCTCAAAGTCCAAGGTAATGTGGGACATGCATTGTTTACCTATGGAGGTCAAAAGGTATCTGAATTAGACCTATGGCATAAAAGGCTAGGTCATTTCAATGAGAGAGCTATAAAGGAGATGTCAAAGAATCAGGTGGTGCTTGGATTGCCAAACATTGAAGGGCAACATATGGTGTACAAGTGTGAAGCTTGTCAATTAGGTAAAGCACATAAAAGTTCTTATAACAAATCAGGGTACAAGTATTCAAACATGCTTGAATTGGTTCATACAGATGTATGGGGTCCCTCAAGGGACTATAGCATAAATGGATCTAGATATTATGTGTTGTTTGTTGATGATGCAACCAGGTGGATTACTTTATATGTAATCAAGGACAAATCAGAAGTCTTCAAGACATTCAAACACTTTCATGCTTATGCAGAAAGGATCACAGGACAAAAGCTAAAGAGGTTAAGATCAGATGGAGGGGGAGAGTATTTCTCAAAAGAGTTTGATGATTATTTGTGGAATGCAGGTATCAAAAGAGAAGTAACTTGCAGGTACTCCCCTCAACAAAATGGAGTAGCAGAAAGGAGGAATAGGACTCTTGTAGAGTTT
This sequence comes from Ceratopteris richardii, assembly GCA_020310875.1. Classification (NCBI taxonomy): domain Eukaryota; kingdom Viridiplantae; phylum Streptophyta; class Polypodiopsida; order Polypodiales; family Pteridaceae; genus Ceratopteris; species Ceratopteris richardii. The sequence goes on from CM035409.1 coordinate 149,014,774, forward strand.
GCAAGAGCCATGATGAAGGAAAAGAATTGTCCAAATTACTTATGGGCAGAGGCCATTAACACTGCAACATACCTTGTGAATAGGTTGCCTTGCAAAGCTTTGGATGGAGGAACCCCTTATGAAGCATGGTGGGGTAAGAAGCCTAGTCTTGATCATTGCAAAGTATTTGGATGTATTGCATATGCTTATGTTCCTTCACAATTAAGACATAAGCTAGAACCAAAAGCAGAGAAGTATGTGTTTATTGGATATGATGATAGACAAATGGGTTACAGGTTGTGGAGTCCATCCACAAAGCAATTTCTTGTTACTAAAGATGTGACATTTGATGAGCAAAACATGTGGTATACAGGATCACCAAATGAGTATGCAGGTGTTGAAGAAATACAAAGGAAAGGAAAGGCAAAGGTAAAAGTATGTGAAGAAATTGTTGATGAAGTTGACTCTAGATGTAGAGTGCAGGATCATGTAGAAGAAGGGCCAAGATTTGATCCAGAATCAAATGAGGCTGAAACTTCAAGAAGTGCAGAAATCAGGAGATCTACAAGAGAAAGGAAAGAGCCTATAAGGTATAGTTATGATACATCTTTCCTAACAACAAAAGATTATGCCTACATTGTGAAAACAGAAGAAGATCCAATTACTTATGAAGAAGCCAAAGGTAAACAGAATTGGGAGAAGGCAATGCAAGAAGAGTATGATGCTCTACTTGAAAATGAAACTTGGGAATTAGTACCAAGACCAAAGAATCAGAAGGTCATTGGATGCAAGTGGGTATATAAAACAAAGAGGTTTGCAGATGGTAAGGTGTCTAGATATAAGGCTAGACTTGTGGTCAAAGGTTATGCCCAAACTTATGGGATAGATTATGATGAAACCTTTAGTCCTGTTGCTAAGATGTCTACAATTAGGACATTGATTGCTATTGCTACTTGCAAGGGATGGAAATTATCACAATTGGATGTGAAGAATGCATTTCTAAATGGTTACATTGCAGATGAAGTATATATGGAGCAACCAGAAGGCTTCATGGAGTCAATTGGGTCAGATTATGTGTGTAAGCTCAAGAGAGCTTTATATGGGTTGAAGCAAGCCCCAAGAGCTTGGAATTACAGATTGGTCAAGTTCTTGAATGAATGTGGATTTCAAGCATCAAAGGCAGATAGTAGCTTGCTAGTGAAGGCAAGTGAAAATGGATACATTTACATGTGCATTTATGTTGATGATATTATTGTTACAGGAACAGATGCTCAAGGAATAAATGAACTCAAGAAGCAAATAGAGAAGGAGTTTAAGATAAGTGACTTGGGAAACTTATCTTATTTTCTAGGAATGCAAATTGTGTATACTCAACATGGAGTATATGTTTCACAAGAGAGATACTTGAAGAATCTTCTAGTCAAGTTTAACATGGAAGATAGCAGGACCTGAACTACACCATTGGAGGTAAATCATAAATTAAGCAGGTATGGAGGTGAAGAGTTCAATGACATGAAGAAATATCAGAGTTTGGTAGGTAGTCTAATTTATGCTACCTTGACAAGACCAGATCTATCATATGCAGTAGGTGTGTTATCACAATTCATGCATTGTCCAAAGAAGACTCATTGGATTGCAGCCCAAAGGGTACTCAGATACATCAAAGGAACCCTAAGTGAAGGTTTGTATTATGGTTTCACTTCTGACACAAGAATCAAAGTGTTTAGTGATGCAGATTGGGCAGGTGACTCAGATGATAGAAGGTCTACCCATGGATATCTATGTTATGTTGGAGACAAGTTAGTGTCTTGGTGTTCAAAGAAGCAACATACAGTTGCTTTATCATCCACAGAAGCTGAGTATAAGGGAATGGTAGAAGCTGCAAAAGAAGTCATATGGTTGAAGACATTGATGAAAAGTTTTGAGATTGATCATAGTACTCCAATAATTTTTGGAGACAATATGAGTTCTTTGTATTTGGCAGCTAACCCTGTTTTTCATGCCAGGACTAAGCATATAGAGATTCAGTATCATTTCTTGAGGGAAAAGGTACTAGATAAAGAGATTGAAGTGATGTACACTCCAACAAAAGAACAGGTGGCAGATATGATGACAAAGAGTTTGGATGGACCTAAGTTACAAAGGTTCAAAGACATGGCAAGTATCAAGAAGACAGAGAAGACCTCAATTGATGATTGAGGGGGAGCTGTTGGTGCAGACCAATCACCAATTGAAGGCTTGGAAGATCAAATGATGAAGGAAGAATCAATTCCTAAAGTGTGGAAGAAGATTACAATCAGAGGACAAGAGAAGTGTACACATATGTACATTAGCATAGTCATAGATGACTTAGATCTTTTGTTCAGTAAGAATTATGTACAAATTATCTATAAATACCTTGAGAAAAGTTGGGGCATGTATGAGAGCTTATGTGACATTAGTTAGAAGTCAAGAATGAGGGAGATAGAAGTCATAAGATAGAGGAAAGTGAATTTGAGTTAGCTCTCATCACTCAGTTGTATTTTCTCTGAGTAAATGAAAAATTTTGCGCCCGATGTTTCTGCGTGTTCTCCTTCTACAGTAGATCAATTGTGGAATGCTTTTGTACAAGTCTAAGTTGAGAGTTGCTTGACCTCTGTGCAAAGTTTCAACTTCCAATTGTAATCAGGCTGAGTGAATTAAGTGTAGGAACATTCATATGTGAAGTGTATTCACAGGTTCCTAAAACAGGCGCATATTTCGAAGTTAATGTTTTGGTCATTTCTCCTAGCACAGTTTAAAGTTTTGCATGAGTGAGGGCTTAATCTTTAAGTTGGAAGATAAGCTACTTATGTCTAGAAGCATTTTGTAAAACGGGTTCTATTCAAGGAGAACCAAGTCTTAAAAGTTACAGGTGTAGAGTCGACTGTTTTGGATAACAGTTTCTGACATAGGTAACTTGTGAAATCAATTTCTCAAGTTATACTTAATCTTTTGAAGTGATTCAACTTGGAGTAGATGCGCAATCTCTAGGAGATACTTCGTACAAAGTTTCATCAAAAACTTTACACGTTTGATAGGTCTGTGGAAAAATAGTGCAGCAGACTTTTCTGTGTTTCACCTTCTTCACAGATTTGTTAATCTTTTGGTAATTAGCAATTGATCCTCTAAATGAGTGGAGTGTTTGACTTATTCTTGGTATAGAGGTGTTCTAATCACAAGAATAAGTTGTTCTTTTGGAGATTAACATTCTCCATCATAACGCAGCACTCTCCACTGACCTTGATAGAGAGCGGAGATAGGGAGCCAAAGGACCTATCCCAGATCACCATGGACTATGGGAGAAAAGCTTTCCCCCAATAGTCACACCCAGAATCTACAGTAGGTAAAGCCAGAGGGAGAGCTCTATGGAGCTAGACCCCACCACAGCCACCCACTCATCAAGAAGAACTCCGAGGATGAACAACAGGGGAAAGATGACAGGGAGTGAGGGAGCCCCCAAAAGAGGTTATTTCGATAAACGACTAGTACAATGACTTTGCTAAAAGTAGTACCTCTCCCACCTACCCCAAATGGACCTCACCGCAGACACACTTCTAGCCAATCACTCGGAGCGCAAAAAAATGAAAAAGGGAGAGTCTTTAAGAGCGACATTTGAATACCCCCCTCTTTTTTTTCTTTTTCACACCCTTAGCGTATATCAAGAATGTGGGGAACAACACATACAGTTTTTTTCCTTCTTTCTTTTTGTGGTGGTTTTCAAGAAATTGAAGAGAGAGAAGGGAACAGAGAGGGTACCTGATGGAGAGTGTTAATCTCCAAAAGAACAAGCTATCCTTGGTGTTAGACCACCTCTAGACCAAGAATAACTTTGGACTCCTCCTAATTTTGAAAATATACTTTCACATTACCAAGATTTTGACTAACTGTGGAAAAACCACTTTTCTGAAAAGTCTGCTGCAGATTAATCACTCATTGACTAATCAATCCTGTAAAGTTTTTTATACAACTTTGTAGAATACTTCTCCTAGAGATTGCGCAACCTTTCCAAGTTAAATTTCTCAAAATGATTGAGTACACACTGAGAAATGTGTGAAACACTTTACCTATGTCTGAAACAGCTTCTCTGTAATGGCGACTTTGACACCTGCAACTTCTTAGCTACAGTTCTCCCAATGTCGAACCCGTTTGATCAAGATCTTTTAGCCATAGATGGCTTACCTTCCAACTTAGATTTTAAGCCCTCACTTGTGTAAAACTTTACACCACACACTGAGTAATGTTCATTTCACTGAACATGAAATCTGCACCAGTTTTGTCGACTCTCAGAACATCTTCACATATGAATGTTCCTAAACTAAATTCTCTCAACCTGATCAAAATTAGCCTCTCAAATTCTAGCCATAGATAGATTAGCTATGGACTTAGATATGTGCAGAAGGATTTCTCAAAAGATTAAACACAGAAGGAGCAGACAACAAAATATCGGGCGCAAGTTTTCTTGATTACTCAGAAAAATTACATCTAAGTGAAGTTGATGAATTCAACTCACTTCACATGTGTCTAATGACACTTCCTACAACTGATTTCTCTCTACCTATTCTCTATTCTCCTTCTGCTCTATTTGCCCCGACATTTTCCAAAGTACTTATAGATGAATATATACAAGTTTATGACTAGACAAAAGTATAAGTCAGCTAATGTACATATGTGTACATATCTTTGGATTTCTGAATATGTCCTTCCTTCAACCTTCTGAATTTGTTCTCTTCTTGACTCCTTGACTTCATTTCTTCATAATCCTTCAATTGATGATTGTCATGCACCAACAGCTCCCCCTCAATCATTAATTGAGGTTCTTCTCTATCTTCTTGATTCCTGCCATATCCTTGAATCTTTGTAGCTTTGGTCCATCTAGACTTTTTGTCATCATATCTGCAAGTTGATCTTTTGTAGGAGTGTGTATGACTTCAATCTCCTTATCAATGACCTTCTCTCTCAGAAAATGATACTGTATTTCAATATGCTTAGTTCTAGCATGAAACAAAGGATTAGCTGCCAAGTATAGAGAACTCATGTTGTCTCCACAAACAATAGGAGTACCTTGAACCACATCAAAAACCTTCATAAGTGTCTTTAGCCATATTACCTCCTTTGCAGCTTCCACCATACCTTTATATTCTGCTTTTGTAGATGACAAAGCAACTGTATGTTGCTTCTTAGAACACCATGAAATCAATTTGTCTCCTACATAGCACAAGTATCCATGTGTTGATCTTCTATCATCCACATTACCTGCCCAATCTGCATCACTATATATCTTCACTCTTGTATCAGAAGTAAATCCATAGTACAACCCTTCTCTGAGTGTACCCTTGATGTACCTAAGTACTCTTTGTCCTGCAATCCAATGTTCCTTTCTAGGACAATGCATAAATTGTGAGAGCACACCAACTGCATATGACAAATCAGGCCTTGTCAATGTAGCATAAATCAAGCTATCAACCAAACTTTGATAGAGTTTCATATCTCTGAACTCTTCTCCTCCAAACCTAGACAATTTATGGTTCACTTCCAAAGGTGTAGGTGCAACCCTGCAATCTTCCATTTTAAATTTGGTTAGCAAATTTTTAAGATACCTTTCTTGGGTCACATATACTCCATGTTGAGTATAAGAAATCTCCATTCCCAAGAAGAATGATAGGTTCCCCAAATCACTAATTTTGAACTCTTTCTCCATCTGCTTCTTGATCATCTGTATCCCTTTATCATCTGTTCCTGTAAGTATTATGTCATCAACATAAATACAAACATAAATGAATCCATCTTCACTTGCTTTGACTAGCAAGCTACTATCTGCCTTTGATGCTTGAAATCCAAGATCATTCAAGAATTTTACAAGCTTATAATTCCATGCCCTTGGGGCCTGCTTTAATCCATACAAAGCTCTCTTGAGCTTACACACATAATTTGGGTTCTCTTGATCTTTGAATCCATCTGGTTGCTCCATGTAAACTTCATCTGAAATATAACCATTCAAAAAAGCATTTTTAACATCTAATTGAGACAACTTCCAACCTTTGCAAGCAGCAATTGCTATGTGAGTTCTGATTGTTGTCATCTTTGCCACAGGACTATAAGTCTCATCATAGTCCACTCCATATGTATGTGCATACCCTTTCACAACAAGTCTAGCTTTGTATCTAGACACACTTCCATCTGCAAATCTTTTTGTTTTGTAAACCCACTTACATCCAATAATTTTCTGGCTATTAGGTTTAGGAACCAAATCCCAAGTCTGATTCTCTATCAATGCATCATACTCCTCTTGCATGGCTTCTTCCCAATTTCTCTTGCCTTTGGCTTCATCATATGTAGATGGATCTTCATCTGCTTTTACTAAATAAGCATAATCTTTAGTAGTCAAGAATGAAGTGTCATAGCTATACCTTGTAGGTTGCCATCTGTGCCTAGATGACCTCCTAACTTCTGCACTTCTTGAAGTCTCTGGTTCATCACATTCTGGATCAAACCTTGGCCTCTCTTCAACTTCAACCTGTACTTCATTATTCTCACTTTCATCAAGTAATTGAATCTTTGCTTTACCTTTTCTTTGATCCACTACTTCTTCATCATCTGCATGCACATTATATTTACCTGCATACCAAGTACCTTGCTCATCAAATGTAACATCCTTGGATACAAGGAATTGCTTTGTGGATGGACTCCACAACCTGTATCCCATTTGCTTATCATCATAACCAGTGAATACATACTTTTCTACCTTAGGCTCCAACTTATGCCTCAATTGAGATGGCACTTATGCATATGCCAAACATCCAAATATTCTGCAATGATCCAAGGTAGGTTTCTTACCCCACCAAGCTTCATATGGTGTCATACCTTGCAAAGCTTTACAAGGTAATCTATTGACCAAATATGTAGCTGTATTTACAGCCTCTGCCCACAAATAATTTGGGCAATTCTTCTCTTTCATCATGGACCTTGCAAACTCAACAAGAGTCCTATTTCTTCTTTCTGCTACCCCATTTTGTTGAGGAGAGTACCTGCAAGTAACCTCTCTCTTTATACCTGCATTCCACAAATAATCATTGAATTCATTTGAAAAATACTCTCCCCCTCCATCTGACCTTAGTCTCTTCAATTTTTGACCTGTAATCCTTTCTGCATATGCATGATAGTGTTTAAATGTATTAAACACTTCTGACTTTTCTTTAATCACATAAATTGTGATCCATCTAGTAGCATCATCAACATATATGACATAATATCTTGAACCATTTATACTAAAGTCCTTTGAAGGACCCCACACATCTGTATGCACCAACTCAAGCCTTTCTGAATACATAAACCCATGCTTAGAATAGGATTGCTTATGAGCCTTACCTAATTGACATGCCTCACATCTGTATGTCATGTGTTGACCTGCAATGTTAGGCAACCCAAGCACTGAATCATTGTTAATCATTTCTTTGATACCTCTTTCATTGAAGTGTCCAAGTCTTTTGTGCCAAAGATCCAATTCCGACACCTTCTGCTCTCCATATGTGAACATAGCATGTCCAACATTTCCTTGTACCTTCAATGTGAAGAGCCTTCCTTCTTTCTTTCTTGTAACAACCTGTTTATACCCTTGACTAGGGTCTTCAACATAAACTCCATCATTGGTGAACCTTACCTCATATCCTTTTTCCACAATTTGACCTATACTGATCAAATTCTTTGGAATTGTGGGAACATAAAGTACCTTACTCAGAAGAGTGCTCCCATCCTTAGCTTTGACTGAACCAATTGACTTTACCTTATGCTTTGTATTATCACCTGTCTGAACTGTATGATTAATTGCATTATGATCTAGGTCAGTCATCAAAGCAATATTTCCACTTAAATGATTACTACATCCTGAATCAATGTAAAACACTCTCATGTCCTCATGTGAGGTTTCATATGTTGCATTCATAATGAGAGTCGAGTCCTCCTGATCTGATGCATAGTTGTAGTAGGTGTTATTATAGGATTGATTTTGGAAGCTTCTTCCTCCACCTCTTCCAAAAGAATTCCTACCACCTCTACCTCTGAAATTTCCTCTCTGAAATCTACCACCTCTTGCTCTTTGATTAAAATTCTGATAATTACTATTATTCTGATTATTGTGCCAACAATCATGAGATAGATGATTGGTCTTACCACATATCCAAAAAGCTCTTGCATTATCTTTGTTGTTTCTGCCTCTTCCTCTACTTCTGCCATTTCCTTTTCCTCTTATGAAATTTGCTTGGTTTGAAGTACCTTCTTCTTCACCTGATTGTTGCTTCCCTTTGTTAGCTTTCTTCTTGTCTTTAGAGTACATTGCATGACCTGTACTCTTATCAATATCTCCTTTGATATCATTCTCAAAAGTTAGCATATGACCTAACAATTGATTCAAATCAGGAGTAAAGTGATCTAATGAAAGTTTTGTAGATAAAATGAAAGGCTTCCACTTCTCATCTCCTCTTAGCCCTGTGAGAATTTGTCTTACCAATTTATCTTCTTCAATATCTTCATCCACTGCACCTAGAGAATCTGCAATGTCCTTCATCTTTGTCACATAATCAGAGATTGACTGTGAGGCCTTCTTCTTGAAGGTAGTAAATTGCCCATAGTGAAGCCTTCCTTGATTTGGTTGTGTTTTGGAAATGCTCCTCCAAAGCATTCCAAATGTCACATGCACTTTCAAGTCCTCTAATGTGAGGAAGTAAATAGTCATTGACTGCCATGTAGATTATGCTTCTTGCTTGAGCATCCTTCTTCATCCAATTCTTCAAGTCTGCAAGCTCCTCCCTAGTTGGAACACTAGGATCTCTGAATTCTGGCTTTTCTTCATCTCCTGTGATGTATCCTATCAGATCTTTGCTCATAAGATGAGCTTCCATCCTCATAGACCAAGCTGGATAGTTCTCTCTATCCAACTTTTCAATTTGGAGACTATCTCCCATTATTTCTTTACCTGTATTGTCAACTCTTTAATCTTTATGAGAAATAAATGTACCTTGACTTTGAATCTCGCTCCTTCTGATCCTTTTGATAGCTTCAATGTATCTACCTTCAAGTTTTCTTCAACCTTTATCCTTTTGCACCTTCAAGATGTAAAGGTTTGTATTTCTGCAGTAGTCGGAGTCTTCTTCACTTCAATTTTGACACAACCTGCTCTGATACCACTGATGGAGAGTGTTAATCTCCAAAAGAACAAGCTATCCTTGGTGTTAGACCACCTCTAGACCAAGAATAACTTTGGACTCCTCCTAATTTTGAAAATATACTTTCACATTACCAAGATTTTGACTAACTGTGGAAAAATCACTTTTCTGAAAAGTCTGCTGCAGATTAATCACTCATTGACTAATCAATCCTGAAAAGTTTTTGATAAAACTTTGTACAATACTTCTCCTAGAGATTGTGCAACCTTTCCAAGTTAAATTTCTCAAAATGATTGAGTACACACTGAGAAATGTATGAAACACTTTACCTATGTCTGAAACAGCTTCTCTGTAATGGCGACTTTGACACCTGCAACTTCTTAGCTACAGTTCTCCCAATGTCGAACCCGTTTGATCAAGATCTTTTAGCCACAGATGGCTTACCTTCCAAATTAGATTTTAAGCCCTCACTTGTGTAAAACTTTACACCACACACTGAGTAATGTTCATTTCACTGAACATGAAATCTGCACCAGTTTTGTCGACTCTCAGAACATCTTCACATATGAATGTTCCTAAACTAAATTCTCTCAACCTGATCAAAATTAGCCTCTCAAATTCTAGCCATAGATAGATTAGCTATGGACTTAGATACGTGCAGAAGGATTTCTCAAAAGATTAAACACAGAAGGAGCAGACAGCAAAATATCGGGCGCAAGTTTTCTTGATTACTCAGAAAAATTACATCTAAGTGAAGTTGATGAATTCAACTCACTTCACATGTGTCTAATGACACTTCCTACAACTGATTTCTCTCTACCTATTCTCTATTCTCCTTCTGCTCTATTTGCCCCGACATTTTCCAAAGTATTCATAGATGAATATATACAAGTTTATGACTAGACAAAAGTATAAGTCAGCTAATGTACATATGTGTACATATCTTTGGGATTTCTGAATATGTCCTTCCTTCAACCTTCTGAATTTGTTCTCTTCTTGACTCCTTGACTTCATTTCTTCATAATCCTTCAATTGATGATTGTCATGCACCAACAGTACCACCCCTCCCCCTTTCCAAGGCATACACTAAATCAAGAGGTGATAGAGATGGAGAGTGATGCCACTGAGTGATTGTGTGGGAGTGTGTGTATGAAAGAATGAGAGAGAGAAGGGGTTAGGGGGTGTTTTTGTGCATCAAACAGAAATGAACTAGAAATATACTAAAAAAACAAGAAAATGGGGAACTAATGGCCCAATAGAAGGGTGAAAGTGCCATGCAAGAACTCAAATCCTATGCAATTGAGTAAAAAAGATTGCAACACAATAATTTACCACATGTTCTTGAGGTCTCCAAGTGATGAGAGGCCGACCATCCCTGACAACGGCGCCAAACAGTGTTGAGGTTGTAGCAAGGAAAGACCAAAAACCCTCACCACCTTGCATGGAAGCAAGAAGGAAGGCTCAAGAGTGACTCTCCTCTCATCCACCCCTGCCATGCTTACTTGGGGAATGCATTATAAAACATGGTGCAAAAAATGAGGTCATGAGCAAATTGCTGAAGGGTACGCTGATGAAGAGGTTTCCTAATCTATCAGTGTTGTCGTGATACCCAATAGGAGATTCTTACCATGAAAGGTTGATCGATATTTCGCTAGTCATGTTGTACTCCCATCATAGTGATTGACCAATGGCGCATCTTCCATGGTTGATGAATGTCCTTGTTGATGATTCACTGATGAGATTCTTCGAGCGCCTAATCCTGTCCTCTCTCTTCAAAACAACATTTGCTAAATACTGAGAATTGAATTTCTTTATATTCCTTGACAAACAGCATTGGGTAATTACACCGTGCTTAGTTTCACATATTCTCGTTAGCTCACCATAAGCAGGAGTCTTCTCACCCAGTATATAGACAAGGATTTTTAGGGTACCAACTACCCCTTGCAGATATCTCCTTGGATGCTCTCATACATACAGTACTTAAGCATTGCTCACGTTGCGGACCTTCAAGCTCTTCCCTCCTACCATGGTAAGGGGAAACAATAGTTGTGCATGCCATGTTCATGCCAAGTCCTTGACATCTACCAGATAAGGCAGCAATACTATCATCTGCTAGTCGAGACACTCTTCTATGCAAACTAACAAATGCCCAGTCATCAATGGTTCCACCTTCAACTAAGCATGATGCATGCATGTTCCCTGAGCCAAACCTGGGAACAAGCTCTTTCTCTCTCTCTCTCTCTCTCTCTCTCTCTCTCTCTCCCCTTCTTCCTCTTCTTCTTCTTCTTCTTCTTTTTTTTGGAACAATGTCACAAAACAAGAAGACAAAGGTTAGTACCAGAAAAATAGTTTATATGTGTCAATGTGCTCCTATGCCTGGGACTCTCAACTGTGTCTATGCACGGCCGTGTAATGTGGCCCTATATTAATGCATACTTTGGAAATGCATGACCTGAATGGTGAAAAAGATAGGGTTGTGCAAGGAGCACATGGTTGTTGCTCGTTGAGGCTTGCGATGTTACTTGCGGATGTTGATGCCATCTTTCTTGGAGGTATCCATTGGATCTTGAGATGAAAACTGATCACTCCTCCTTATAGGGATCCATTTGAGAACCATGTTCGGTTGCATCAAGATCACTTTGGGCTTCTTCATCTCTAGATGGTTTCTTAAATTTTGTATCCCATGTGGTTGGTTCTTTGGTTCTTTGGGGGCTACTAGTGCTTTTGGCTTCCATACCCATATCCTTTATAATTTTCTTCTTACCATTGCAGAAGAGTTGATTTGATCTTCTTTCGATCTCTGTGCTTGGTTCTGACCCTTTTCCCTCCTTGGATTCTTTGTTGAGAAACTTCTAAATTGAACAAATAAGCGTCAGGTAGTTCATCAAACACTCCTTGTGGTGGCTCTCCTGAAGTGATGCAAGAAAGGTGATCTGCCTTGAGGTGGGTTCTACCTTTCCTAATAGCCACTTCAAAGGTATATTCTATTAGTAAGAGGAACCATCTTACTAAGCGTCTGGTATTGCAAGGTTTATTGACCAAATATAACAAAGCGTGATGATTAGTGAAAAACTTGAACTTGTTGGCCAATAAATAGTGTCTAAACTTCTTCAGAGCATATACCATGCCTAAGCCCTCTCGTTCAGTGGTGGTATAGTTTCGTTCAGCTGCAGTTAGATGTCTGCTAGCGTATGCTATGGATAAATCTAAATTTCCTTCACCTATGGGTTGTGCTAGCACACATCCTATGGCATGATTGGAGGCATCCACATGGACATGGAATGGCTTATTCCAATAACGAGTGGTCATTATTGGTGCTATACACAAATGTCTCTTCCGTTCATTGAAGGAATTTTCACATTCGTCATTCCACTCAAAATTTGTCAATAAGGCATAAATAGGTCTAGCTATGATCGCATACATGTGGATAAACCTACAATAATATCCACAATGGCCCATAAAGGCTTGTACCTCTTTAAGATTCCTTGGCCTCGACAACTCCACTATAGCTTTGACTTTTTCCTCATCTGTTGATATTCCGTTCTTAGAAACAATATGACCTAAGATTTTACCTTGACGCACCATGAACACACACTTTTCTGGGTTCAGACACACTCGATATTCTCTACACTTGTTGAAGATTTGTCTGAGCTCAAGGATGTGGTATCTTCTTTCTTGGGAATGGGCACATAAATCGTCCACATATACCTCTAAGCTCTTTCTCAAGAACTCTTTGAAGACATGACACATGAGCCTTTGGAAGGTTGCAGGTGCATTGATGAGCCCAAATGACATTACACGAAATGCAAAGATTCCTGTTAGCTCAGAAAATGGTTGGTTTTGATGCACTAAAGTGGTTCTATTTGGCAGGAAAATACGTTTGATTTCAAGTACTTGAAGAGTGGATTTGATGATTGATGAGAAGCATTTGGAGATATTGGTAAAGGAAAACAGGGCTATCGATTATGAATTATTATGAGAAGTCAAGCATGGGCTGTTTGAATGGGAAAGGACAAGAACTCGAACAAGAAGAAACTGTGAAGAATGTTTCGATTTGGAGGATTCCGGTGATGGTGGGATCTTCTTATTGCAGATTGCAGGGATGTGGAGAAAAGGTTTCACTTGAAAAAGGCCATTGTGCTTTTGAAGTTGGAGGATATTTTATCATCAAGGGTTCTGAGAAGTTGCTTCACAGGGATTGAGCATGGAGAAGCCTCCTAAGAACATAGGAAATACTGACGTGCAGAGGAAATTAGAAGCGGCTTTGTTTCAGGGGGGATGCTTTCTTATCAAACATCAAATACAATCGTTTGACCGATTTCTGGAATTTGATCTTCGACACCTCACCGAAAAAGAATTCAGAGATGTGGAGGTGTTCAGCCATTTCTTTGTTCTCATCCCAAAGGCTGGCTGTTTTAATTGTCAGAGAATAAAAAAACCAAATTGGCAGCTTTCTGTTTTGTGTGCATAAAAGAGAAGTTCTTTGATTTGTGTGGTAGCAAAGGCATGACATGGGGCAGCTAGGCACCGGTGGCCCAACCGTTTGGGAATCGTGAGGAATGGGGGAAAGAGAAATTTCCTTAAAAAGGGGGGAAACAAGCGACCTCTTTTTCTTCATTTTGGGGTGTCCTTCGGCCGCTGCTGTTTTTGGGGTCTTCATCCTCAGGGGGTATCAGAGCCTGCTGTGAGAAGCTCTTCTTGCTGTTGTTGATTTGAGATGAAGCCAGAGAACAACTCTTCTTCGAAGGAGTTGAGAGCAAACTTGCTTGTGGTATTGTTTGGCTTGGTCCTGTTCGTGTAGGCGAGGTCCTGTGGTATTGTTTGGCTTGGTCCTTTTCATTAGGCGATGGCTTCTGCATCTACTACTACTTCTTTCCGTGCGGTTGGCGCTCTTCAATGCATTTTGCAAAGAGCCAACATCTCATCGATTTCTTTAGTTTGGTAACGCAATGCTCTTTTCTCGTAAACTTGTTTTTTTTTGCCTCTGTCAATCTCTTCCCTAGTTAATGTAAGAAGCTTGAGAATCATATGTATGGGGCCACTAGGATACAAGCGATCCATCAGACACTATCTACGATGCCATACAGTTTGTGAGTCTGAGTTCCGCTCTCTGGCGCCATCGATGAGATTGTAGATTGTCTACAAAAAGTTTGAGTAGAATCGCTGGAACCATTAGCACCATTCCTGACCGAGTCGCTGGAAAGGAAATGGATGAAAGAAACGCATATGACAGAAGCCAAGTCTAGAAAGGGGCATAACGTTTGGCTGTGCAGAGAGGCTGTGAATTGCATCAGTGCGCATTCCTTCTAGATCAGGTTGCACATGGTTATTGCCTACAAAGAATTCATACACATTTGTCAAGGGTCAAGCTACGTACAACATTTCTTGAAGATTGTGCTAGAAGGATGACATTACTTTAATCAATGGATATCATTTGAAGCAAATTTTTGACTACGTGTGCTCAGCTTGACGAAGTATTATTACATTCATATGCTTGAAGGGTCAGACTGTCTTCTACAATCGGCAGCAATCTCTTATCGATCATGAAGATGTTTTCATAGCAGTATCCGAAGAACTAGATGGAGAAACAAGTTTGGATTCCGAACGTAGATACATAATGTGTCTACTCAAAGTTTTGGACCTGCAAAAATACTACACGTGTCTTAATCGTCTTCTTCGTGTTATAAATTATTGTCTGTGGACCTTGCATGCCATATTAGGAGTCACATCAGCATTTGTATTATTCCTTCTATTTTGAATATAGTATTGTGAAAAATGAACCGAAAAAGTTGCATATAAAAATGATGATCTTCGATTGCTCCCTCACGCTTCATTCATTGGATTCTCCAACTTGATAGGCCTGTACATTTGCATTATTTTAGACACAAGTAATACCAAAGAAAGCAAGAATGATGACCAAGTGAATGCAGTACAGTGACGATCTTAGTGAGTTTTGCATTGACAAAGTTCTATATTTTGAGAAGCATCGCACGATAAAATCATATCCGTTGAGGCCTTCAATCAATTGTAGTTTCTCCTATCAGTTTAACCATGTCACGTATAGAAGTGTATTTTCTTTTTTTTGATGTTTCTACCTATGGAATATGGGAATTAGACACCCCCTCATGAAAGAAGGAAGTAATGAGAGGAAGAGGATTAGAGTAACTGGAATAAGGAAGTGTGCATGAAAAAAAAAGGGTGTTGGGTTTTAGGTTGTGGCCAGAGTCAAGTTTTCACATCTACATTTGAGCATTATTGAATGGCCTAGAGGAAAAGAAAGTAGCATAGTGCAAGGAAAAAGAGTGAACCCAAAGCGTGTGTAAGGATATTTTTCTTGGACTAAGCCCAATCGTGTGGCACAGCCAAGTCAATCCTAGAACTTCTTTGACCTTCATTAAAGAAATGGCCCAACAAAAGCCAGCATGTGGTTTTGAGAAGGCCAACATGAGGCAACCGAATTTTGGACAAAATAGGAGATGGATAGATTCTCATCCGACCATGAGACATCATGTGAACCGAGGGTGGCGATTTGGCCCGATATCAAATTATGTGAGATGCTGGAGTTGTGAGCAGGTGGGGCATATAGCCAAATATTGCCCTCGCATATGGACCCCGTTGGATTTTGTCCCCACATGTGAGGACTGCGGGAAAAAGCGGTTATGTGAGCACATGTGTAGCTCAAAAGAAGTGAATGTCAGAAAGGTTGCAACAAATGGACCTGATAGGTGTGTATCTTCTCTATATGTGGAGGTTGACAAGAGCGGAGTTACTTCATCGACAGAGACCGCAAGAGCAAGTGAGAGCAAGGACACTGGATCTCCAGACGGAGGCTTGGTAGAACTTGTGAAGAGCTTGGAATGTCAAGTCAATTGGCTGCGTGTGGAGCGGGATGGCGATAAGGTCAAGATGGAGAAAATAGAGGAAAATCAAGTGAAATTGGCATAAATCTTAGGAAATTGGGAAAAGCAAATGCGATCGGTCGAAAGTGAGGATAAAGAGTTAAAGGGGGAAAACAACAACTTAAAAAGACAAATCCAAACACTCAGCATGAAAGCGGGGTTAGAAGGGGAAAGCAAATGAGAAAAGAAGTCTTGGACATTAGAACTGGTTGGGTAACGATAGACTGCTACCATGTCATGATCGAAGAAGGGCCCTCAAGAGATAGGGATGACCTGATGAGGAGAGTCGAACGAATAGAGCATGAAATTGAGAAGGTACAAAGCATAATCCGTCGATATAGTGATCAAGCGGGTAAGGCATGTGAGGAGTTCCACCTAGAGTTAGAAAGAACGAAAAGTGCCCAAGCAGAGAGTGATGAGAAAGTAGGACGGGTAGAAAAAGAGAATGCAAAGTTGAGTAGCAAGCTCGGTAGGTGGATGAATCGGAAAGACGACAAGACAAGAGGAGAGGTAGAGGACTGGAAAGTAGGAAAAATGGAAGGAGAGCTGAAAGCCATGTTGGATAGGTTGGATGTGTTTGGAACGGAGTTAGAAAGAACGAAGAATGAATTGTCGAAGAAGGTAGATGATCTGGATGAAGAAAATATGAGTAGGATTTGGGAGGAAAGATCGATTAGAGAGGAAGTCGAAAAGTTGACCGTTCGAGTTGAAAAGAGGGAGGATATTCCCCTCGGATCTGCAAAAAGGGTGACAGAGGATAAAGAGATGGAGCAAATATGGAGTCGGTTCCGAAGCATTGACTCTGACCTGTTCCAATATCAGAGTGATATTGAGCACAACAAACAAGGATTAAGAGACCTAGCGGTGAGGCTTGAGGCACTAAGAGGTACAATGGCCAATGGTAGTTTTCCGTGTCATCTATCAGGTCCGGTGGAATCTTTGCGAGGCAGAGGTTGGAGATGAAAAAGAAATAGATAAGGTGATGGATGTCGGTAAGGACAGCTTGAGTCTGATTAGGGTTTGCTTTGTCAGGATTGCAAGTTAGAGATGTGAGGATGGATGGATCAAGTTTGTTGTACGCTTAAGACTGAAGTGGCATTTTTTGGGGTTTTCAAGGCAACAAGGTGGTTAGCATGTGCGGGTTTTACGAGGACGGGTTGACCATGGCATTGGTGGTCAGATTTTGGCTTGAGTAGTGGCAGAAAGAAGATGTGTCTCATCGAGATGTCCACTGGGAGTTATATGTGTGTGTCGTGACTAGTTGGGTTGGGAAAAGGTCCTTTCTTTTGTCTCCTAATTCTCGAGATGCGGGAATGAAAAGAAAATGAAAAAATATATATGTATGTGTATGTGTGCGTGTGGCTACACACCTATGTGAGCCGATAGGTGGGTGGACCCACTTTGGCCGGGTGGTCAAAGCCACAAACCGACGTCGGTTTCACATAGGGCTAGCCGTCTGTGTGTCGCGTGCTACGTTGGGTTGGTAGATGGGTGGAAAAAACTCGATCGGGTGGTCGAGTCCACGAGTCGCATCCAGCTTCAGCGTAGGCCGGCTAGTGTGGGTAAATATGTGAAAAAAATGGTGAAAAAAAAAAGAAGAGAAATATGTGAAAAAAATGGATGAGAAAAATTCCTCGCTCGAGGGGGGACAAAAGAGAGGTGAGAGAGCTTGATGCTCGGAGGGGAATATGTGTCTGTGTTGTGGGAATCTGGGAATATGTGGACTCCTCATGAGGCATGTCGAATCAATGCTTAAGCTTGGCTAGGATTTTGGCTGCAACATGTCTATGGAAAGCTTGTACTTGAAGAATCCAATCGTGCTAGTTACTTTGTTCGTCTTAGAACTCTTGAGAGGTGCTCATTTTGGTTCTTAAGTTGTGCAACTACTTGCGATGTCTTGAAGCATGTCGATGATGAGCGATCTTGTCGAAGTGAGCTTGTGTTAGGCTTGAGTGGTCTTTGCCGTGTGTCCATCATTTCAGGAGAGGTGGTGGTGACATAGCATGGAATTTAGTTGAAAACCAAAGGAAAAAAAAAAAAAGCAAAGAGTCGATGAAAAGCAAGTGGGTAGTGGAAACCCTAGGTAGAAGGGGATTGGTTTTTTATTATATATGGTGTGTGTTGAGTATGCATGTGGAATAGAGATTCATGACGTGTTGGATGAATAGCCGAGAAGAGTGTCGAGAAAAAGGCGTTTCTGCTTTCTGTTTGCTATGTTGTGCACGATGAGAATGCATGTGTGATATGGGATCATGATGTGTGTGCCGAGTATATATGTGTGATGTGGATGATTGTCTTTTCATTTTGGTTGTAGATGTTATTGTGATTTGATGAAAAAAGGTTCTAACGTTTTGATGAAGTTCGTAGACAGGTGGACATGGCGATGAAGATGGACAAAGATGGTAAGTGAAATGATTGGATTTTGGTACTAATCGACGATTGTATGAGTGTGATTGTAGGTCCTACATCGAGGAAGAAGAGAATATGTATGCAAGATAAAGATTTGTATCTGATTGAGTGATGAAGCAAATGTTGGATGATTTGAGTGCAGGAACATATTTGGCTCGTCGAGGACGACTTCGCAAATAAGAAGAGGGGCAATCTCTAAAGAGATGTTCCTTTCCACAATCTCTGCAATATCCTTCCCATGTCCTAGGGGGTGGTGGGTTGTATGTCAGAGTGCATTCTCTGATAAAGTGATCTCCTCTGCATCTTTAACACGGTTCTCGGCACTAGTGGTCTGATAGGTGGTCTCATGGGCACTGGTGCTTTAGGTACAGTGTACATTAATGTCGCCATCTCTAGTCCATAGACATTGTCATAACCTTTGTATCCATAGTATTGTGGGTCATAAGCTTGCTCGTACTCCATTATACTAGCGTCATATGAATAGTACTCTCCTTGGGATTGCTCGTATCTTGGGTTCATTGATTCTACATTGGCTATTGGTGATGCTGGCACTATGGCTCTTTCTAAGTTTTCCTCTGGTTGGGCATACTTGACAGGTACCACATGTTGAGGAAGTGGTGGTTGTGGTCCTAACACTGGCTGAGGGTTTCCAAATTGTACTTGCTCATATGGTCTCGACACTCCTAATGGTCCTGGGTAGGGATTATACTTGGGAATCTCCCTACCTGGTTCTCTAGGTGGCTATCCATATGCCCGATACTGAGGTGGGTTTAAAGGTCGTGTCTGCTTGTTGAATGGGCAATTCTCCGTGGTGTGGTTGGTGTATTTCTGTTCTATATGGTAGTACAAAGCGGTTCCATGATGTGGCTGCCTATTATAAGGGTAAGCTTGAGGCACACCTATTCTTCCTCGTACACACATGTGAGTAGGGTGATCACCTCCACATAGGCTACATCTTCGCAACATGGGTACTCTTAGAGATGGATGCTGGTAGTTTCTCTGTCCTTGGACTCCTAACTTCTTCGCCACCAGCTCTGCTAATTCTTCTATGTTACTAGAGTTGGATGTAACCGTACTCCGAGTGTCTTCTGATTTAGTAGGATTGGTTGTACTCTTGAGATCCTCTACTAGGCTGTCCTCTAAGTCAATACATTCTTGAAGACATTCACTCAACGTCTGTAGTCTTTTCATGTAGACCAAAGTTCTTAGAGTTCCATTCGTTAGTCCATCCAAGAATAATGATATCATTTTTTTTGCGTTGGTCTTTCTGCTACCGGGCATCTATCAACATACTGATTGAATCTTCGGGCAGATGATTTCACAGTTTCATTTGGGTTTTGTTTAAAGCTATGGATTAAAGATGAAGAGTTGTGTTTAATCCCTCTTTTAGTAAATTCCCCTATGAATTCCTGAAAGAATTGCTCAATATCTCCAAATTGGTTGGGGTCTAATGGTTGAAACCATGTCAAGGCCGTTCTTGTGAGAGTGACTCCAAAGGACTCATACTGCACAAAGAAATCATCCACTTGTTCAGCTCTTAGAACTTGTTTAAATTTAGCAATGTGGTCGTAAGGTTCTCCCATTCCATCATAATGATTTCTCATACATTTGGCCACTTCAATTGGTCTTAATCTCCTCATGGGCTCTGGCTGTCTAGGCATTACAGGGATTGTTGGTCTAATTGGGGTAACTCCAGGTTGCACTCCTAGTGGTGGTCTTGGCCTTACTGGTGGTCGGTATTGGTTGCCTATTCCAGGGTGTGTTTGATTGTGTGCTTGTATTCTGGACATTGTGAATTGCACATGGGTTCGGTTTGGAACACTCTCATGGCTCGTTTGTCCTTACATTGTATGATCTGACTCTTGTTGTGTCCCGAAGGGGTTTTGAGAGGTAGTTGCCTGCTCTCACTAAGGGAATACAGGAAACCCCATGTATTTCAGTCGAGCCCTATCTATGGCATCCACAAGCCAATACCTTCTTTGGTTCTTGTCTAGGTATGTTACCCTAGACTCATCTTCATGATCTTTCAACTCATAAAAGGTAATGGGACTTTCCTCGTGTCTGCATACAGGTGAGTCAGTTTGTAGAAGCAAATCTGATCCATGGATCAAGTAGACTTCCACTAAGTAGTCATCTTGAGGTATCAAATCCCCTCTCAAGACTCGCGTCACTACTGACATACTGCAAAGAGGTACATTATTCCCCCTCTACCATGGACATGAAGTTTCTCTTGGGGGTAGGACCTTGCATGTCTTCTAAAGCCATGGGTATCTCCTCCTCTAAATCACTAGAGGTGTTGGAATAGTGTTAGCTCAAGAAATGGTTGGTTTTTATGCACTAATGTGTTGTTATTTGGCAGGAGAAGATGTTTGATTTCAGGTACTTGAAGATTTGATGAGACGTTTGATGGGAAGTATTTGGGGAATACACGAGGACTTCTTGGTCAAAGAGGAATGCAATCAAGGGAGGCAATACTTGGAGATATGACTTTTTGTTATGGTGGTTACCACATGTGTGCTCACACAGATGGTCTATCTCAATAAGCAAAGATGTGGCCCTCATGGGCATCATTGAAGAAGGGAAACTTATTTATGATCAGTGGTA
The DNA here is from genome assembly GCA_020310875.1 of Ceratopteris richardii. NCBI lineage: Eukaryota > Viridiplantae > Streptophyta > Polypodiopsida > Polypodiales > Pteridaceae > Ceratopteris > Ceratopteris richardii. The sequence continues at coordinate 149,035,844 of CM035409.1, forward strand.
AAAGGGACTAAAGCAGATATTATCCTCGCAACTGCCTTAATTGATATGCCTATCAATTGTAGAAATTTGGTGGCAGCTATTTTCTTCTAGGCAGTCAGTTGTGCTCATTATTTGAGGGTCAACCATCCTTCAAGGTGCATCGAAGAAGGTTCCAGAGTTTGTTTAGCCCATTTCCTTTTGCAGGCGTGCTACAGACCAAGGCCACCCTCATCACAGGGAGTTTGTAGGGTCCTTGTATGGTCAGAAGAAATGTGCATTTGAGGCATCAGGAGGATCGGGCTGGAGGTGGGGACATTGCCACCTATGGATTTTACCCACTCATAGTGCTCGAGAGAAGGAGCTCGGGAGAAGGAGCTCGAGAGACAAGGGGGGCGCAGCTTTATCTCTTGCTGGGGAAGAGTATTTGGGTGTGCAGGCAACAAGGACGGAAGCCATCAATCAGGTTCTGCAGAGAGGGGGGGCAATACTATCGTATTAGCGAACATACATTTGTGTTTAGTGCTTTATTGGGGCTGTGGAAGTTGTAGCATGTTGTAATTGCTGTGGACTCTATTTTTGTGCGGAGGCTTACTCAAATCTTGAAAATTTGTATACCATCTTTCCGATCAAAAGAGGCATTTCAAATCTTTCTGCAAACATGGTTGCTATACAGCCGCACTCAACTTTCAGTATTTGTGCGACTCAGATCGAATTGCTTTCCTGGAAGGTACACTAGGACAGGCAGTTGTTTCCAAAGATTGGGTAGAGTTCACATCCAACCGTCTGCGATTCTCACAGACTGCTATACTGGCAGCAGTTGTGAACAATGCCTTGAAGTTTTTGCAGGTTCCATTTAATAGCTGTTCACATTGATGGTGACCAATCCAAAGCTGGCTGGTGGGTCGAAACTTTAAATGCCAATGGGAATGTCGTATCTTGAGGAGATGCCATTCTTACAATGCAGATGCTGCAAATTGAGACAAAATTGCAATGTTTGCTTGCCTTAATAAAAAGGAATGTTTTGATTTGTACAAGTACAGTGCTTTCACAGCTCCATGGTAGCCAAGAAATCGGTAAACTGGGATTTTGTATAGACATAAGTTGAGCTAACCCCTTTTATTGTTTGCCACCATTTCAGTTACAGAAAGCAGACATCGTACACCCAAAGATTTTTTCAATGGATTTCGGGGCGTTGTCTAGAACAATCCATCTTCATAAGATTTTTCTTGAATGTTAAGCACGTGCAGAAATCCACGTTTCAGGGTGAAGCCTTGTGCATCTAAGATACCTGACAGAGGGGAGATACTTGGGATGTGAGCATATTGTGAAGGGGTGCTGCTCGAAGCCATCTGACCGTGTTGGCGCATCCGACAGGAGAGAGGTACACGTCTCCAGAGGTCGAGAGAGAGAAGGTACAACAGGCTATTGCTGGAGGTAAGCATTTTATTCTCTGCTTCCTTTATCTATGGTGGGCATCGAAGAGGGAATATCTGAAAGTCGGCATGCATGAAACTGGAGTGGGAGAGCAGAGAAAAGTTTTTCTCTCCATTGTTCGTGAGCAGTCATCGGGAAGCAGGTAACGAAGGTGCGTTTTGTAGGTATTGAGCTCGGATTGGAGAAAAACTAGAAAAAAAAACAGAAATATATTGTGGAAGATGGCCGTGGATGCCTAGTAGCTCTCGGTGTTCGGAGGGAGGACCGATTCTATTTCCGCCCTACAAGAGGGAATAGACAGAGAGGGGAAATGATTCAGGGGTGGCTTGTATTTTTGTGGTATGGATCCCCTTGGACTGAGGCGACTTGATGGAGATCCAGGCCATCTCGACGGGGATCATCATCGAGTATTGACGATCTACAGATTGGACGGTCTTTATCTGTCCTATGGATGGTAGATTTTGGAATCGAAATACGACACCCAATTTGTAGAGACATTAGCATTTTAGTATGAGTGATTCCTGAAGTGTATCAAGGGTGTGTCCTCGAGTGGCTTGCGTGCCACATCTTTGTAAGTCGGAGGTCCTGTTCCCTTACCAACGTCCACATTTTTTCTTTCTAACTGTACTTGTGTAGATAATGGATGATCACGGGCATGATGAAGCGATCTGAATGAAAGGCTACATATGGTTCATGGAGCAGTACTGAACCCTCTCGTGCTAATAATAGAAGTGCCCAGCATACAATCTGCTCCACATACATGTGCATGAGATGATGCTTGGGAACTCTGTGAAGGTGCTAACATGAATGGCTTCATCCGCGTATGTGCAGGAAAGTATATCGAATAACTTATGCACAGGTAGCTCATGTCAGAATCTCCTCTTGATTTTTTATCTTTACTCTTCATCATTTCGTGTAAATACTTCTCTGAAAATGCGAAGAATAGAAGGCACATAGTTCAATGCTTCCAAACATAGGGAACAGAACTAAATCGTACCGGATTCCATCCATTGTCACGTGACATATTGATTTACCTTTTTTGACAAAATTCATCTATTAGTTTCATATTGTTCGAAATGGTAATGAGTTTGTGATGTGAAAAAGAAGATTCTCACGTCATGATCTGGAATGGAAGTTGCATAACTTCCTGTTCAAGGAAGTAACGGCAAGCATGCAAAAGTAGGAAAAGTGAAAACTTGCTTGCATAAATTTTTGAATGAGATGTAAGGTAAACGTGACGTTTTGTTCCCTTCAAAAAGGACTAGTGGCATTATCATTTGATTTTCGTTTAGAAGTTGACGGTCTCATTGAACAAAGAAAAAAACTGTTATCTCCAAATCTTTGGTTCCAACTTAGCCTGCGCAGTTTGCATTAAGGAGGAATGTTTTAGTGAGGTCAATCGGTTTCAGTTTGTGTCTCTCTATTTTAGTTGCTTCCTTCTGGTTTATGCATTGCTTGAAGATTATATAGCATTAGAATCCCAATAGGAAAGGGAAAGAGAGATGGAAAATGTGTGGGAATATATGTGTGTACAAGAGAAGTGTGAGATCGAGTGAGAAAGAGGGGAATCGCGAGAGGTACTACTGGGAAGTGGATCTCCGAGTGCATATGCATTAGGGTCTGTGTTCTCATCTCCTTGGCAAAAACATTCAAGTGCAATCGAGGACGCAAACGAGAGAAAATCGGCTTGTACAAGCGAGTTGAGCAAGCTCTCACTACATAAAAGCAAATACTTGTGTTTGTTTCCTTGGGGTTAAGAGATTCAACAATTCCCCACTCTATGGCAAAAGCCGTCTTGTGTTGATCTTTTGGAGCAATGGCTACTTGGTTGTAACCTGAAAATCCATCAAGAAAGCTATAAACTTCCTTGCCTACAACACGCTGTGGTCGAGAACTGAAGATCAACCCTACAAACTGACTAGAAGTTGGTTTGATGAGCGAAATTCAACTCTACCGAAATGTGTCTAGTGTGAACATGGAATGCTGATTTCTATCTTTTAATTGAATCGTTGATTATGTATTAATCACTTGCATGGTTTGCTTGGGTTTGGACGCGACCGAGGACAAAACATCTGATGTTTCCTCATATCACTTGTATATATTTTCCGCATGAAATGTTAGGGAGGATGGAAATTTAATTGTGTATGTGCTTCTTTATATGTATGTTGCCAATATGTTTATTCACATGTGCATGAGATGTATGTACACCTGTTTATGTGCACGAACCATGCAAATGTCTGTGCATTTATATACATGAAAATGAATGAGTATCGTGAAGTCTGTGTACGAAAACATGTGTATGTATTCATGACATTCAAATCTATTTTTGGTAAACAATAGAATGTATAAAACAAAAGTTCGAGCTTGGTAGGCCTTGAACATCAGGTCCAAGCCTTCTATGGTTGGATCTACAAGAACAGACCTTGGTTGCGGTTTATTTACAATGGGTGGTGGGGTTGGATGAGGTGGTGTGGATGGAGTTTCGGCATGCGACGGATTTTTAGATGCAATGTCTTCTATTTTTGTTTTTGCATCTTTCAAGCTTTCTTCTAGTTCCGATAACTTTTTATTCCACTTGCGATTGGCCTCCTCCCTAGTATCCTTCCTTGTTCTTGTTTTTCTCTTACTAGGCTCTCTTGATTCACTTGACTCTGATTGTTCAGCTGGCTTATCATGTTTTAAGGCTTGTGCTCTAGTGACCGCTTGTATAGGAGCCACATTACTGCTACTAGCTCTTGAATCCACCACTAAGCCTACCACATTAATGGGTGTAACCTTGGGCACACTAGAGGGGTTTCTTGGACAATCTCTTGGGAGATGGTCTTTGCCACACTCATGAAAAAAGACTTGTATTGTGATGTTCTGCCCTTGTCCTAGAGTTGGTGAGTGGGGACATTCACGAATGAAATGGTCACCCTGGCATCTAAAACATGGTCCTCTAGGGGCTTGTGTGATGGAGAGTGTTAATCCCCAAAAGAACAACTTACTCTTGAATTTAGAACACCTCTATATCAAGAGTAAGTCAAAACCTTCACCAAATTAGAGGTCCAACCTCCAAATTATCAAAAGTTGAAAAATTCTGTGAAGAAGATAAAACACAGAAAGTCTGCTGCACAATTTCTTCTCATTGACCTATCAAATATGTAAAGTTTTCTATGAAATTTTGTATGGAGTGTCGCCTAGAAGTTGCGCACCTCCTCCAAGTTAAAGTTCTTCAAAAGGTTTAGTATAACTTGAGAAATCAACTTCACAAGTTACTTATGTCCAAATCTGCACTTCTGAGAAGTCGATTTGACACCCCTAACTTCTTAACTTTGGTTCTCACAATGTCGAACCCGTTTTACCAAATCCTTTTTGCTGTAGATAGCTTATCTCTCAAGTTAGATTTTGAGCTATCATATGTGTAAAACTTTACACTGTGCACTGAGCACTACTCATTTCATTGGACTCGAAATCTGCGCCTGTTTTAGAGAACTGTGAACACTCATCACATATGAATGTTCCTACACACAATTCTCCTGGCCTGTTTACAATTAAACTCTGAAACTCAAGTCATATACTCATTAACTATGAACTTAGATATCCTCAAAAGGATTTCACAAATGATCTACCACATACGGAGCAAACACAGAAACATCGGGCGCAATATTTCTTTCATTTCTGGAGAAGACTACAACTGAAATGAGAGAGAGACTTCAACTCACTTCTCATGTGTCTAATGACATTTACAATCACTTATTTCTCTATTCCTATGCTCATACATAGTCTCTCCTTGTCCCGACATTTTCAAAAGTATTTATAGGCAATTATGTACAGACTTTTTATCAAAGCATAAGTATATGTAACCTATGTCTTAACTAATGTACATATGTGTACATGTCTTTCACTCTGTGAATGTATTCATCTTCTTTGCTTCAAATCTTCAATTGGTGATTGGTCTGCACCAACAGCTCCCCCTCAATCATCAATTGAGGTTTCTCTTATCTTCTTTATGCCTGCCATGTCTTTAAACTTTTGTAGCTTTGGTCCATCCAAGCTCTTTGTAAGCATATCAGCTATCTGATCTTTAGTTGAAGTATGTATGACTTCAATCTCTTTATCCATCACTTTCTCTCTTAGAAAGTGATACTGAATCTCAATGTGTTTGGTCCTGGCATGAAAAACAGGATTAGCAGCTAAATACAATGAACTCATGTTATCTCCATATATAATTGGTATCCCATGCACAATATCAAAACTCTTCATCAATGTCTTGAGCCAAATCACTTCCTTTGCAGCTTCAACCATGCCTTTATATTCAGCTTCTGTAGAAGACAAAGCAATTGTATTTTGCTTCTTGGAACACCATGAGATAAGTTTATCTCCCACATAACACATGTATCCATAAGTTGACCTTCTATCATCTGGATTACCTGCCCAATCTGCATCACTATATATCTTGATGTTTGTATCTGATGTAAACCCATAATACAAACCTTCATTGAGTGTACCCTTAATGTATCTCAACACTCTTTGTCCTGCAATCCAATGTTCTTTCCTTGGGCAATGCATGAATTGAGACAAAACCCCTACTGCATATGATAAATCAGGTCTAGTTAAAGTAGCATAGATAAGACTACCAACCAAACTCTGATATTGTCTCATGTCCTTGAATTCTTCACCTCCAAACTTACTCAATCTGTGATTCACCTCCATTGGTGTAGGTGCTACCCTGCAATCATCCATTTTAAACTTGATTAACAAGTTCTTCAAATACCTTTCTTGAGTCACAAATACTCCATGTTGAGTATATGTAATCTCCATGCCCAAGAAGTATGACAAGTCTCCCAAGTCACTTATTTTGAACTCCTTTTCCATTTGCTTCTTGAGTCTTTGTATTCCTTCTTCATCTGTACCTGTAAGAATTATATCATCAACATATATGCACATGTATATGAAACCATTATCACTTGCTTTGACAAGCAAGCTACTATCTGCTTTAGACACCTAAAATCCAAGTTCTTTCAAGAACTTTACAAGTCTATAATTCCATGCCCTTGGGGCCTGCTTCAAGCCATACAAAGCTCTCTTGAGCTTGCACACATGATCTGGATACCTTTTATCTCTGAACCCTTGAGGTTGCTCCATGATCACATCATCTGAAATATAACCATTCAAAAAAGCATTTTTCACATCAAGTTGACATAACTTCCAACCTTTACATGCAGCAATAGCTATAAGTGTCCTGATGGTTGTCATCTTTGCCACAGGACTATAAGTCTCATCATAGTCAACACCATAAGTCTGAGCAAACCCTTTGACAACAAGTCTAGCTTTGTATCTAGACACACTTCCATCTGCAAACCTCTTGGTCTTGTAAACCCACTTACATCCAATGATCTTCTGACTATTTGGCTTTGGAACCAAATCCCATGTTTGATTCTCCAATAGTGCATCATATTCTTCCTGCATAGCTTTCTCCCATTTTTCCTTACCTTTTGCCTCTTCATATGTAGAAGGGTCTTCATCTGTTTTCATCATATAAGCATAATCTTTTGTGGCCAAAAATGAAGTATCATAACTATACCTTGTAGGTTGCCATTTATTCCTTGTAGACCTCCTAAGCTCTCCACTTCTTGAGGTTTCTGGTTCTTCATATTCAGGATCAAATCTTGGTGTTTCTTCCACTTCAACCTGCACTTCATTATTCTCTTGTTCATCAAATATCTGAACCTTTGGTTTACCTTTCCTTTGGCTCACTTCTTCTTCATCACCTGTATTGATATTGATTGTACCTGCATACCAAGTGCTTTGCTCATCAAATGTAACATCTTTAGAAACCATGAATTGTTTTGTAGATGGACTCCACAATCTATAACCCATGTGCTTATCATCATAACCAATGAAAACATATTTTTCAGCTTTAGGCTCCAACTTGTGCCTTAATTGTGATGGCACATATGCATATGCCACACATCCAAAAACTCTACAATGATCCAAGGTAGGTCTCTTACCCCACCAAGCCTCATATGGTGTCATACCCTGCAAGGCTTTACATGGTAACCTATTGACCAAATAAGTAGCTGTATTTACAGCCTCAGCCCACAAATAATTAGGGCAATTTTTCTCCTTCATCATGGATCTTGCAAACTCAACAAGTGTTCTATTTCTCCTTTCTGCTACACCATTTTGTTGAGGAGAGTACCTGCAAGTAACTTCCCTTTTTATACCTGCATTCCACAAGTAATCACTGAACTCATTAGAAAAATACTCTCCCCCTCCATCTGACCTTAGTCTTTCAACTTATGCTTCCTCTTAGGAAGTTGGCTTGACTAGTTGTACCTTCATCTTCACCTGCTTGTTGCTTTCCTTTGCTATTCTTCTTCTTGTCCTTTGAGTACATTGCATGACCTGCACTCTTGTCACCATCTCCTTTAACATCTTGCTCAAATGTCAGCATATGACCTAGCAACTGATTTAAATCAGGAGTGAAATGATCAAGTGATAATTCTGTAGACAAAATGAATGGCTTCCATTTGTCATCACCTCTTAAACCTGTAAGAATTTGCCTTACCAATTTATCCTCCTCAATGTCTTCATCAACGGCTCCTAAAGCATCTGCAATGTCTTTCATCCTTGTTACATAGTCTGAAATAGATTGAGAAGCCTTCTTCTTAAAGGTTGTAAATTCTGCCCATAAAGATGCCTTCCTTGACTTTGTAGTATTCTGGAAATGCTCCTCCAAAGCATTCCAAATATCAGTTGCACTTTCAAGACCTCGAATGTGAGGTAACAAATAATCATTGACTGCCATATATATAATGCTCCTAGCTTGAGCATCTTTCTTCATCCAATTTTTCAAATCTGCTAACTCTTCCCTAGTTGGAACACTAGGATCTCTGAACTCTGGCTTCTCTTCTTCTCCTGTGATGTAGGCTATTAAATCTTTGCTCATAAGATGAGCTTCCATCCTCATTGACCATGCAGGATAGTTTTCCCTATCCAATTTCTCTATCTGTAGAGAATCTCCCATCTTGTGTCCACCTGTGTATTGAAATCTTCAAGCTTTATGAACAATATATGTACCTTTACTTCGAATTAGACTCCTTTTTTCCTTCTTGATGTTGTATGGTCTCCTCCTCAAGCTTTGACTTCAAGCTTTCACCTTTTAGTTCTTCAATTGTTGAATTTCTTGAATCTGCAGCAGTCGGGATCCTCCTTTCCTTGATTTTGATGTCTCCTGCTCTGATACCACTGATGGAGAGTGTTAATCCCCAAAAGAACAACTTACTCTTGAATTTAGAACACCTCTATATCAAGAGTAAGTCAAAACCTTCACCAAATTAGAGGTCCAACCTCCAAATTATCAAAAGTTGAAAAATTCTGTGAAGAAGATAAAACACAGAAAGTCTGCTGCACAATTTCTTCTCATTGACCTATCAAATATGTAAAGTTTTCTATGAAATTTTGTATGGAGTGTCGCCTAGAAGTTGCGCACCTCCTCCAAGTTAAAGTTCTTCAAAAGGTTTAGTATAACTTGAGAAATCAACTTCACAAGTTACTTATGTCCAAATCTGCACTTCTGAGAAGTCGATTTGACACCCCTAACTTCTTAACTTTGGTTCTCACAATGTCGAACCCGTTTTACCAAATCCTTTTGGCTGTAGATAGCTTATCTCTCAAGTTAGATTTTGAGCTATCATATGTGTAAAACTTTACACTATGCACTAAGCACTACTCATTTCATTGGACTCGAAATCTGCGCCTGTTTTAGAGAACTGTGAACACTCATCACATATGAATGTTCCTACACACAATTTTCCTAGCCTATTTACAATTAAACTCTGAAACTCAAGTCATATACTCATTAACTATGAACTTAGATATCCTCAAAAGGATTTCACAAATGATCTACCACATACGGAGCAAACACAGAAACATCGGGCACAATATTTCTTTCATTTCTGGAGAAGACTACAACTGAAATGAGAGAGAGACTTCAACTCACTTCTCATGTGTCTAATGACATTTACAATCACTTATTTCTCTATTCCTATGCTCATACATAGTCTCTCCTTGTCTTCTCTCCTTGTCCCGACATTTTCAAAAGTATTTATAGGCAATTATGTACAGACTTTTTATCAAAGCATAAGTATATGTAACCTATGTCTTAACTAATGTACATATGTGTACATGTCTTTCACTCTGTGAATGTATTCATCTTCTTTGCTTCAAATCTTCAATTGGTGATTGGTCTGCACCAACATTGTGGTCTTACTTGTCTCAATTGGGGTCTAGGGTTAGGATTTGTGTACATGACATTGGAGTATTCTGGCTCCCAATTTTGTTCCATAGGTGGTGCCTCATATTGATATGAGTAACTCTCATTATGCTCAGGTGACTCTGTATAATAAGCATGTGGACTACCTTCATGGGAGTAGTCTGAGACCTATGGGGTTAGTGGCACCAATGCTCTATTAAGGTTCTCTTCTGCCATTGCATACTTAATTGGAATCACATTGGTAGGAGCTGGTGGTTCGTTTCCTAGGTCTAGTTGTGGCCTATACGGTGCCTGATATTGTTGTTGTGGTCGATGGTATGGTTGTTGGTATTGGTGCTGATACCTACCCTGTTGGTAAGGTTGCTGATAAGTTTTTCTAACACCCTGCCTATTGTAGGGACAATATTGAGCCGTATGGTTCATGTATTTCCTTTCAATAGTGTAGTATGGGGCATTCCTTTCTCTCAGGTTCTACTTTTGCAATGGGCAAACATTAGCCATGTGGTCCCCTCCGCAAGTATAACATTGGTTCAATGAGGTGACCCTTGGTGTTTGTCTATTTTGGACTCCTAGCTTCTTGGCAACTTGCTCAGCTATCTCATCTATTTCGGTGGAGATTCTCGAAGTATGGCTAGTAGAACTATTAGAGTCCTTATAGAGTTTGGATAGTCCTAACTCCTCACCCAAGTTGTCTTCTATGTCAATGCACATGTGCTGTTAGCCCACAAAATGGTTGATTTTTATGCACTAATGTGGTTTTATTTGGCAGGAAAATATGTTTGATTGCAGGTACTTGAAGAGTTAATCAATTGGATGAAAGGTATTTGCAAACTACATGGCTACATCTTGTTCAGAGGGGAATGCCCTTGGTGTTTGGAGTTCCGATTATGGAAAATATGAGCATGTTTAGGATGCAGTCATTTGTGTTGAGCAGATGGAGTTTGGGGGAAAGCCCATTCAGATTCTTGCATTTCTTGTTTATGTATTGAATGCCTATTGTCATGCAAGTTTGGTGAGTGAAGGCCACAACCATTTTGAGGCCATGTATGCAAGTTGTGGCTTGATCATAGAAACCTATAAGTTTTCAATAAGCTTCAGATTAGGGACGTTGCGGGTTGGAATGTACTTATGGAAGATTGCACAATGAAAGTGCCAAACAATGATTGTTATTATCTGATGTTGTTCTTGGCACTGCATTGGTGGATATGTATGCAAAATGTGGTTCACTTGCAACTGCAGAAATAGTGTTGCATTCTCGTCCCAAGTCAGATTCGATCTCATGGAATGCTATGTTAGGTGCATATGTCGAACATGGGTGTGTTGAAGATGCGCTATGATGCACTGAATCTATGTGTGCAAGGGAGTCTTTTTGGTCCCTCACTTTTAGGCTTTGCGTTGCATGGGTTTGAACGTCTCAGCAGCCATCATTGAGAGTATTCATCATGTTCATCTTGTACAGCTCCGTAGCTTTTGTGCAGAGGGTGTGCATAGGCTTTTGGTTTATGAATATATGTCAAATGGTTCGCTGGATACGTGCCTTTTTCCATCTGAAGGGAGTACAAAACTCTTGGATTGGAATGCAAGGTATAAAGTAGCATTGGGAACCGCTAAAGGAGGAGCTTACCTGCATACTGATTGTAGAGAGAGCCAGGTGTTTACAAAAATGAGAGGTACGAGGGGATGCCTTTATCTTTTCGGTGGCAGCAAAAAGGGTCTCTCTCTCTCTCTCTCCATTTTTTTGTCTTGTCCATCCGGGTGCAGGTGTCGAGGGGAACGTGTGGATTCGTGGGGGTATCCTGGAAGAGTTTTATCGGTGTCAGCTTAGAACGCGGACTGCATAGAGGAGCTGATATCGAAGGGGGGGGGGGAAACTCGCATAGGCGGGGGGGCTCGATGCTGGTCTGCTGGGTCGGCTCTTTGTATGGTTGTTTTCCTCTCGGTGGTCTGAAAAAAAACCCCTAGCAGATGGGGAAGGTCTTGGAGTTTGATGGGAATGCTGTGCAGGACAACAATAAGAGCAAAGTCATTTCAAGGCACATTCAACTGGCTATCCATAACGATGAGGAGTTGGAATAGCTTTTATCGGGGATAAGTTCCAGCCGAAGGATTATGCTGAGGAAATTATATGATCGAAAGAGTTAAGCAAGATTGATCCTGGAGAATCCTATCCTCGAGAAGGAGTTCTCAACAGGGAGAGACACCCTCGGCAAGGAATGTGTTACCTCATCTCCTGCACAGGGAATGGCTGCAATGGCGAAGGACCCATTACGTATGCATGATGGCTCTCAAATTTTATCATACTCAAGCGATATCAGGTAGGGCAGCGACTGAACGGACAGATCTGGGTGAGACAACGAAGACGAGGATGGAACAGATTGATATGGATGGTGGACAATATCAGCGTAGCTTTTACAGGACAGTGTTGCTCCCTGCAAGTACTGTTTCTGATCATATGTATAGGTACGGGCACAGATGTTGAATGCGATATTCCTGATTCCAACTGCGCTTTCTTAGACATGTTGATAAGCACCTGCTCACATATTTGATAAGAACGTTGAAGAACACTATCTGAGATTAGAGAAGGGAAATTGACTAGGATGAACAAGAAGAAGAAAAGGCTTGTATCAAATTACAGTAGGGTAAACGCTGAGCCTATGCCGTCTGCTTCAATTTCATTGACTCCCGCTTCTACAACGTGTTCACTACTGTTGGAGGTAATCGGGTTACTGTTCATCAACTACTGGAAAACAATGGCCTTGTAGGTTTGCAGATGTATGTAGATGAAGATACAGATGAGGCTTTGTATATTGTAAGTTGGGCTTGTGATACTGCAAATTCACCATATTTGATAGCCAGTGGGAGTAGTGGTGTCATCGGTGCAATCAATGCTGGCAAAGAGAAACTGCATAAAAGTTTTTTTGGCCACAGTGATTCAATAAATGGGTTGAGGACAAGCTCTGAGGCCCTGTCTTGTTGCATCAGCAAGCAAGGGTGAATCTGTAAGATTATGGAACATAAGTATAGGTGTTCGCATTCTGAGATTTACAGGATCAAATGGTCATCGAAATGAGGATCTTAGCATGGGTTTTCATCCATCAAACAAAGACTCGATTGCCAGTTGTAGGATGGATAATTCTGTAAAGATTTGGAGCTTGAAGGGTTTTCCAGTATATGTCGAACAGTCTCTTGACTGGAAGGATGTTTCTTCCAAGTTTCCTACAAAATATGTGCAGTTCCCAATATTTACAGCAAACGTCCATTCCAATTATGTTGATTGCACTCGCTGGCTAGGAGATTTCACTCTATCAAAGAGTGTGGATAATGAAATAGTCCTATGCAAGCCTTGACAAAAGAACATGGCGGAAGCAATGATGAGACAGTGAAAGCAAATGGGCTGATTTGTTCTCTGAAAGAAAATTTGATGCGCCACCAGATAAGATGTTAACCCAACGTGGCTTCTTTGAGCATTTGGTAAGAGTTTTACCAGTTTCCAAAGGGACTATTATGAGCCTTTGCCCAACTTAGATTTATGCAATTTTTTTTCATCAATACATTCTAAAGATGTAGATTCAACGATCTTTGCTGTGCAAAAAAAGAATTCTGTTCTTATTTCTTAGCACCAAGTTGCGATAAACTGAAGATAATAATCCTGAAGTATGAAGTTTTGATTTCATTAATCGATTGTTCTAGTGTCCATTGTATACATGAACTAACATGGTGCATTTTCTTTTTGTGTGTGTTGCAATGAGTAAGAAATGAGGGAGTATTATAGAAATCTTGGGCTCAAGACCCATCATTTTGGTGCATTTGCCGGGAACATATGAGCTAGTGCATAGACATAGGAAGAATCCATTGCGAGATAGTTGTGGGCTCTAGGTAATCCAAGTAGACCAATTGCGAGGGGTTGAGCAAAATAAAGGCTTCCACAATCATTTGTTCCGTGGGCTCAAGACCTTATCATTTTGGTGTGTTTGCCGGGAATTGGCTTAGCACATCTCATAGAGAGTGCTACGAGTTCGCTTGGTGCCCGAATCGTGTGGCACAGCCAATTCGATCCCAAATTTGGTCTGATCTTCATTAGAGAAATGTCCCAACAAAGACAAGCCTCTAGTTTTGAGAAAGCAAATATAAGGCAAGGGAATTTTGGACAAAATAGATGGATATCTTCTCGTCCGACCATGAGACGTCATGTGAACCGAGGGTGGCGATTTGGCCCGATATCAAATTATGTGAGATGCTGGTGTTGCGAGCAGATTGGGCATATAGCCAAATATTGCCCTCGTGTATGCACCCCGTTGGATTTTGTCCCCACATGTGAGGACTGCGGGAAAAAGAGACTATGCGAGCACGTGTGTGGCTCAAAAGAGGTGACTGGCATAAAGGTCACAACGAATCAATCTGATAGGTGTTTATCCTCTTTGTATGTGGAAGTTGACAAAGGTGGAGTTACTTCGTCGACGGAAACTGCGAGAGCAAGTGGAGGCAAGGACACTCGATCTCATGATCGAGACTTGATAGAACTTGTAAAGAGCTTGGAATGTCAAGTCAATTGGTTGCATGTGGAGCGAGATAACGAGAGGATCAAAATAGCGAAATTAGAGGAAAATCAAGAGAAAATGGCCGAGGTCCTAGGAACTTGGGAAAAGCAAGTACGAATGTTGAAAAATGAAAACAAGGAGTGGAAAAGAGTAAACAAAAGCTGGAGGCAAGATCTTGTGAAGCCCGAGAGTGAAAACGTGGTCTGGGACTTGAGATCCGGCTTGATGGTAGCCGACTGTTTTGGAGTTGCGATCGAAGAAGAGCTCTCAAGAGACGAGGATGACCTAATGAGGAGAGTCGAAAGAATGGAGCATGAAATCGAGAAGGTACAAAGCATAATCTGTCGATACAGTGATCAAGCGGGTAAGGCATGTGACGAGTTCCACCTGGAGTTAGAAAGAATGAAAAGTGCCCAAGCGGAGAGTGATGAGAAAATGAGACGTGTAGAAAAAGAGAATGCAAAGCTGAGTAGCAAGCTCGGTAGGTGGATGAATCGGAAAGATGATGAGACCCGAGAACGAGCAGAAGATCCGAAAGTAGGTAGAATAGAGGAAGAGCTAAAAGGGATGTTGGACCAGTTAGAGGCGATAGGCGTGGAGTTAGAAAAGGCAAAGGAGTTGTCGAAAAAAGTGGATGATCTGGAAGTAGAAAATATGAGTAGAATCTGGGAGGAGAGGTCGATTCGAGAAGAGGTTGAAAAGTTGTCTGGCCAAGTCGGGAGGAGCGAGGAGGTTCCTTTGGAAATAGAAAGAAAGATGAGCCATTTAGAAGAGGAGAAGAAGAAAATGTGGGTTCGGTTCCATCAAGTGGATGATGAGATTTTTCGACTCCAAGGCAGTGATGAGCGAAAAGAAGAAGGGATAAGGGATTTAGCTTTGAAGCTCGAGGCATTAAGAGGTGTAGTAATGAATGGTGGCCTTCCAGACCGTATCGCCTGGCTAGAGGACAATATCAGCAAGCTGTCGAATCATGTGGAATCTCTGCGAGGCAGAGGTTGGAGATGAAAAAATAGACGAGGCGATGGATGTGGGTGAGGACGGCTGAGTCTGATAAGGGTTTGCTTTGCGGATTACGAGTCTGAGATGTGAGGACGGATGGACCAATTCTGTTGTTCGCTTAAGAACTAAAGTCACATTTTTGAGGTTTCAGGTCGACAAGGTAATTAGTATGTGCGGGTTTTGTGAGGACGGGTTGACCATGGCATTAGTGGCTGGATTTTGGCTTGAGTAGCAGCAAAGAGGAGATATGTCTCATCGGGATGTTCACGAGGGGATATATGTGTGTGTGTCGTGATTGGGATGGTTGGGAAAAGTCCTTTCTTTTGTCTCCTAATTCTCGAGATGCCGGAATGAAAAGAAAATGAGAAAAATATATGTTTGTGTATGTGTGAGTGTGGCTATGCGCCTATGTGGGCCGATAGGTGGGTGGACCCACTTTGGCCGGGTGGTCAAAGCCACGAACGGACGTCGGTTTCACATAGGGCTAGTTGTCTCTATGTCGTGCGCTGCGTTGGGTTGGTAGATGGGTGGAGCAAACTCGATCGGGTGGTCGAGTCCACGAGTCGCATCCAGCTTCGGCGTAGGCCGGCAAGTGTGAGTAAATATGTGAAAAAAAAATGATGAAAAAATTGCGGAAAAAAATGAATGAGAAGAATTCCTCGCTCGAGGGGGGACATAAGAGAGGTGAGAGAGCATGATGCTCGGATGGGAATATATGTGTTTGTGCTGTGGGGATTTGGGTTACGTGCGGGCTCCCGATGAAACATGTCAAATTGAAGCTTAAGCTCGGCTAGGGTTTTGGTTGCGATGTGTCTATGGAAAGCTTGGACTTGAGGAATCCAATCGTGCTAGTTGCATTGTTTGTCTGCAAACCTTCCGGAAGTGTTCAGTTTGGCTCTTAGGTGGTATGACAACTTGAGAAGTTCGGAATCGCGTCGACGATGAGTGATCTTGTTAGAGTGAGCTCGTGTTAGGCTTGAGTGGTCCCTATCGTGTATCCATCAAGTTAGAGTGGTATGGTGGTGGTGACCTAGCATAGAATTTAGTTGAAAAGCCAAAAAAGAACAAAGAGTCGATGAAAAGAAAAGCGGGTAGTGGAAACCCTAGGTAGAAGGGGAATGGAAAATCGGCAAGAGAACTCAGTTAGAAATGAGAAAAAGAAATCAGGAAAGCGATCGTATGGCCAACAAGACTATCAAAAATGGAAGTGGGGAATGGTCTTGATTATATATGGTGTGTGTGGAAAGTGTGTTGAGTATGCATGTGGAACAAAGATTTGTGACGTGTTGAACGAACAGTTTAGAAGAGCGACAAGAGGGAATGTGGATGGGCTTCTTGCTTGCATGTGTGTTGTTCGTGACAAGAATGCATGTGTGATGCGAGATGTGTGTGCTGAGTATATATGTGTGATGTGGATCAAGGATATGATTGTCTTTTCATTTTGGTTGTACATATTGTGATTTGATGAAGAAAGGTTCTAATGTTTTAATGAAGTTTGCAGACAGGTGGACATGTCAATGAAGATGCGAGAAGATGGACACAGATGGTAGCATATCGCTCGTCGAGGACGACTTCGCAAATAAGAAGAGGGGATTATGTTAGCCCACAAAATGGTTGATTTTTATGCACTAATGTGGTTTTATTTGGCAGGAAAATATGTTTGATTGCAGGTACTTGAAGAGTTAATCAATTGGATGAAAGGTATTTGCAAACTACATGGCTACATCTTGTTCAGAGGGAAATGCCCTTGGTGTTTGGAGTTCCGATTATGGAAAATATGAGCATGTTTAGGATGCAGTCATTTGTGTTGAGCAGATGCAGTTTGGGGGAAAGCCCATTCAGATTCTTGCATTTCTTGTTTATGTATTGAATGCCTATTGTCATGCAAGTTTGGTGAGTGAAGGCCACAACCATTTTGAGGCCATGTATGCAAGTTGTGGCTTGATCATAGAAACCTATAAGTTTTCAATAAGCTTTAGATTAGGGACGTTGCGGGTTGGAATGTACTTATGGAAGATTGCACAATGAAAGTGCCAAACAATGATTGTTATTATCTGATGTTGTTCTTGGCACTGCATTGGTGGATATGTATGCAAAATGTGGTTCACTTGCAACTGCAGAAATAGTGTTGCATTCTCGTCCCAAGTCAGATTCGATCTCATGCAATGCTATGTTAGGTGCATATGTCGAACATGGGTGTGTTGAAGATGCGCTATGATGCACTGAATCTATGTGTGCAGGGGAGTCTTTTTGGTCCCTCACTTTTAGGCTTTGCGTTGCATGGGTTTGAACGTCTCAGCAGCCATCATTGAGAGTATTCATCATGTTCATCTTGTACAGCTCCGTAGCTTTTGTGCAGAGGGTGTGCATAGGCTTTTGGTTTATGAATATATGTCAAATGGTTCGCTGGATACGTGCCTTTTTCCATCTGAAGGGAGTACAAAACTCTTGGATTGGAATACAAGGTATAAAGTAGCGTTGGGAACTGCTAAAGGAGGAGCTTACCTGCATACTGATTGTAGAGAGAGCCACGTGTTTACAAAAATGAGAGGTACGAGGGGATGCCTTTATCTTTTGGGCGGCAGCAAAAAGGGTCTCTCTCTCTCTCTCTCCATTTTTTTGTCTTGTCCATCCGGGTGGAGGTGTCGAGGGGAAGGTGTGGATTCGTGGGGGTATCCTGGAAGAGTTTTATCGGTGTCAGCTTAGAACGCGGACTGCACAGAGGAGCTGATATCGAAGGGGGGGGAAACTCGCATAGGCGGGGGGGCTCGATGCTGGTCTGCTTGGTCGGCTCTTTGTATGGTTGTTTTCCTCTCGGTGGTCTGAAAAAAAACCCCTAGCAGATGGGGAAGGTCTTGGAGTTTGATGGGAATGCTGTGCAGGACAACAATAAGAGCAAAGTCATTTCAAGGCACATTCAACTGGCTATCCATAACGATGAGGAGTTGGAATAGCTTTTATCGGGGATGAGTTCCAGCCGAAGGATTATGCTGAGGAAATTATATGATCGAAAGAGTTAAGCAAGATTGATCCTGGAGAATCCTATCCTCGAGAAGGAGTTCTCAACAGGGAGAGACACCCTCGGCAAGGAATGTGTTACCTCATCTCCTGCACAGGGAATGGCTGCAATGGCGAAGGACCCAATACGTATGCATGATGGCTCTCAAATTTTATCATACTCAAGCGATATCAGGTAGGGCAGCGACTGAACGGACAGATCTGGGTGAGACAACGAAGACGAGGATGGAACAGATTGATATGGATGGTGGACAATATCAGCGTAGCTTTTACAGGACAGTGTTGCTCCCTGCAAGTACTGTTTATGATCATATGTATAGGTACAGGCACAGATGTTGAATGCGATATTCTTGATTCCAACTGCGCTTTCTTAGACATGTTGATAAGCACCTGCTCACATATTTGATAAGAACGTTGAAGAACACTATCTGAGATTAGAGAAGGGAAATTGACTAGGATGAACGAGAAGAAGAAAAGGCTTGTATCAAATTACAGTAGGGTAAACGCTGAGCCTATGCCGTCTGCTTCAATTTCATTGACTCCCGCTTCTACAACGTGTTCACTACTGTTGGAGGTAATCGGGTTACTGTTCATCAACTACTGGAAAACAATGGCCTTGTAGGTTTGCAGATGTATGTAGATGAAGATACAGATGAGGCTTTGTATATTGTAAGTTGGGCTTGTGATACTGCAAATTCACCATATTTGATAGCCAGTGGGAGTAGTGGTGTCATCGGTGCAATCAATGCTGGCAAAGAGAAACTGCATAAAAGTTTTGTTGGCCACAGTGATTCAATAAATGGGTTGAGGACAAGCTCTGAGGCCCTCTCTTGTTGCATCAGCAAGCAAGGGTGAATCTGTAAGATTATGGAACATAAGTATAGGTGTTCGCATTCTGAGATTTACAGGATCAAATGTTCATCGAAATGAGGATCTTAGCATGGGTTTTCATCCATCAAACAAAGACTCGATTGCCAGTTGTAGGATGGATAATTCTGTAAAGATTTGGAGCTTGAAGGGTTTTCTAGTATATGTCGAACAGTCTCTTGACTGGAAGGATGTTTCTTCCAAGTTTCCTACAAAATATGTGCAGTTCCCAATATTTACAACAAACGTCCATTCCAATTATGTTGATTGCACTCGCTGGCTAGGAGATTTCACTCTATCAAAGAGTGTGGATAATGAAATAGTCCTATGCAAGCCTTGACAAAAGAACATGGCGGAAGCAATGATGAGACAGTGAAAGCAAATGGGCTGATTTGTTCTCTGAAAGAAAATTTGATGCGCCACCAGATAAGATGTTAACCCAACATGGCTTCTTTGAGCATTTGGTAAGAGTTTTACCAGTTTCCAAAGGGACTATTATGAGCCTTCGCCCAACTTAGATTTATGCAATTTTTGTTCATCAATACATTCTAAAGATGTAGATTCAACGATCTTTGCTGTGCAAAAAAAGAATTCTGTTCTTATTTCTTAGCACCAAGTTGCGATAAACTGAAGATAATAATCCTGAAGTATGAAGTTTTGATTTCATTAATCGATTGTTCTAGTGTCCATTGTATACATGAACTAACATGGTGCATTTTCTTTTTGTGTGTGTTGCAATGAGTAAGAAATGAGGGAGTATTATAGAAATCTTGGGCTCAAGACCCATCATTTTGGTGCGTTTGCCGGGAACATATGAGCTAGTGCATAGACATAGGAAGAATCCATTGCGAGATAGTTGTGGGCTCTAGGTAATCCAAGTAGACCAATTGCGAGGGGTTGAGCAAAATAAAGGCTTCCACAATCATTTGTTCCGTGGGCTCAAGACCTTATCATTTTACACTCTTCTATGGATCTAAGCTCTTTCAAGTACACATATGATCTTAACTTGGTGCTCAGTAAGCCATCTAAAAACAAGTCCACTTGTTTGGCAGGTGTGGGTAAGTCTGGAATAGGGCATCTTTCTAAGTATTGTCTGAACCATCTTCCTGCAAGTCACACTGTTTCTTGGGGTGTTTGCTTGAAGCTATGGATCAGGGATGATGTACTATGCCTGATGCACTCTTGGAGAACTCTACAATGAATGCTTATAGCAATTGACCTATATCTCGATAGTTATAACTGTTCAGTGATTGAGAACCAAGCTAGGGCAGTGCCCTTGAGAGTCAAACCAAATGCCTCATACTGGGTAAACAAATCCTCAACCTGTTCAGCTCTTAACACTTGTTTGAACTCGACCACATGATCATAAGGGTCTCTTGTCCCGTCAAAAAAATTCTTCATTGCCTTGATCACTTGAGTGTGTCTAAGGGTTCTATGGTATCCTGGAGGTCTAGGAAATGGAAAATCATGTTCATTTCTTTGTTGCCTATGTGCTTGATGTCTCTCTCTTTCATGTCTTTCATTTTCAAATCCTAATCTATTTCTGCCCACAGTGTGTGCAAAATTGACATCAAGTCTCTCTCTTGTTCGTTCTCGTTGTGCTTCATGAGCTTTGGATGATCCTACACCTTGGAGGCCATGGAACACATTAGATCTTGGTGGAGGGAAAATTGATTCACCTTGCCAAGTGTATGCATGCCTATCATGCTCTGATACCAAGAACATTTTCTCCGATGTGTTATCCAAGTAGACAACTTTGCCTGGTGTCTCTGGATCCTTGAACTCATAGATGATCACTATGCTCGATTGGCTAGGTTTATCTGTCCTGAATCTCCAAAAGGCTTCCTCTGTTTCTCTATTTAAGAATATTTCTATGGTTTTGTTGTCTTGAGGGATCCAATTGAGTGATCACTCTGGTCAGAATTGACTTACCTCTAGGAGTCTTGGGTTCTCGTCCTACATCTCCTTGCTCTAGGTCTCCTATCTCACTCTTAGGAAAGATGTTTCCAAACTCATCTGTCTTATCTGGTAGGTTGTTCACCACATACATGGTTCCTTCCTTATCAATGTATGAACCTTCTTCAAACTTGACTACTGGGTGTTCAAGTCCAAAGGGTTGATTTGGATTTTTGAGTTGGACCACTGATCACCTTAGGTCATCCTCATAGATGCGAAGACCTAATCGGTTGGTCCTAATATACTCCAATTGTGTCTTATAGGGACCTTCTGGTGTTTGTAGATAGGCAGTTCCTGAGCCACCTGCAGGTTTTCCCATGCTACAAGACATTTTTGAGTCACTTGTGTCTGAACTTAGTACGTAAGGATAACCACTTAGTTGTTGTGCCCAAGACTTAGCTGTATGGTTGACACTTGCCTCAGAAGATCTAATGCTTTTTCTATCCTTGCCTAAGTGTCTACCAAATCTCAGGTTCATAAGCTTTGTCTTCTAGTTCCAAAATCCCCCTTTGAATTGCTCAAAATCCTTTGGAGTCCCTTGGTTTCCTAGTCCCACCTGAGGGTCAACTTCAAATTATCCTATCTGAAAATCAACACGTTATTCTTATAAAAAATAGTTGATCTTGTGGGATTCGAAATGAGCTTTCCAAGGAGCTATAGAGCTCAAAAAATAGAGTTTTGATGCAAAAGTTATGTCAAATCAGGCTCTTGGGGGTCAAAACAGGCAAATAAGAACTTTTGGAAAAATCATGATTTTGTATGAAAATCATGGTTTTGGGGGGGGGGGGGGGGGGGGTCTGAAAATCTCGATGCTGAGCTCTTATGAAAATTGCGATTTTACCTCAGAATCATGTTTTTGAGAATCATCAAAAAATCACGCTTCTCAAAATGGCCAGAGAATCGTGTTTTTGAGAAACTTAGAGAATTGCGATTTTGAGCACAACCAAAGAATCGCGATTTTGAGAATGACCTCAAAATCGTGTTCTTTTCATAAATCTTTTAGGCAAGAAATAGAAAATCACTTTTTTTTTAATTTGAATTTTATGAAAATCGTGATTTTCAGTCAGAATCATGTTTTTTGGCAAGAAATTCAAATTTCTGAGCGTCGAGCAATGGCGAGCTTCATATGTGCACAAAATCATGAAAAAACACAAGCGCTTGCTCTCCCCTGCACTTCCTAACTCCTTCTCACACAATAATGCATGAAAAATGGTATGGAAATGATGAAAATGCACTAAAAAACAAGAAATTTCTATGAAGGTTTGAAGATGCAAGAAGATGGAGATGGTGATGATGATGAAGATGAAGAAGAAAAATCAGAAAATGAACATAAATGATAGTTTTTTTACCTTCCAACGTCGCAAATCTATGATCTTACCATCACAACACTCGTCCTCGAAGCTCTCTCCCCAGTAACAGTGCCAAAATACAGGTGAAGAAAGGATGGGAGATTCTCTTCAGATAGAAAAATTGGATAGAGAAAACTATCCTGCTTGATCAATGAGGATGGAAGCTCATCTTATGAGAAAAAATCTGATAGGATACATCAGAGGTGAAGAAGAAAAAACAGAATTTAAGGATCCTAGTGTTCCAACCAGGCAAGAGCTCTCAGATTTGAAGACATGGATGAAGAAGGATGCTCAAGCAAGGAGCATTATCTACATGGGAGTCAATGATTACTTGCTACCTCACATTACAGGACTCAAAAGTGCAAGTGACATATGGAATGCTTTGGAGGAGCATTTCCAAAACACTACAAAGTAAAGGAAGGCATCTTTATGGGCAGAATTTACCACTTTCAAGAAAAAGGCTTCTCAATCCATTTCTGATTATGTAGCAAGGATGAAGGATATTGCAGATGCATTAGGAGTAGTTGATGAAGACATTCAAGAAGAAAAATTGGTAAGACAAATTCTCACAGGTTTGAGAGGAGATGAGAAGTGGAAGCCATTCATTCTATCCACTGAATTGTTACTAGATCATTTCACTCCTGATTTGAATCAATTGCTAGGACATATGCAAACCTTTGAGCAGGATATCAAAGGTGATGTTGATAAGAGTACAAGTCAAGCAATGTATTCAAATGATAAGAAGAAGATTAACAAAGGCAAGCAACAATTGAATGAAGATGAAGGCACTATGAGTCAAGCTAACTTCCTAAGAGGAAGAGGAGGTGGCAAAGGAAGAGGAAGAGGCAGAAGCAATAAAGATGGTGTCAAAGCTTGCTAGATTTGTGGTAAGACTAATCATTTAGCTCATGAATGTTAGTATAATAATCAGAATGGTGGAGGATATAATGAGAACTCTAATTTAAGGGGAAGATGTGGTAGAAATCAGAGAAGTAATTTCAGAGGTAGAGGTAGTAGAAATTTCTTTGGAAGAAATGCATGAAGAGGCTTTCAAATTCAATCCTACAATAATACCTATTACAATTATGAAACAAATCAGAAAGAGGATTCAATCTTAATTATGAATGCAACATGTGAAAGACCAAGTGAAGATCAAAGAGTTTTCTACATGGACTCAAGATGTAGTAATCACCTGAGTGGCAACATAGCTTTGATGACTGATTTGGAGAATAAGGTGAGTAATCATATAGTCCAAACAGGTGATAACACAAAGCACAATGTGAAGTCCATTGGATCGATAAAGGCCAAGGATGGAAGCACTCTTTTGAGTAAGGTTTTGTATGTCCCTACAATTCCAAATAATTTGATAAGTGTAGGGCAAATTGTAGAGAAAGGATATGAAGTAAGGTTCACTAATGATGGATTTTATGTTGAAGACCCTAGCCATGGGTATAAACAAATTGTTTCAAGAAAGAAAGAAGGAGGGCTTTTCATATTGAAGATTCAAGGCAATGTTGGTCATGCCTTGTTCACTTATGGAGAACATAAGATCTTTGAGTTAGATCTTTGGCACAAAAGGCTTCGACATTTCAATGAAAGAGGTATTAAGGATATGATTAACAATGGTTCAGTGCTTGGATTGCCTAATATTGCAGGTCAACACATGACATACAAGTGTGAAGCACGTCAATTGGGTAAAGCTCACTGTCACTTTAGCACAATGGCAAGTACCATCGTGATGAGATCCACCTCATCATTGTCAATCCGTGGAGACGTGAGGACTAGTATGAAGACTATGAGCAAGTGATGGCACAAGTGTGTGAGTGAGAAGCACACAAACATGCACACACATACACACACACGCACACACAAAGCAAGAACAAGGAGAGGAACAATGGAGTTCTTTGCATTAGTCAAAAAGTCTCTTACATAAGCTCAATTCACAAACAATCTAACCTCAAAAATGAGCTCTCTAGCTCTTTTTTAGTTTTTTGACTAGCTTTGGCCTTGTCCAGACCTAGTGTCCGGCCTAGTTAAAAATTAGGTTCTTGAGCCTATTTGAGGGCTCAAACGGAGTCTAAAAATTATGAAAATTGGTATGTAGCTAATTCTAATACTCCTCAAGCTTGAGGACTCCTCGACTTGAACAAAATGGAGTCTATTCTACCAAAAACAGGATTTACAATGTGTGTGTAGTGATGAAAATCACTTGAATTGGAAATTGTTTATGAAAAAAATGATTGGGCCTTGTTGCCGTCTATGCATGACTGTTCCTTTGTGCCTGTATGCTCTGCTTATGACTTGTATGCCAACACTCCCCCCTTCCTAGCATCTGTCACCCCTGACAGACCTCTGTTCGAGAGGGTGGTCTATATAGTATTGGATGACGTTGGTGGCCAGCTCGTGTTCTCCGATCCGTAATCCTCCTGCTAGATCAGCTTGTAGCGCATCCCAATTGATTGCACCCGGGACATCGGGTTGCGGTGTCATGTAGTATTCGGAGTACATAGTTTGTTCACATGCAAAGAGATGAAACAGGTGTGTAGGCTTCGATGCAAAGACCTCCAAGTGATACTCCCAGAAACCTGATCTGAACATGTCTTCAAATGTCTGTTTATAGCGTGCGGGGAGGTATTTGATGCGTGCATGCCAAGCGTAAGCCACACGAATGCTGGGGGTGGTGCTCATGTCGCACACCAAATCGTAATTTCCATTAGTAAAGCCTGGTAGACGTACCTGTGGTGCTTCTGCATTTCTAAACGTTTTGAGCACTACTTGCATCATGTCCAAAATTTTGAGCATCATTTGGGCTGCAACATTCCGCATGGGCTTCAGTCGAGGCATCCAATGTTGAATTGTTGCCATCATGTACGCTACTAATGGTGGTCCCTATGGTGGCGTGATGTATGGATAATTGAGCCACTCCTTACATTGAGCATTATTATGTACCTTTATGTTGAATGCCTTCCATGATCTGTGTCGTGGAACGGGTCCATAACATGGATTGTACAGTAAATGTAAAGGATCATGGTTCCATGTGCGGAGCATTTCAGGATATGTCTCTAGAAGCTTTTGCTGCCATGTGGGTTGAAAGATTCTACCTTTCTATGCTTTTGGAGGAAGGTCTTCTAGTTGGAACTGTTTTGCGAAGGAAGGAATTTTCCATGTGACTCTCTGTATTTCCGAATTGTACTCTGCCAGAATAACATAGTAAGGCCTATATTGCAGTTCTGATGATATGATGAGACGTCTAGATGAAAAGTTCTTGAAGTAACTAGATTGTAATATTGTTTCTTCTATGACTCTCAAGGCCTGATTTTGCACCACTGTGCGCTCTTCATGAGAACGGTGAATTTCTTCCACCTGTTTTAACCACGGAGGTCATGGCACTTCAAAAGTGTCTTCGCCTTCTTCTGTTTGTCGTCCCCCTCGAATGGGCTGCAGCTCATAATCCTCTTCAAATGTTTGTTCCACAGGAATTTGTACTATTTCTTCGTCGATGGGAGCCTCAAGTGGGGAAGGTGATCTTTCATAATGTAGTAGACGTGCCTGCAATTCTATGACTTGCTTTCGGATATCTTGTAGGGCCTCCGAGTCAGTGAGAAGTGAAGCCGCGGAAGAGGTGGTTTGAGGGGGCAGTCATTGTGTCTTTTTGTGGTTTCTGCTTCAGTTGACCCAGTTCCTTTGATAACTGGCCATGTGCTTCAAGCAGCATAGCATAATCTTTGAGGATGATCTTTATGTTTTCCGAGGTCACTGCTTGAAATTTTGAGGGGCTGTTGTTGCTCCGGGTGTGCTTTCCATGGTCGCCTCTAAATTTTCTTGATTCTGTAGTTGTAGGCGCCGATTTTCTTCATGATCAGCTGCAAGGTGTCGCTTGTGTAGGGCCATGTTTCGCTGAATCTTTGAGTTGCGTTCCAACTATATCTGTAGATGGCCTTCCACCACTTGTATTGCTTCCTGGTCTATGTTCTGTAACTATACTTCCAATATGCTATGAGCCTCTTGTAAAGTTTGGAATTGTGTCTGGAGGCGAGCATTCTCCTCTTCTAGTGCAGCAAGATGATGTTGTAGCACCTCCGAGTGCTCTTTCAGTCGTACGTTATGTTGCTTGAGCTGATTGTACTCTGCCCTTAACTATGATATACATGCAAGCATGGTGTCCAATGCATTGCCTATGGATGATGTTATGGTTTGTACAATGGAAGATGCAAGGGGAGGGGATTGGGGAATGGGAAGAGTGAATGATGTGTCTATTGGAGATGTGTGTGTGGGTGAAATTGGTGGAGGGGGAATGGGAGAAGGTGGAAGTGTGGGGGGAGGGGGAGGTGCTATGGGTGGCGAAATGTCCATACTTTCAGGACTGGATGCAAGTGTGGTGTCTACCATGTATATTGGAATGGTAGGCGGTGTGTGTGCAAGAGTGGTGAATAATTGTTGTGTGGATGATGGGGATGGGATTGATGAGGAGGGTGGGATGTTGGCTTGATACATTCTACAAAAGTAGTCATGGGCGGGTTGAAGGAATGGTGGTATGGGAGGTGGAAGATGAGAACTTGGAGGTGCGAAAGCCATAAAAGGGGATGTGGTGGCTGGGAATCCAAAGAAAATGGATCTAGAGTCAGGATGGCCTATGGCTGAGGGCATGGGGGATGGTTGTCCTAGGGCAGGCTCTATGAAGGATTCAGTTATGACAGTGGCCGTATTATGTAGGGGGTTTTCAAAGGAGGAGAACAAAGTAGAACGAGAGGTTGGACTACGAAAGATGAAGGCTTGCTCTGAGGGTTGGGTAGTTGAGGTGACATTTACAGCTTCTGTTCGAGGAGGTGATGGGGGAGGGGTTGGTGGTAGTGGTTCGGTTGACTCCTCCTGGGTGACGGGGATCTCTTGGCCAGTGGTTCCTGCTGTTTGGGAGGTTGTCTCAATGGGTTCAGATGTAATAATAGGTCCTACTGCTGTAGTAATGGGAATCTGGATGTTTTTACCAGACCGTGGTTGTGTCTGGAATCTTCGTGGATCATATTGAACCGGAGGCCTCTTAATCGTTGTTCGAACAGCTTCTACTACCCCATATGTTTTTGCCAACAATAAGAGACCTTCATTGTATTCTGAGTCGACTCCAGCTTCTTCCAATAGCTGAGCCATGAGCACCCGACTGCTCTGTTCGGTGAGCAGCTGTTGCGACTGCACATGTTCCATTATTTGATATAACCTCCGGAGTTCTGCTGTATACGCCGGGGCTTCAGTGGTTTCTTCTACTTTCGCTTCTTCTCCTCCTTCTTCTTCTGCCTCTGAGTGTTCTAGTTTTTGTGACAAAGTTCTCTACTGCTCATCATCCCAATGTACATGGTGGCCTTCTGTGGATTTTCTCCTTCTTTGGGAAGATGTGCCCTGTTCTTCTGTATCTGAAAAGAACTCTACATCAGAGAGTTGTGTATTCTACAAGAATCATTCGAAGTCGAAGGTACTCATTCCCTCAGCGTCTCCAATCGAAGGAAAATCAAATTCAGGAGGGACTGGAGAAGTCGATGGGACAGCTTGTGATGTGCCTTCAGATCCAAATCTGCGTATTCGAATGGTAAAGGGGGGCACAGTGGCATCCCCTCGTGGTGACACTTCCGGAGTCGTCAAGACCTCATGTGTTTGAACACAAGGGATAGAACCCCTCATGCACTTTGATTGATGTGTGGCAGTTTTGAGTCTCTTGAACATTTGTAGTTGTGCCCATGTTAAGGCACCCTCGATGGGTACATCGTATGCTAGGCTTTTGTAGATGATGCACGTGATTGCACAACAACCATTCACCACTAGCTTTCTGGTTGTTCTTTTATTTGCTCCATACAGCTGCTCCATAATCCATACAGGAAGCTTAATCGATAATGCACCTATCTCTGCCAAGTAGAGCGCGAACCAAATCCACTTGTGGGGTTGAGTGTACCGATCTTGACCAGGAAACGCAAAATGTTGCATGCACATGCGAAGAGGAATTGACACATTCGGTGTGAGTGCTGCCATATCTTTCAACTTTTGTAGCTTCTGATTGTTCATGTTAGGGGGAATAAGAGCATCCTTCTCAGAGGGCACATGTGTGCCATGCATGTTCAACGTAGAGCTCACCAATTCCAATGTGAGCTCGAACCTTTTCAACTCATTGTTTCCCAACAAAGATGGAAGAACGAATATGCCAGGTTTGTCTTTTTCTTCATTAGCCTGTAGTGTTGAGACCAAATAGTAACATGGTAAGAGATCTGGTTTGGGTAAGGGTGCTGCAAAATACTCGGCCAGCCCTGCACGCTGCCATATGGTCTGCAGATCTTATGTGTTCTGGAGAGTCTCAAACTCCTTGGAAAAGAACTAGAATCTGACCCATTGCTTATCATGCTCACACTTGAACTCCCATATATACTTGGCCCCTCCTAAGGATCCTAGCATCCCACTGAACTAATGAGAATTGGCATGGACCCTCTCTGTTATTCTTGTGGGAGGATCCGGTACAGGTATTTGCTGGAGGTGTTGCAACTCTACGGGTCGTTCAGTTGGAGGCACATCAATGGATAGACTATCCATATCAATCCCTGCCGTACTTACTCCTGCCTGTGAGCTTGGACTTGCTGCTTCTACCATGACTTGTAGCTATGGATGCTTATCTGCTAGAAGAAGAGAGGCACATTAGCATTGCCTAGGAAACAAGATGTTATGGTGTTCCCTCCACAATACTAACATGACATTCCAAGTGGTTAATGGTTAGTGGGTGAGATATTTGTGATGTGTGTGAATGTTGGTTAGTAGGTTAGTGTTCATCCTAGATGCATTCTTTTGGGTGTGCAATGTATTCAGAATGCTCCTACATCAGAGTGGGTGGATTTACAAGAGTGGGTTAGGGGGTTTGATACGGGGTTTAAGTCTCCAAACTTTGATGGTGGAATTGTAGCTTTAATTGGTGATGATGTGTGAAGGTTTGTGGACTGGATAATGTTGAATTTGGGACCTTTTGGGTACCCATGTCCCCACATTCCTAGGTGTGACCGAAGATGTAATGGTGTGGGGCATAGGTGTTTGCCCTGGAATTTGTGTGGAGAGTGCTTGTGAGTGTTGATTCGATCTTGTGAATGGAGGTGAAGCTATTTGAGCTCGTAAGCAGGTCTTGGGCACCCATATCTGTCTAGCATTTGGGAAAGCCTTCGTTGATTGCTTTGGAACCCAAATAGAGATGGTTTGTCTCGAGTGTTGCCTAGGGTATTCTTTCGTGGTGATCCTCGATGGGGTAGCCCATTTTTCACCCTTGCATACCCAGATCTGCTTCATGCCATGAGGTACTCTATATTGTACAGGTTGGTGCTCATACTTCTTGATCATCGACCTCCTTTGTGTCGTGTGTTTCCTGGCTTGCTTTCCTCGAATCCTCTTTGGAAAAGAAGGGAACTCATTGACTTCTACACCTTCGTCAAGAGTGACAATCTTCTGCACCATAGAACTTTGAACAAGAATAGCATTGTTATCTTCATGTGGGTTCCTGGAGGGACCAGGATTTGGTGCCTTTTCTAGTGGCTTGAGAGCTTGATTTCTAATTCAATCATGATGTGGTTTTGTCCTACCCAAGCCTGAAGAAGTCCACTTCTTAGGTTGAGGTTGACTGCATGATCATAGATCCAATCTTGGCCTAAGACAAGAGGTTTGGTAAGATCCTCATCTTCACATACTAGCACTTTTACTGCCATTAGGACCTCTTGAACGTAGAGGGGAAGTTTCACCTCGCCCATGCAAGGGGTTTCCACACCTCCCAATCCTATGAGATATGCCTCTATAGGATTCACCTTCAATTGCAATTCCTGGCAGTAAGAAAGTCAAACTGATGGAGAGTGTTAATCTCCAAAAGGACAAGCTACTCTTGAATTTAGAACACCTTTATATCAAGAGTAACTCAAAACCTTCACTAATTTGGAGTCTCAATGGAAATTTTTGATAAACTGTGAAGAAGAAGACTCTACAGAAAGTCTGTTGCACATAACTCTCTCATTGACTTATCAAATGTGTAAAGTTTTTGATAAAAATTTGCACAATGTGTTGGCTATTGTTTGTGCACCTCCTCCAAGTTAAATCATTTCAAAATACTCAGTAGATCTTGAGAAATGAACTTAACAAGTCAGCTATGTCTAAAACTGTTCTTCTGAGAAGTTGATTTAGACACCTGTAACTTCTAACACTTGGTTCTCTCAATCTAGAACCCATTTATACAAATTCTTTTAGCCATAGGTAGCTTACCTTCCAACTTAAAGAATTAGTGCTTGCTTGCTCAAAACTTTACACTATAGAAGGAGAACTGACTAAAACATTAGCATCAAATTTTGCACCTCTTGCAACTTCTCTTGTTTCCATTTACACATGTAAATGTTCCTACACTCAATTCTCTTAGCCTAATCACAATTAGAAGCTGAAAATTTGTACAGAGGTCAATCAACTATAGACTTAGACTTGTACAAAAGCATTTCACAAAAGATTCAACACAAAAGGAGAATACTCAGAAAGATCGGGTGCAACATTTTTCCAATTCTGAGAAATTTATATTTGAGTGATGAGAGAGATTATACTCACTTCTAAAATGTCTATTGACATCTAATTCTCCTCAAAACTTATTCTAACACATTCTCTCTCTATTTTCTCCGACATTTTCTTTGTATATATAGGCAAATATTTACAAGCTCATGACCATACAAAAGTATATGATGAACTGACTCTAAATTAATGTACATATGTATACACATCTTCATCTTCTGGATACGCACTTAATTTATGCTTCACAACTTGATCTTTTCTTCAGTCCTTGACTTCCAAGCCTTCATCAAAACTTCAATTGTTAATTGCCCTGCACCAATAGCTCCCCTTCAATCATCAATTGAGGTTTTCTCTATCTTCTTTATGCATGCCATGTCTTTGAATCTCTGTAGCTTTGGTCCATCCAAGCTCTTGGTTAGCATATCAGCTATCTGATCTTTTGTTGAAGTATGTATGACTTCAATCTCTTTATCCATCACTTTCTCTCTTAGAGAGTGATACTGAATTTCAATGTGTTTGGTCTTGGCATGAAAAACAGGATTAGCAGCTAGATACAATGAACTCATGTTATCTCCATGAATAGTGGGTGTACTCTGAATGATGTCAAAACTCTTCATCAGAGTCTTAAGCCATATCACTTCCTTTGCAGCTTCCACCATACCTTTATATTCTACTTCTATAGATGACAAAGCAACTGTGTGTTGCTTCTTTGAACACCATGAAATTAACTTATCTCCCACATAACATAAGTATCCATAAGTTGATCTCCTATCATCAGGACTTCCTGCCCAATCTGCATCAGTATATATCTTGATGTTTGTATCTGATGTAAAACTATAATACAAACCCTCTTTGAGTGTACCCTTAATGTACCTCAACACTCTTTGACCTGCAATCGAATGTTCTTTCCTAGGATAATGCATGAATTGAGACAATACTCCAACTGCATATGACAAGTCAGGCCTAGTTAAGTAGCATAAATCAGACTACCAACCAAACTTTGATATAGCTTCATATCCTTGAACTCTTCTCCTCCATATCTACTTAATTTGTGATTCACCTCCATTGGAGTAGGTGCTACCCTGGAAACATTCATTTTAAACTTGATCAACAAGTTCTTCAAATACCTTTCTTGAGTTATATACACTCCATGTTGAGTGTACGAGATCTCCATGCCCAAGAAATATGACAACTCTCCCAAGTCACTGATTTTGAACTCTTTCTCCATTTGCTTCTTTAGGCTTTGAATGCCTTTCTCATTTGTACCTGTAAGAATTATATCATCAACATATATGCACATGTAAATGAACCCATCATCACTTGCTTTGATAAGCAAGCTACTATCCGCCTTTGATAATTGAAATCCAAGTTTTTTTAAGAACCTCACAAGTCTACAATTCCATGCCCTTGAGGCCTGCTTCAAACCATACAAAGCTCTCTTGAGCTTACATACATACTCTGGATACCTTTCGTCTCTCAATCCTTATGGTTGCTCCATGAAAACATCTTCAAAAATATAACCATTTAGAAAAGCATTCTTCACATCTAGTTGACATAATTTCCAACCTTTACATGCAGCAATGGCTATGAGTGTCCTGATAGTTGTCATCTTTGCCATAGGACTATAGGTTTCATCATAATCTACACCATATGTTTGAGCAAACCCTTTCACAACAAGTCTAGCTTTATATCTAGACACACTTCCATCTGCAAATCTCTTTGTCTTGTAGACCCATTTGCATCCAATAATCTTATGACTATTTGGTTTAGGAACCAAATCCCAAGTCTCATTCTCCATCAATGCATCATACTCTTCCTGCATAGCTTTCTCCCAATTTTCCTTACCTTTTGCCTCTTCATATGTAGAAGGGTCTTCGTCTGCCTTTATCATATAAGCATAGTCTTTGGTAGCCAAAAAAGAAGTGTCATAACTATACCTTGTAGGTTGCCATTTGTGTCTTGTTGACCTTCTGAGTTCTCCACTTCTTGAGGTTTCTGGTTCATCACATTCTGGATCAAACCTTGGCACTTCTTCTACTTCAACTTGTACTTCATTGTTCTTCTCTTCATCAAATATCTGAACCTTTGATTTACCTTTCTTTTGATCCACAATTTCTTCATCACCTGCATAAATATTGATTGTACCTACATACCAAGTACCTTTCTCATCAAATGTAACATCTTTAGACACTAGGAATTGTTTTGTGGATGGACTCCACAACCTATATCCCATCTGCTTATCATCATATCCAATAAACACATATCTTTCAGCTTTAGGCTCCAATTTATGCCTCAATTGAGATGCCACATATGCATATGCCAAACATCCAAATACTTTGCAATGATCTAGAGTAGGTCTCTTATCCCACCATGCCTCATATGGTGTCATACCCTGCAAAGCTTTACATGGTAATCTATTAACCAAATAAGTAGCTGTATTTATAGCCTCAACCCACAAATAATTTGGGCAATTTTTCTCCTTCATCATGGATCTTGCAAACTCAACAAGAGTTCTATTCCTCCTTTCTGCTACAACATTTTGTTGAGGAGAGTACCTGCAAGTAACCTCTCTCTTTATACCTGCATTCCACAAGTAATCACTGAACTCATTAGAGAAATACTCTCCCCCTCCATCTGACCTTAGTCTCTTCAACTTATGACCTGTAATTCTCTCTGCATACACATGATAATGTTTGAATGTATTGAATACCTCTGATTTATCTTTGATCACATATATAGTGATCCATCTGGTAGCATCATCAACATAAATCACATAATACCTTGAACCATTGATACTGAAATCCTTTGATGGTCCCCACACATCTGTGTGTACCAACTCAAGCTTTTCTGAATACATAAAACCATGCTTGGAATAAGATTGCTTATGAGCCTTACCTAATTGACATGCCTCACATCTGTATGTCATATGTTGACCTGCAACATTAGGCAATCCAAGCACTGAACCATTATTAATCATAACTTTGATACCTCTTTCATTAAAGTGTCCAAGCCTTTTGTGTCAAAGATCTAACTCAGAGATCTTATGTCCTCCATAGGTATACAAGGCATGACCAACATTACCTTGGATCTTCAATGTGAACAATCTTCCTTCTTTCTTCCCTGAAACAATTTGTTTATACCCATTGCTAGAGTCTTCCACAAACACTCCTTCATTAGTGAACCTAACTTCATAGCCTTTTTCAACAATTTGACCTACACTTATCAGATTCTTAGGAATTGTAGGAACATACAAAACCTTACTCAAGAGAGTACTTCCATCCTTGGCCTTCACTGATCCAATTGACTTCATATTGTGCTTTGTATTGTCACATGTTTGAACTACATGATTAGTTACCTTACTATCCAAATCAGTCATCAAAGCTATGTTGCCACTCAGATGATTGCTACACCCTGAGTCAATGTAGAAGACTCTTTGGTCTTCACTTTGCCTTTCACAAGTTGCATTCATTATCAATGTTGAATCCTCCTTCTGATCTGAAGCATAATTGTAGTAGGTATTGTTGTATTGCTGACTTTGGAATCCTCTACCTGCATTTCTTTCAAAGTAACCTCTACTACCTCTACCTCTGAAATTACCTCTTTGATTTCCGCCACCTCTTCCTCTTGAATTAAAATTCTGATTATATCCACCATTACTCTGAGTATTATGCCAACAATCATTAGCTAAGTGATTTGTCTTACCACAAATCCAATAAGCTTTAAGTCCATCTTTATTACTCCTGCCTCTTCCTCTACCTTTGCCACCTCCTCTTCCTCTTAGGAAGTTAGCTTGGCTAGTTGTGCCTTCATCTTCATTTGCTTGTTGCTTCCCTTTGCTATTCTTCTTCTTATCCTTTGAATACATTGCTTGACCTGCACTCTTATCACTTTCACCTTTGACATCCTGCTAGCATATGTCCTAGCAACTGATTTAAATCAGGAGTGAAATGATCAAGTGATAATTCAGTAGACAAAATGAATGGCTTCCATTTGTCATCACCTCCCAAACCTGTAAGGATTTGCCTTACCAATTTATCCTCCTCAATAACTTCATCAACTGCTCCTAATGCATCTGCAATGTCCTTCATCCTTGTTACATAATCTGAGATGGATTGAGAGGCCTTCTTCTTGAATGTAGTAAATTCTGCCCACAAGGATGCCTTCCTTGACTTTGTGGTGTTTTGGAAATGCTCCTCAAAAGAATTTCATATATCACTTGCACTTTCAAGACCTCTAATGTGAGGTAGCAAGTAATCATTAACTGCCATATAGATAATGCTCCTGGCTTGAGCATCTTTCTTCATCCAAGTCTTCAAATCTGATAATTCCTCTATAGTTGGAACACTAGGATCTCTGAATTGAGGCTTTTCTTCTTCACCTGTGATGTATCCTATCAAATATTTGCCCATAAGGTGAGCTTACATCCTCATTGACCATGCTGGATAGTTCTCTCTATCCAACTTCTCTATTTGAAGAGAATCTCCCATCCTTTCTTCACCTGTATATTGAATTCTTCAAACTTTTGAGTAATAGATGTACCTTTACTTCGAATGATACTCCTTTTGTCTTCCTTGATGTCGTATGGCCTCCTTCTCAAGCTTTGCTCTCAAGCTTTCACACCACTGATGGAGAGTTTTAATATCCAAAAGAACAAGCTACTCTTGAATTTAGAACACCTCTATATCAAGAGTAACTCAAAACCTTCACTAATTTGGAGGCTGAATGGAAATTTTTGATAAACTTTGAAGAAGAAGACTCTACAGAAAGTTAGCTGCACATAACTCTCTCATTGACTTATCAAATGTGTAAAGTTTTTTATAAAACTTTGCACAAGGTGTCGCCTATAGTTTTCACACCTCCTCCAAGTTAAATCATTTCAAAATACTCAGTAGATCTTGAGAAATGGACTTAACAAGTCACCTATGTCTAAAACTCTTCTTCTGAGAAGTCGATTTAGACACCCGTAACTTCTAACACTTGGTTCTCTCAATCTAGAACCCATTTATGCAAATGCTTTTAGCCATAGGTAGCTTACCTTCCAACTTAAAGAATGAGTGCTTGCTTGCTCAAAACTTTACACTGTGAAAGGATAATTGACCAAAACATTAGCATCAAATTTTGCGCATCCTCCAACTTCTCTTGTTTCCATTTACACATGTAAATGTTCCTACACTTAATCTCTTAGCCTGATCACAATTAGAAGCTGAAAAATTTGTGTAGAGGTCAATCAACTATAGACTTAGACTTGTACAAAAGCATTTCACAAAAGATTCAACATAGAAGGAGAATACTCATAAAGATCGGGTGCAACATTTCCAATTCTGAGAAATTTACATCTGAGTGATGAGAGAGATTCTACTCACTTCTAGAATGTCTATTGACATCTAATTCTTGTCAAAACGTATCCTAACACATTCTCTCTCTATTTTCCCCGACATTTTCTTTGTATATATAGGCAAATATTTACAAGCTCATGACCATACAAAAGTATATGATGAACTAACTCTAAATTAATGTACATATGCATACACATCTTCATCTTTTGGATATGCACTTCCTTCATGCTTCACAACTTGATCTTTTCTTTAGTCCTTGACTTCCAAGCCTTCATCACAACTTCAATTGTTGATTGCCCTGCACCAACACGAACAGCACTAGTGGCTGCTCTTGAGTCAATTAAAGCTATCACGGTCCTTGCACTCTCTCCTTGTCCTACCTCTAGGGTCATAAAAGGTCGCCTATTCACTATCCTATGGGAACATTCACATGAAGCCTCGCACATGGCCATGTGATAACCTATAGATTCTTGAGAGACAGGCATAGGCTGATTTCTACCTTGTCTTTTCAATTTCATTCATCGGATGCGTTCTAAAGCTTCTGCTTGTGCTTCTTCTCTAATTTGCTTTTCCTCTTCTTTACATTTCTTTGCAGTATTGAGTCGACTTAACATCTCCTCCATGAGGGGTTCCTGCTATAACCTGACTCTGCATCCACTTATGTAGCTTGGAAGAATATTGCCTTCCAGAGTGGCTAGTTGAACTGCTCCACTTGTGGAGATCCTATTGATAATCATTGGTCCATAGCCGCTCTTCTCTAATTTCCATGCATGTTGCTTCAATGTGTAGACTAGGACTAGATAATCAATGTGTAGACTAGGAGATCCTATTGATAATCATTGGTCCATAGCCGCTCTTCTCTAATTTCCATGCATGTTGCTTCAATGTGTAGACTAGGACTAGATCTCCTGCTTTCAAGACCTTATCCTTCACATGTGCATCGAAATATGCTTTTTTCCTTTTCTTGGCTGCATAAATTCCTGTTGCAGCTCTCAATCGTGTTTCACCTAATCGTTCAAGATCGAAGATTCTGGAGGATAGCTCATGGCTTGTCTAGTCATGAACGTAGGTATCAAAAAGTCTAATGGTAGCACTGCATTTTGGCCGAAAACCATCTGAAAGGGTGTGGCTTGGAGTACCATTTTATAGGCAACTCTGTATGCCCAAACAGCATGGTGTAGCTGTTTGTCCCAATCAGAGCGTTTATTATTAACCAATTTTATCAATACATTGCATAGAATCTTATTTGTGCTCTCGGCCTGTCCATTATCTTGTGGATGATAGGGGGCAAACTTCTTATGTATCACCAAGAATTCTTGGAGAAGGTTTTCTATGACTTCATTCAAGAATTGTGTGCCTCTATCACTCACTAACTCTATTGGCAATCCGTATCTAGTGAACACATTCTCAAATAAGAACTTTGTTGTCGTTTGAGCATCATTCTTCGTAGTGGCTTTCACTTCCACCCACTTGGTTAGATAGTCTATGGACACAATGATGTATTCAGCATGTGAACCCTTGGATGGGAGATTAATAGGACCAACAAAGTCTATTCCCCACTTTTAGAATGCATGGCCACCCATCGTAGGTTTCAATGGCATCTCATCTTTACGTATAGGATATTGAGTTCGCTGACAAACATCACACCTCTTCACGTAGGTATGTGCATCCATGTGAAGGGTTGGCCACCAAAGTCCTCCAAATAGTATTGCTTTGATCACCCTATCTGGTCCAAAGTGTCCTCCTGCTACACCTTGGTGAGCAGTTTCCAAGATCCTAAGATATTCGCTCTCGTGGACACACACTCTAAGATACCCATCTTTTCCTCGTTTGTATAGATTATCTCCAATGAGAGTATAATCTAAAGCTTCTTGTTCTAAGCTCCTTTGTCTGGCCGCTCTCATCTCTTGAGGGAATGTTTTCGTTCTCAGGAAGGCTACTAATGATTCACGCCAATCTGGAATTAATGACACTTGATAAAGAGTGACATGTTCCACTGGTGGTTTAGTGCAGCAGATTGGGCATTCCTTGCACATCCTATGGACATCTGCTTCCATAGTTGGCCAATGCACTCCGAGTCTCTTTAATGTTTGTAAAGTTCTTTGTCTCGAGTAGTGTTGCTCTAATGCACCAACATGTGCTAATTGCAACCATTTCGCGTATTCATCCTCTTCCACACAACAAGATAATATTCTTTGATCCGTGTACTTGTACATGCTCCCTACCATGATATGGTACTTTTGGGCCCTTACTACCTCCCTATCTTGAGTGTTGACTATTGGATGTTCAGGTCCATA
This sequence comes from Ceratopteris richardii, assembly GCA_020310875.1. Lineage (NCBI taxonomy): Eukaryota > Viridiplantae > Streptophyta > Polypodiopsida > Polypodiales > Pteridaceae > Ceratopteris > Ceratopteris richardii. Next base: position 149,074,430 of record CM035409.1, read on the forward strand.
TGTTAGTACTGGCACTAAGGTCTTGGCCCACTGTGGTACAACTTCTAAATTAAATAAGTAAGCATCTTGAAGGTCATGTGATACTCCTTATGGGGCCTCTCCAGATGTGAGCCTAGATAGATGGTCTGCTCTCAAATGGGTTTTGCCTTTCCTCACCACAACCTCAAAGTCGTATTCCATTAGCAAGAGGAACCATCTCACCAATCTACCTATATTGCATGGTTTGTTTACCAAGTACAACAGTGCTTGATGATCAGTGAAAAATTTAAACTTATTTGCAAGCAAATAATGTCTAAACCTTTTAACCGCATACACCATGCCTAATCCCTCTCGTTCGGTGGTGGTATAGTTTTGTTCAAGTGCATTCAACTGTCTACTTGCATAGGAAATTGGAAGATCCATATTACCTTCACCAGTAGGTTGTGTAAGCACACATCCAATGGCATAATTGGACGCATCCACATGCACATGGAAGGGCTTATTCCAATCTGGTGTAGTCAAGATTGGTGCTGAGCATAATCGCCGTTTAAGTTCATTGAAGGAGTTCTCACACTCTCCTCTTCTACTGCTACTTTGCACATCCATAGGTGAGTATCTTCATGCATCCATGAGGTTCCTGATCCTATGGAATGCACTAACTCCGTATCATTTGTGGCTCTATGAATGGGATTCCATTGAATGGGAGGCATGTCCCGATGAGAGAAATCCTTGAGGTTGACTTTGGTTGTAACACCTAAGTGTTGCAAATATAAGGCATTCCTTCCCCAATCTTGTACTATTTGCAATTGCCTCAAGAATGGTCTTCCTAGAATCATCTCATAGGCTTGAGTTTTGCTAAAGTCACATATAGCAAAAGTATGTTCAAACTCTACACCACAAGTGGTGAGAGTTATCCCTTCTAGTAGTCCCAAAGGTCTCTCAATGTGACCATCGGCCATTTGCAATTTCATTCTCGTTGGTCTAAGTGCTGGCTTGCCCCATCGCTTCCATAGGGAAGTTGTAGCAATTGCAACTCCTACACCCGAGTCCAAAATTGCCTTGGTTGTGTAACCTTGATGAGTGATAGGGAGATATGTGTTTCCTTCTTCTCCTTTGCTCACGTATTTCTAGCACTGTCCTATGAGATCCTACCTAGGAACAAGGTTTTGCTATATCTGGCACTTGTTTGGCTACATGTTTCCACAATTCACACTTAACCTTGAGTAGCTCTTCTAAAGTGAGGTTGCACTGCACTTTAGTATTCTTCACTACCTTAGTGTTCCTAGGTATGATTGAGTCTTCGTTCCTTATCATGACTGTGGGTGCTCTCATACAAGTGGACTTTGCTTCCCATGGGCCTGTGAAATGAGGCAGTTCCTGTAAGGAATTAGACTCGAAGTCTAATCTCTCATGAGAGTGGGTACTCTCCTGCTCTCCATAAATGGAAGGAAGGTCTTGTGGGAATTGATCATGTGTGTCATCCACAAGTTCGATGGGAGGTGGAATTTCGCTCTCTTTAGCCCATTTCTCTTCCTGAATTTCTCGCAAGAATTCTGGTGAATATCGATTCATAGAAAAAGAGGTGTCTGGTTCAGTGGAGTTAGGCACATAAGCCCTTGGGAGGAATGCTTACTCTATCACTTGCCCTATCCTTAGCTTGGGATTTGGCTCCTTTTCTAGACTTTGCAATTATCATCTCCAATCTATCTAATAGACCATCAAAATGCAATGGTGTTCTAATGGAGCTAGAGCAACTGAAGAGGCGGTTGGACTCAAACATGGCTTGAGCCAATTCCACCATCTTGGCACACAACTTGGTTCGTTCAAGCTCTAGGTCAGCTCTAGGGTATCATCTTTCATGATCTGTTACATTTGGCCCTTCCTGGATTCTGGCCTGATATGCTCTAAGCATCATACCTATGTCTTTGGGAGTGGGATCTGCTAAGACTGATCCTACTTGGGGTGGTGGGTGGGTTATGTGTGGTGGATTAGAAGTTTTAGGAATGGGAGGTGATGGGGATGGTAGTGGAGGTAGGGTGTGAGAGTGCGTTTGAGATGTGATTTCTATTATTTTGGCCTTGGTCTCTCGCAGACTTTCCTCGAGTTTGCTCATCTTTCTTGCCCATTGCCTTTTCATACGTTCACGGCTATCTCTCCAAGCTCTTGTTCTCTTCTTATTGTGGCTCTCAGTCTCGCTAACCTCCGCATTCTTTTCTTGGCCTAAGTCTTGGTTTTGCTTGAGTGCCTAAGCTCTCATGATGACTTGCACTGGAGCTGTGGAAGTCACACTTCCCATGGAGTCTACCACTAGCCCAATGACATTGATAGGAGCGATTTTTGGCATATAAGGCCGATTCAGGAATTTTGGGAATTATTCAGGTCCCATTGATAATACTTACTATGATAACGTCTTTATTTTAAGCCTAGCCTTCATAGTCAACTTATAATACAATTAAGCTTAATGTTAAAGTTCCCATTTAATAATCCAATCAAGAGATAATAACATGTTCTAGGGTGTGAAATGACTCAAAAGGAAGAAAATTTGAAAATAAAGAACTATCTCAAAATCATGAATAATTCCTAGTTTTCTTGAATAGGCCTTATATTGGCAGGGTTCTTGGGACACTCTCGTAACAAATGCTCCTTTCCACAATCTGGACAAAAGCCTTGAATTGTCACAGATTGGGTTTGTGTGGGTGCATGTAGCGGGCAATCATGAATGAGGTGATCTCCCTAACATCGGAAGCATGGTCCTCTAGGAAATGGAGGTCTTATCTACCTAGGTTGAGGTCTAGAGTTGGGGTTTGCGTACATGACATTTGCATATTCTGGCTCCCAACTAGATTCACTCGGTTCTTCATAATAGTATGACTCATTATGCTTGGGTGATTGCATGTAGTAAGCCTGTGGGCTATCAATATGGGTAGAATCAAAACTATGATCACTTGGGTCACTTTTTGAAAGCGATGATGTCACTGGCACCAAAGCTCTATTTAAATTTTCTTCTGCAACTGCATACTTCACTCGGATCACATTGGCTGGAGGAGGGGGTTGTTGCATTAGGACCAGTTGAGGTCTTTACTGTCCTTGATAGGGTGGTTGATAGGGTTGCTGGGGCCTACCATACTGTTGTTGTGGGTACTGATTCTGGTATTTTCCTTGTTGAGGATATGACTGAGGATAATTTTGTCTAATAGATTGTTTGTTATATGGGCAGTCTTGTGCAGTGTGATTGGTGTATCTCCTTTCTATGGTGTAGTATTGGCTCTTAGGATTAACCTGGGGTTGAGCCATGATAGGGCACACATTAGCCATATGGTCTCCTCCGCATGTGTAGCATCGTTTTCTTGGGGCAAATCTTGGAATCTGCTTGCTAGAGACACCTAATTTCTGAGCTACCTTTTCTGCTAGATCCTCAACTGATGTGGATTGTGAGGAAGTGAGGCTTGTAGAACTATGTGAATCTTTATAGATCTTTGAGATCTCTAATTCCTCCCTTAGATTATCCTCAATGTCTATGCACATGCGTACACATTCTTCTATGGATCTAGGGTCCTTCAAGTACACATATGACCTCAGCTTGGTACTTAACAATCCATCTAGAAACAAGGCCACTTGCTTGGCTAGAGTGGGTAACTCTGGAGCCGGGCATCTCTCTAGGTATTGCCTAAACCTTCTTCTTGCAAGCCTCACTGTCTCTTGAGGTGTTTGCTTAAAGTTGTATATCAGGGAGGATGTGTTATGCCTAATACCAATCTTGGAAAACTCAATGATGAATGCTTCAATCAGTTGATCTATACTTCTATACTAATCTTGGTGAAGTGGTTGAAACCAAGTCAATGCAGTGTTCTTGTGTGTTAGGCCAAAAGCATTGTATTGAGTGAACAAGTCTTCCACTTGTTCAGCTCTCAAAACTTGCCTAAACTCTGCTACATGGTCATACGGGTCTCCTGTGCCATCGAAGCAATTCTTCATTGACTTAACCAATTGTGTAGGCCTTAAGGTTCTAGCATGTTCTCTAGGCCTTGGGAGAGGGAATTCATCTATATTTCTTGGATTCCATGGGTCCCTATGTCTCTCCCTGTCCATCCTATCAGTTTCAATCCTTGTTCTCTCTCTTCCAAGTGGATTAGCAAAGCTCACCTCGGGTCTATCTCTACTCCTCTCTCTTTGTGTTCCATGAGCCTCAGATGTTCCAGCTCCTTGGTGACCATAAGACACAGTGGATCAAGGTTGGGGAAAAAGAAATTCACCCTTCCAAGTGTATGTGTGTCTTCCATGCTCTGAGACCACAAAGATCCTCTCCGAAGCCTCATCTAAATAGGTCACTTTGCCTGGGCTATCAGGATCTTTGAACTCATAGATGGTGAGGGCTCCCACTTCATTAGGCTTCTCAAGCTTATATCTCCAAAAAGCCTCATCCGTCTCTTGATTCACAAGTAGATCTATGCTCCTATTGTCTTGGGGAACCCACTCTGGAGTGATTATTCTCGTCAGATTCGACTTGCCACGAGGGGTTTTTGGTTCTTTTCCTAAGTCCCCTTGCTCTATGTCACCTATTTCAACCTTTGATATTATGTTGCCAAACTCATCTGTTCTTTCTGGTTGGCTAGTGCCCACATATATGTTAGTCGGCCGCCGGATTGGAAGTTGTAAAGACAAAATCCTTTCAGTTTCTGCACGCACAAAAGGTTGTTACACCAATACTTTGTAATCTTTATATAAAGCAATGAAAAAGAGACGCTTCAGGGACGATCAGTGGAATCACCAGACTGTCTGCCTAGGTGACTGAGTGGAACGTTGCTGTGGTGTTGTTGAGCAATTCTGAGTGTATCATTCTTATTCTGTCTTGGTATCTATCGATACCTATTTTCTTTGTGAGTTTCATAGATGTTCAGCGAGAGCACCAAATTGCTTGTCTGAGCGAGTGATCCTGCGGGGTTTTTTGTTGCATTTGTTCTATTAATTATGCGTATCATGGTGTCGCTCTTCTTGTAATGTGTCGTAACGTGTTGATGAAGTCTGTGTAGTTGCGGTAGTGTTCTGAAACTCTGATTAATATTGTGTTGACTTCGGTGTTGAGATCTGTCCTCATACGGTAAAGGGTTAGCTACAGTAAGGGTCTTTTTAAGTTGCGTACTAGACCTTCAGTACTGTGTGTCTGAGATTGTTGAGTTTTGTTGTGTCTTTAGTTTTGTTGATTGTTTGTATCTATTCGGTGAAGGTTGGATTACTGTTATTGTCTCTAGTGTTACAATATTTGGTATTCGGAACAGTTCTTGAGTTCATCAAGTAACTCTGTATCATGACATTGAATAGTCTGGTGCAGAGTGTTCGGTCAACTTTGGGAGAGTTGATTGAGTACTGTAAGATTGTAAGGGTAACAGAGGCTTGATAGAGTTTTAAGTATCAGTGGTTGCGGTGTGTGTGAAGTGGTTAGTTTGGGAACCAAGTATAGGGCCTCTGTTTAACAGACCCCTTCCACTCCCAAGAACCCAATCAAATGTTTAAACGCTTCTCTGACGGTTAGTTTCGTGTTTACCATTTTAACATGCTTTTAACATTTTAACACGCTTTTAACATTTTAACACGCGTTTAACATTTTAACATTGGCGCCGTCTGTGGGAAGGTGGAAACAGATCAGATTGTTGCAAATCGATCGTGGAAATGCGACTATAGATTGTGAATCGACATTATTAGTACGCAAGTAGTACAAAAGATGATACATGCAGGTTACTCGATCCGATGAGTCATATCCGAAGTACCGACAACCTTGGGTACCTAATTTGCTAAGGACACCTCCAGGAGGTAGAAGCGCAGATAGGTCTAACTCAGTTGCCAAGGAAGTGAAGAACGTTAGAGGTGATTCCAACAGTATTCCGGTGGAACTTACTATATTTTTGGCATATTTCGGTGCGATTCCTGCACAATCTGTCGAAGATATAGTAACTCCAGAGTCTACCAGGACGCAGCATGAAGTTAATTTAACACCAGTGGGTCAAGATTCGAATTTGACTATGGATAGAAATTTCTTGGCCAAAGAAATTTGCAAAGGTGAAAAAGCACCTTGTTTTGGTGAAAATTCGATACCTTTCGGTGTTATTTGGGTACCAGTTGTTGAAAACTCACAGTTGTTGAAAACTCACAGTTTGCCATTTCTAGGTGAATCTTTGGTCCAGTCATCGCTATTTGGAGTAAGCTTTCCTACATTTGATATCAAGAAGGGAGGTGGCTTATTCGAAGCTGAAATCCAAAACATACTAAACAATATTATCAAGCCGGAGAGTGCACAGGCTGACGATACAGATTCCGACGGTTCAGATATTCAACCTCAGGATACAGAAGATAGTCATAATACAACCGTGAGCATGATGAGTGGGCAACAACAACAACAACAACAACAACAGCAACAGCAGCAGCAGCAACAGCAACAACAACATCTATTTCCACCCCGGCCGACTCCAACAGGGGTAACGTACACTAAGTTCGGAGGATTTCCAGGTGATGACCCCGATGCTCATGTACGCACATTTGAGATAAGTTACGCAGTGCTCAATCATCCACCTGATCCGGCGTATAAAGCTATTGTCTTCCAGTCTACATTGGTTAATGAAGCAGCCAGGTGGCTTACAGAATATGATATTAACCATTTCGGCACCTATGAAGCGGTAAGGGATGCATTTTTGTAGAGATTCAAGCTAAAGAAGAATCCAGCGAAAATTTTTGATTACCTGCAAAACAATAGACAGAAGATGAATCAGACAGTGCAGGAATATGCCACCCTATTCAGAACGCAATTGAGGCAATTACCCCCAGCACATGCCAACCTACCGGATGACGTTATGAGTCAATGGTTTATCAATGGTTTGACTCCGCAACTTAAACGGATTATGATCATACGCTGTGTGGGAGCTATGACGCTAGATGCGGTGATTGCGATGGCTTTGTAGCTGGAAAACAAGGTTGGAGGATTTACAGAAGACCTAGAATGGTTAAAAGCAAGTAAAAATATTGTAGAAGAACCGACCAGACAGATGTACTGCACCACGTGCAAGAATTCAGGGCATACTAGTGCCACTTGTGCCCTCAACCAGTTGTTTTGTGCTATCTGTAACATGACAGGACATTCCACCAAAAACTGCACATACAACGCTAAAGTACAGGGAACAGCAACAGTGAATGCAATTATACAAGAACCAGGGCAGCCTGCCAATCACTATGTAGCTCCTCAAATGAGAAACAACCAGCAGCAGGGATATCGAAATTACAGAGGACAGAGAAATAATAACTACCATGCAAACCGTTGGCAGGCAGGACCAGCACAGGAAAATACTAATTTGCCATCACCTCGCTGCCATTTTTGCGGCGAATTTGGCCACATTAGAAGACTTTGTAAAGATGCAGCAGAATATGATCAGATGAAAAAAGAACGGCAAAATCCAATGACTAATATGGTTCATATCACACCGACAGAAACACAAGCTGCAATACTTCAGACCAGGTCTGGTAGGCCGTTACAACCAGCAGCTGAAATATTTGAACCAGGCATCCAAGAACAGCAAAGAACATATGACAAGGCTAGTCAGTGGACCACCATGGAACCTCTCGTGTTCCCAGATCCTATTCCGGTGACACAAGTTCCACTGCCAAAGGAAGCTACGTAGGAGCAAGAGTCAATTCCAGTAACCGATGCATCGTCCTCAGAATCGGTGAAAGGTACAAATCAAGTAAATCAAGCCTGGGAAATTTTATCTAAAGCGTCCATTACCCTTCCTCTTGGATAGTTACTTGCACTAGTATCGGGAGTCCGTCAGCAATTCCAACAACAGTTTAGTCCTGAGTCTGCCTGCATTCCAGCAATAGCAACAGTACAACCGGAAACTAACTCTTCGGTCGATCATTCGGTTCCTTTAATTACGGTATGGTACAAAAATCATAAAATTGATCAAGTACAAAATGATGGAGGGTCTGGTGTAACATTGCTACTACCGCACTGTGTAAAAAGTTAGGATGGACGAAAATAGAACCTGTTCAATTTTTTGTTAGAATGGCAGATCAATCCAGAGTTCATCCAGTAGGACTCATAAGAAATATCCCAATCACTTTACAAATATCCCAATCACTTTACAGGGAACTACATTTCACATGACTTTTGTAATCGTAGAGTTACCGAAATCTAGTCTTGATTACAATCTACTATTCGGTAGACCGTGGCTGAAGCAGGCCAAAATCATTCAAGATTGGTCCGCACAGGAATTAACTTTTAAGGATAATCACCGAAAATATGTGGTTAAATTAGATGCCATTCAGTCATGTGAACTCCATGCCAGACCGTACGTAGCAGAGCCAGTCTACATGATGGATGGTCTATCTGATGATGAGGAAGAAACCCTTATGAAGAATAATGAAGATCTCATTTCTTTAGGTACTATAGACCTACAATCTGTTGTAGAAAATTGGAATCTGGTAGTTTGTACGGTGATTCCTGTAACTGAAGAAGACAAGACAGAAGATACTGCTGCGATAAATGACGCTGATCTACAACTTTTAAACCCACCCGATGATACAGAGAAGTCTCGATAATTCTATGTTCCAAAAGATCAATTGATAACCTATAATTTAGGAGATGAAGAAAATCCGCGTCCTGTCAAGATAAAGGAAAATTTACCTGAAGTGTTTCAAGAAGATTTAATCTAGCTACTTCGAGAGTTCTCTGATATTTTTGCATGGGACTACAAAGACATGAAGGGATTGGACCCTCGCATTTATCAACATAGGGTCATGCTGAAGCTGGAAGCAAAACCAATCAAACAACCCAGCTACCGGATGAATCCAAACTATGCAGCAAAGGTAAAGGCAAAGCTTGATAGGTTACTAAAAGTTGGATTCATTGTACCACTAGAGCACGCTGAATGGATCTCACCAATTGTTATTGTTCCTAAAAAGAATAAGCAATTGCGAATATGTGTGGATTACCGGAAACTGAATGCAGCTACGGTGCCTGATCCATTTCCTCTTCCATTCCTTGACACGATGCTTGACAGAGTAGCAGGACACGAAATGTACTCATTTTTGGATGGTTACAGTGGTTACAACCAGGTTAGAATGGCTGAACAAGATATACCGAAGACCGCCTTCATTACCAATTGGGGTGTTTTTGCTTGTATTGCTATGTGGTTTGGATTAAGAAATGCCCCCAGTACCTTCCAAAGGTGTATGCAGGAAATATTCTCCCCTCATCTGACCTCGTTTATGCAAGTATATCTTGATGATTTCTCTTTGTTCGGTAGGATGGTAGCACACTTGTTCCATTTACGGTGTTGCTTTGAGAAGTGCAGAGAATACAGACTCTGTCTGAACCCAAACAAATTTGTGTTTGCGGTTGCATGTGGTAAGTTACTTGGCCATATTGTATCTGAACAAGGCATACAAGTCGACCCAGATAAGTTTGCAGCTGTGCTAGAAGCGCTTGTACCTACTACACCAAAAGAAGTCATGAGATTCATGGGTCAAGTGAGATGGCATGGTCGTCATTTACGATGGCTCGCTCATTTAGCCATTCCACTCAATCGTTTAATCACGAAGACTCCTAAACAGTTTGATTGGACTTAGGAATGTCAAATTGCTTTTGGTCGACTAAAGGGATTATTAACACAGGTTCCTATTTTACAACCTCCAGATTGGGATCGCCCATTTCACGTTTTTGTAGATGCATCAGATATTGCAATTGGGAGTGTTCTAATGCAACAAACTGATAAGTGGTTCCGACCCGTTTACTATGCAAGTCGAAGGCTTGCCCCTGCTGAAAAGAATTACTCTGTAACTAAAAGAGAATGTCTGGGTTTAGTATATTCTATAAAGAAGTTCAGGCATTATTTACTTGGCCGCAAATTTACTTTTCATGTAGATCATGCTGCACTTGTTTATCTGGTACGGCAACAACATTTAGGTGGTCGATTAGCACGATGGGTTTTATTATTACAAGAATTTGACTATGATGTGGTTCATCGGCCTGGCAGTTCACATGCACTAGCAGATTTCCTCTCTCGCTTAGATTCCGGTGAAGCTCCGGTCGGTGTTGATGACACCACACCAGCGATTTACAGCACTGAACCAACTAATGATGAAGATGTAGATCCTCCTGTGACAAATAATTACTATGATCAATTGTTAACTTTTTTGACTGATGGATGTCTTCCTTCTACAACATCTCCTACAATGCGTAGGAAGATTGCAGTGTACAGGCGCAAATTTTGGTTAATTGCTGGGGAATTATACTATATGGATCACATTGGAGTTTTACTTCGTTGTATTCTTCCACATGAAGTTAACTCAGTCATTACTCTGGCTCACTCAATTCCTTCCGGTGGACACTTCGCAGCAAAGTTAACGCACCGAAAAATTCTGCAAAGTGGTCTTTGGTGGCCTACTATGTACAGGGATGTATCTCAGTTTGTCAAACAATGTGATACTTGTCAGAAGACTGGACAACCTTTACAACGCCATTTTTTCCCTCTACAATCTGTCTTGCCATTGGAGCCTTTTCAGAAGTGGGGTCTAGATTTTGTTGGACCTATTACACCTCCAGCCATACTCAGTAATAATCGTTATATTCTAACGTGTAAAGATTATGCTACCAGATGGGCATAAGCATGGGCTTTAAGGTCTGCCACAGCTGTTTCGGTGGCAAAGTGTCTAATGAAGGATGTTTTTCCATGATTTGGCTTATCGTTGGAACTCGTTACAGATCAAGGCATGCATTTTGTTAACAATTTAATGAAAGTACTCACACATTCTTTTCAGATTATGCACAAATTCAGCTCACCATATTATCCTCGTGCTAATGGTTTGGCTTAAAGTACAAATAAAACCTTGTTGAATATGCTTCGAAAATTAATTCTGGAATCACCGGAAAGATGGGATCAACTGTTACCTGTAGTATTATGGGCATACCGGACTACATACAAGGTAGCAACAGGATTAACCCCTTTCAAACTAGCTTATGGATTGGAAGCCATAGCACCAATGGAGATTGTTGTGCCAAGTTTACGTGTAGCCATCACTCAGAAACTACTACCTGAAGAATCTCTGTCATTTTGGTTGGATACACTCAAAGAACTGGATGAGCATCGATGGCAAAGTTTTCTGACTATTCAGGAAGTACAGTTAAGACAAGCTCGAACACATGACCGGTATCTGAAAACTTCAGTTTTTTTGGTGGGGCAACTTGTACTCTTTTACAATGCAAAGTCAAATCACTCTGCTGGAAAATTCAAGATACGATGGTTTGGTCCCTATCGGATTTCTGAATAGGTGGGCCCAGCCACTTTTTGGTTGACTAATTTGACCGGAATTCCTCTTCCAAAGGTGATAAATGGTTCAAAGCTGCGGCCGTACCAACAAGCATCCGATCTACACTGAAAAGTTCCGCGGATTGGCCGCGTCTTTTGCATTTTCTTTTCTTTTCTTTTTTGCACACTTAATAAAATAAGTCTGTAAATATCCCCGTTTTAAGACCTAATTATGCTCAACAGCCACCCGACATTATCGTTCTACTCATGCATGCACACCGAAGTTATGAAGTTAGCATCTCAACGTCGCACAATGATTAGTGATTTTGATTGCTCTCCACTGCAACGCATCTACTGAACCTTCTCCGTTTCGCCAGAAATTGCTATTGTGTTTGCGTGATTTGTGTGATTGTGTATACCCTGTGCGTTTGTGTCTTGTGCTTGCTTTTACTGTGTGCGCCATGGAAGCTCTGGCAAACTTCACCGTTTTCCATGATAAACTCCCTGCCAATGTAGGAGAGTTCCTGTGCACCCGTGGGCTGGCCAATTTCGTTGAACTGCCTTGGCATTCAGTGGATTGCCACTCGTTCTATGCCCAGATAATCACCGCCATCGCTAACACACCTGCCACCGAGCAGAGTTGGCCGATCACATCCCTACCCTCCTGTACCGTAATCACGTTCCAGGACTTTGCTGATGCGTTTCAACTCCCTCCGCAAGGTCGGGAAAATGGCCCGAGTCTGCCAATAGCAACCATGATCTAGCTATTCCCTAGACACTCCTCGAATGAATACGCAACCCTCTGTCGCCCTGAACCTGAGAGATCCACGCTACAATTCTTAGTAGCCATTCTTAACCTGCAGAAGCGAACCTATGGCATCTCTCGGCCTTTCTATTCGGCAATAGATATGGCTGCGAGAGAGCCGGTAAATTTTGCATCGTATTTATTCTGCCGCATTCACAAAGAATGTGTTGCAATCATCAATCAGGTCAACAAGGGAGATATGCCAAGGTTCAGACTGCCGCACATCATATCCTTTCTATTCCTGACTATTCTAGCAGCACAGCCACCACCCCGAGGCCCCATTCTACGACATGAGGAATCTGCACAAATATTAGAGGACGATGAAGAAGAAGATGAAGAGATATTCCACCTTCTCCGTCGGAAAAGAATCAGGATAAGTTCATCCGATAGCGAAGTACAGGGTTCAACCGCAAATAATAAGGCAGACGACAAAGAAGAAGAAGCAAACGAAGACAAAACCTTTCATGACACCACAACCTCCATGCATCACGAGTCATCAGCGCACTCCTCTTCAGAGCAGCAACAAGAGCAGGAGACTCCTACCGAATCTGGCACAAGCTCGTCAAAAGAAGCATCTCAGCAGCAATCTGAGCAGGAACGGCAAGAGGAGGGAGAACATATCATCAAAGAGGTTTTCGAAGAGCTCCTTAAAGTAGTCGAGTCCACAACCGTCGATACCGCTGACACTACACAACCCACCGAAAAAGTAATCAACGAAACTATTGTCCTTCCTATTCATCCACCCGAACCTCCAGCCGAACCCATTATCCCTAGACGGCCCATTGTCCCCGACGAAGCCTCTGCTTCTTCATCCTCATCACCAAACTACTCCCCACCAAATTCCCAACAACTTCTTACTGCATCTTCATCCCAACCTCGTTCTCAAGCTCCAATTCCTTCGATTCCCGTATTTTCTCAGTTAGCATCTATGGGTCAAATGCTGATCCAACTATCACAACAATTACCTGAACAAATAAAGCAAGTAACAGAGAATATCCGAGACGAATTTCAACACAAAGTGGACGTGCTGGAGGCAGACATTAGTCCTCTCCAAGAAGAATTAGTAGTGGCCAAAGCAGAAAATCAAGCATTACATGAACAACTTAAGGAGTTACAAACAAGAATTGACGAACAGATAGCAGTTTCCGGTCAAAGAGATGAGGCAATGGCTGAGCTCAGAAGAAAGGAAGAATTATTAAATGATGCAAATGCCAAAATCATTCAGTTAAAGCAAGGACTCCAGGATAAAGAAGATGCGCGAGTCGCTTTAGGGAATCTGTTAGAAGAAACAAGACAGCAGCTAGATGAAGTAGTACAGCGAGGCCAAGAACAGCATGATCTGGCTATAAAAATAGCTGAAGAACTCCAAAAATGTAAGATGGACTTCGCAGAAGTGAACAATATTCTCAAACGAAAATCGACAGTAGAAGCGCAATTACAGAAAGTGATAACAGATCTCCGAAGAGAAAGGGATGCATACTCAAGGACCATTCAATTTCAAAATCAGGAAATCGAAAGAAGGGAGAACCAACTGGACGCTCAAAAAGATAGAGTAGTCAGAATGGAGAAGCAAGTTGCAGAGATGAAAGTATCCAAAGATGCGGCCTTATCAAATGAATTTTATTTACAAGAGGCTTTTCTGCAGATGCAGGCAGAAGTTTTGCTGACCGAAGTAATTTCATTAAGTTCTGTAAGAACAGATGCCCAATTAGTAGAACCAGATGTTTTAAAGCAGATGTTAGAAGCCTTAAAGAAAAAAATTGCCTGTACTTTTAGATTAGCCAGGTCGATGTATTTAGAAGGCATTATAGATGAACCGTAATTTTGTATACCTGCGGGTTCGAGTCCACCGTGCGTGCTAGATGTTAGTCGGCTGCTGGATTGGAAGTTGTAAAGACAAAATCCTTTCAGTTTCCACACGCACGAAAGGTTGTTACACCAATACTTTGTAATCTTTATATAAAGCAATGAAAAAGAGACGCTTCAGGGACGATCAGTGGAATCACCAGACTATCTGTCTGGGTGACTGAGCGGAACGTTGTTGTGGTGTTGTTGAGCAATTCTGAGTGTATCATTATTATTATGTCTCGTTATCTACCGATACCTATTCTGTTTGTGAGTTTCATAGATGTTCAGCGAGAGCACCAGATCGCTTGTCAGAGCGAGTGATCCTGCGGGGTTTTTTGTTGCATTTGTTCTATTAAGTATGCGTATTGTGGTGTCGCTCTTCTTGTAATGTGCCGTAACATTTTGATGAAGTCTGTCTAGTTGCGATAGTGTTCTGAAACTCTGATTCATATTGTGTTGACTTCGGTGTTGAGATCTGTCCTTGTACAGTAAAGGGTTAGCTATAGTAAGGGTCTTTTTAAGTTGCATACTGGACCTTCAGTACTGTGTGTCTGAGATTGTTGAGTTCTGCTGTGTCTTCAGTTTTGTTGATTGTTTGTATCTATTCGGTGAAGGTTGGATTACTGTTATTGTCTCTAGTGTTACAGTATTTGGTATTCAGAAGAGTTCTTGAGTTCATCAAGTAACTCTGTATCACGACATTGAATAGTTTGGTGCAGAGTGTTCGGTCAACTTTGGGAGAGTTTATTGAGTACTGTAAGATTGTAAGGGTAACGGAGGCTTGATAGAGTTTTAAGTATCAGTGGTTGATGTGTGTGTGAAGTGGTTAATTTGGGAACCAAGTATAGGGCCTCTGTTTAACAGACCCCTTCCACTCCCAAGAACCCAATCAAATGTTTAAACGCATCTACGACGGTTAGTTTCGCGTTTAACATTTTAACATGCGTTTAACATTTTAACACGCGTTTAACATTTTAACACGCGTTTAACATTTTAACATATATCATTCCTTCTTTGTCTATGTAGGAGCCATTTTCAAACTTGACGACAGGGTGTTCTAATCCAATGGGCTGATCCGGGTTTTTAATTAAGATAATAGATCTTCGAAAACCATCCTCATAGACATGCACCTAAGCGATTGGTCCTAATATACTCCAATTGAGTTTTGTAGGGACCTTCAGGTCTTTCTAGGTATGCCACTCCTGAGCTACCTAAAGGTCTTTCCATGTTATAAGACATCTCAGAGTCACTAGTTTCTGAGTCTACAGCGTAGGGGTAGTCACTCAACTGTTGAGCCCAAGATCTGGTTGTATGGTTGACAGTAGTCTCGGATGATCTAATACTTTGACGGTCTCTCCATAAGTGTCTTCCTGATCTAAGGTTCATATGCCCTTTGTACGTTGTCGATTCTTTGATACCAATCACTTGTTCCTTTTGAGTTCCTTTGTATGTGTTTTCTTGTCTTCAATTAAGCGTCGTCAGGAGCACTTAAGTGTGTCATATTTAATGTTCTACATCCACTTAGTTTGAGTTCTTTTCCTTTAAGTTATCCCTTGACTACAATTTAGCCTATTCTTGGACTTGAGAAATTAGAGGCTCTTAGATCTTGAGTATTCCTATCGTACCCCTAGTCAATCAAGACAACTATTCGCACTTAGCCTATGCTAAGAATGGACTGAGGGGGTTGAGAGATGTTCCAACCTCAAGTCGCTCCTCCTTGCTATGCTTGTCTGCCTAGGGAGCGCGTTCCCAAGCTTGCACACAATGGCACTTGCTTTGATTCCTCCAAAAGCTCTCGATGAACCTATAAAAATCCCAAGTTTAGCTCCACTTTTTACCCTCAATTGACAGATAATTTATTTCAAACACTTTTAATGACCCTTTTTTCCCCCTTTTCTATTGCCAAAAAATTTCCTCTAGAGCTCTCTTGGTGTACCTACCCCTCAGAGGGTCAACTTCAAAATACCCTATCTGAAAATCAATGCATTATTCTTATAAAAACAGTTGAGGTCGTATAGTATTCACCACGAGCTTTCTGACAAGCCCTAGAGCTCAAAAAATGGATTTCGTATGAAAAAGTTATCATAGTTCAGGGTTTAGGGGGTTAAACAGACAAACATATCCTTTCAGGATTTTACTACATTTTTCTAAGGCCTTTGTAAGTGCATGAGTAATTGAGTATGCAAATATGCCCAAAATTTAGCCTAAATTTTCAAAAAAGTACCCCTTTATTTTTTTTTTGCTGAAAATGTCTGTCTATCGCGATAGATGGTGTTTGTCGCGATAGACACTGATTGTCGCGTGGGCCTGTCTATCGCGATAGACGGTTGTTGGAACTCAAGGTCAAGCATAAAACATGGAAGCACATCAAAGAAGTGGACATAGAAGAAGAGAGAGCAAGTAGGGAGCTCCAAGAAGTGTATGTCAAATTTTCAAAAGAATCCCCTACAAAAATAATGATTTTCATCACTAAAAACCATTGTAAATCCCATTTTCTATTTTTGTAACTCCATTTTGTTCAAGACGAGGATTCCTTGAGCTTGAGGAGTATTAGAACTATAATCCTACCAATTTTCATAATTTTTAGACTTGGTTTGAGCCCTCAAATAAGCCCTAGAACCTAATTTTTAACTAGGTCGGACATTAGGTCTGGATAGGGCCAAAACTAGTCCAAAAACTATAAGAAGAGCTAGAGAGCTCATTTTTGGGGTTAGCTTGTTAGAGAATAGAGCTTTTGTAAGAGAACTCTTTTGCAATCGAAGCTTTCCATTGTTCCTCTCTTTGATCTTACCTTGTGTGTCTGTGTGTATGTGTGTGCATGTTTTTGTGCTTTCACTCATGCACTTGTGCCTTCACTTGCTCGTGGTCTTCATACCGGTCCTCACATATCCGCGGATTGACAAGTAAAGGAGGTGGTGCTTACGCTTGAGCTACACCAAATTTTGGCGCCGTTGCCGGGGAGAGAGCTTCGAGGACGAGCATTGTGATGGTAAGATCATAGATTTGCGACATTGGAAGGTAAAAAATGTTGGAGACCTCTTAATCTCAAAAGGTTTGATCTATACTGACTTAAGAACACTTCTATGTCAGTTATAAACCAAACTTTACACAAATATTATTCTTCTTTACCAAAACTTCCATTAACACTTCTCTGAGTGAAGAAATGTCTACTTCAGAAAGTCTGCTTCAGAAATCAACTTCATTACCTGCACATAACTTCAAATTTCTTCAAGTAAATGATGCACAAGTATTTGTAATACCTTTGCGCAATCATACTAATCATTAGTTCTCAAAACTAATCACCAAAAGTTTAATTTGATCCTTAAGATCAAAGATATGTCATAACTGTCTTCCAGAGGTACCGCCTTCGACATGGTCAACTTCTTAAGTTGATTTCTCTCAACACAAAACCCGTTTTGCTAAATGCTTTTAGCCATAGCTTCCTTATCTCCTAACTTAGATTTTAAGTGCTCATTCATCAAAAACTTTACAGTATACACTGAGATCTAAGAAAAACACTGAGACGGAAAAGTGCGCTACTCTCAGACTTCAGTTTTCACATTCTACATATGAATGTTCCTATTGATCATTCTCACAGTAGGAGAGGAATTAGATCATGAAACTCTGAACATAGCTTCATTAGCTTCTCAATTAGATGTGTACAAAAGGAATCTTGATCCACATGATCAGACAGAGAGCACTCAGAGAAAAACCCGTCGCTATTTTCTGGGAAAAAACTCTCTACACATCTCTAAGACATTTGTCATCTACAAATGACTCTCTCTTACATTTCTTATCATCATTAACTTATATATACATGATTTTAGACTTATTCCGCGTCTATGACATTACTTCTTACCATCCTAAGGATTTAGCTCTACTCAAATTACAAGGATTTCCACTTATATGTACATATGTGTACAAGCTATCATTCTGAAATCTCCTTCACTTTCTCAAGTGTCTTCCTTCACTTCATTCTGACCATAAGCCTTCTTTAAGATCTTTATAATCACTAATTTGTGATTGGTTTGCTCCAACAGCTCCCCCTCAATCACTAATTGTGATTATTCCATTCTTCTTCACTCCTTCCATCTCTTTGAATCTCTGTAGCTTAGGTCCATCCAAGCTCTTTGTCATCATATCTGCCACTTGTTCTTTTGTTGGAGTATACATCACTTCAATCTCTTTATCAAGTACCTTTTCCCTCAAGAAATGATACTGAATCTCTATGTGCTTAGTCCTTCACTTAGGGTTCCTTTGATATATCTGAGTACCCTTTGGGCTGCAATCCAATGAGTCTTCTTTGGACAATGCATAAATTGTGACAACACACCTACTGCATATGATAAATTTTGCCTTGTCAAGGTAGCATAGATTAAACTACCTACCAAACTCTGACATTTCTTCATATCATTGAATTCTTCACCTCCATACCTGCTTAATTTATGATTTACCTCCAATGGTGTAGTTGAAGTCTTGCAATCTTCCATGTTAAACTTGACTAGAAGATTTTTCAAATACCTCTCTTGTGAAACATATACTCCATGTTGAGTATACACAATCTGCATTCCTAGAAAATAAGATAAGTTTCCCAAATCACTTATCTTAAACTCCTTCTCTATTTGCCTTTTGAGTTCATTGATTCCTTGAGCATCTGTTCCTCTGACAATAATATCATCAACATAAATGCACATGTAAATGTATCCATTTTCACTTGCCTTCACTAGCAAGCTACTATCTGCCTTTGATGCTTGAAATCCACATTCATTCAAGAACTTGACAAGTCTGTAATTCCAAGCTCTTGGGGCCTGCTTCAACCCATACAAAGCTCTCTTGAGCTTACACACATAATCTGATCCAATTGAATTCATAAAACCTTCTGGTTGCTCCATGTATACTTCATCTGCAATGTATCCATTTAGAAATGCATTTTTCACATCTAATTGTGACAACTTCCATCCTTTACAAGCAGCAATAGCAATCAATGTTCTAATTGTAGACATCTTAGCAACAGGACTAAAGGTTTCATCATAATCTACCCCATAAGTTTGGGCATAACCTTTGACCACAAGTCTAGCCTTGTATCTAGACACCTTACCATCTGCAAACCTTTTTGTTTTCTATACCCACTTACATCCAATGACTTTCTGATTCTTTGGTCTTGGTACTAATTCCCAAGTTTCATTTTCAAGTAGAGCATCATACTCTTCCTGCATTGCCTTCTCCCAATTCTGTTTACCTTTGGCTTCTTCATAAGTGATTGGATCTTCTTCTGTCTTCACAATATAAGCATAATCTTTTGTTGTTAGAAAAGATGTATCATAACTATACCTTATAGGCTCTTTCCTTTCCCTTGAGGATCTTCTGATTTCTGCACTTCTCGAAGTTTCAGCCTCATTTGATTCTGGATCAAATCTTGGCCCTTCTTCTACATGATCCTGCAATCTACTTTTAGAGTCAACATCATCAATACTCTCTTCATACACTTTTACTTTTGCCTTTCCTTTCCTTTGTATCTCTTCAACACCTGCATAATCATTTGTTGATCTTGTATACCATGTATTTTGCTCATCAAATGTCACATCTTTGGTAACAAGAAATTGCTTTGTGGATGGACTCCACAACCTGTAACCCATCTGTCTATCATCATATCCAATAAACACATACTTCTCTGCTTTTGGTTCTAGCTTATGTCTTAATTGTGAAGGAACATAAGCATATGCTACACATCCAAATACTTTACAATGATCAAGAGTAGGTTTCTTACCCCACCATGCTTCATAAGGGGTTCCTCCATCCAAAGCTTTACAAGGTAACCTATTCACAAGGTATGTTGCAGTATTAATGGCTTCTGCCCATAAGTAATTTGGACAATTCTTTTCCTTCATCATTGCTCTTGCAAATTCTACAAGAGTCCTATTTCTCCTTTCTGCTACTCCATTCTGTTGAGGAGAGTACCTGCAAGTTACTTCTCTTTTTATACCTGCATTCCACAAATAATCATCAAACTCTTTAGAGAAATACTCTCCCCCTCCATCTGACCTTAACCTCTTAAGCTTTTGCCCTGTGATCCTTTTTGCATAGGCATGAAAATGTTTGAATGTCTTGAAAACTTTTGATTTATCCTTGATTACATATAGAGTAATCCATCTGGTTGCATCATCAACAAACAACACATAATATCTGGATCCATTTATGCTATAGTCCCTTGAGGGACCCCATACATCTGTATGAACCAATTCAAGCATATTTGAATGCTTGTACCCTGATTTGTTGTAAGAACCTTTATGTGCTTTACCTAATTGACAAGCTTCACACTTGTACACCATATGTTGCCCTTCAACATTCGGCAATCCAAGCACCACCTGATTCTTTGACATTTCCTTTATAGCTCTCTCATTGAAATGACCTAGCCTTTTATGCCATAGGTCTAATTCAGACACCTTTTGACTTCCATAGGTAAATAATGCATGTCCCACATTACCTTGGACTTTGAGAGTGAACAATCTTCCTTCCTTTTTCCCTGCAATTATGTTTCTATATCCCTGATTTGGATCTTGCACATAAACACCATCATTTGTGAATCTTACCTCATATCCTTTCTCCACAATTTGCCCTACACTTATCAAATTTTTAGGAATAGTAGGAACATAAAGTACCTTGCTCAAAAGTGTACTTCCACTCTTTGTCTTCACTGATCCAATGCTCTCCACTTTATGTTTGGTATTGTCACCTGTTTGAACTGTATGTCCATTCACCTTTGCTTCCATATCAGTCATCAAGGATAGATTCCCACTCAGATGGTTACTACATCCTGAGTCAATATAAAACACTCTTTGATCTTCTCCCACTGATTCATGAGTTGCATTCAAGATAAGAGTCATATCATCCTTCTGATCTGATGCATAATTATAATAATTGTTGTTGTAGGACTGAGATTGGAAGTTTCTTCCACCTCCTCTACCATATGATGTCCTACCACCTCTTCCTCTGAAGTTGCCTCTTTGGTTTCTGCCTCCTCTACCTCTTTGATTAAAATTCTGATTATTGCTTCCACCATTTTGATTGTTATACCAACAATCATTTGCCAAATGATTTGTTCTGCCACAAATCCAACAAGCTTTAGCATTATCTTTGTTCTTACCTCCTCTTCCTTTACCTCTGAAATTCATCTTTCCTTTTGTGAAGTTAGCTTGACTTGAATTCCCTTCATCATCAGTCGATTGCTTTCCCTTGCCATTCTTTTTCTTGTCCTTGGAGTACATAGCTTGACTTGTACTTCTATCATTGTCTCCTTTAATGTCCTGCTCAAAAGTTAGCATGTGTCCTAGCAATTGATTAAGATCAGGAGTAAAGTGATCAAGTGACAACTCTATGGACAATATGAAAGGCTTCCACTTCTCATCTCCTCTCAGACCTGTAAGTATTTGTCTTACCAACTTATCCTCTTCAATGTCTTCATCCACTGCTCCCAAGCTATCTGCAATATCCTTCATCCTTGCCACATAATCAGAAATTGATTGTGAGCTCTTCTTCTTGAAGGTTGTGAACTGAGCCCATAGTGAGGACTTCCTTGACTTGGTTGTATTTTGGAAATGCTCTTCCAAGGCATTCCAAACATCTGCAGCACTTTCCAATCCTCTAATGTGAGGTAGAAGATAATCATTTACAGCCATATAAATGATACTCCTTGCTTGAGCATCCTTTCTCATCCAAGTCTTCAAAACTGCAAGTTCTTCCCTAGTTGGAATACTAGGATCTGCAAATTCAGGCTTTTCTTCATCTCCTGTAATGAATGCCATCAAATCTTTACTCATGAGATGTGCCTCCATCCTCATGGACCAAGCTGGATAGTTCTCCCTATCTAGCTTATCAATCTGCAAGCTTTCTCCCATCCTTGACCTTCTGTATCTGCAATTACTATGGTTTATGAGGATAAAGTGTACCTTTGATATGAGCTTTGTCCTTCTTGATTCTTTTCGAACTCGTGCTTTGAACTTCTACAGGTCATCTTCAATAATTTTTCCTTGTTCTCCTTTGATTTGGAAGAACTCCAATATCTGTACCAATCGGAACTTCAATTGTCTTTTCTTCTCTTGTAGTGCACCTTCGGCTCTGATACCACTGTTGGAGACCTCTTAATCTCCAAAGGTTTGATCTATACTGACTTAAGAACACTTCTATGTCAGTTATAAACCAAACTTTACACAAATATTATTCTTCTTTACCAAAACTTCCATTAACACTTCTCTGAGTGAAGAAATGTCTACTTCAGAAAGTCTGCTTCAGAAATCAACTTCATTACCTGCACATAACTTCAAATTTCTTCAAGTAAATGATGCACAAGTATTTGTAATACCTTTGCGCAATCATACTAATCATTAGTTCTCAAAACTAATCACCAAAAGTTTAATTTGATCCTTAAGATCAAAGATATGTCATAACTGTCTTCCAGAGGTACCGCCTTCGACATGGTCAACTTCTTAAGTTGATTTCTCTCAACACAAAACCCGTTTTGCTAAATGCTTTTAGCCATAGCTTCCTTATCTCCTAACTTAGATTTTAAGTGCTCACTCATCAAAAACTTTACAGTATACACTGAGATCTAAGAAAAACACTGAGACGGAAAAGTGCGCTACTCTCAGACTTCAGTTTTCACATTCTACATATGAATGTTCCTATTGATCATTCTCACAGTAGGAGAGGAATTAGATCATGAAACTCTGAACATAGCTTCATTAGCTTCTCAATTAGATGTGTACAAAAGGAATCTTGATCCACATGATCAGACAGAGAGCACTCAGAGAAAAACCCGTCGCTATTTTCTGGGAAAAAACTCTCTACACATCTCTAAGACATTTGTCATCTACAAATGACTCTCTCTTACATTTCTTATCATCATTACCTTATATATACATGATTTTAGACTTATTCCGCGTCTATGACATTACTTCTTACCATCCTAAGGATTTAGCTCTACTCAAATTACAAGGATTTCCACTTATATGTACATATGTGTACAAGCTATCATTCTGAAATCTCCTTCACTTTCTCAAGTGTCTTCCTTCACTTCATTCTGACCATAAGCCTTCTTCAAGATCTTTATAATCACTAATTTGTGATTGGTTTGTTCCAACAAAAAAACTATCATTTTTGTTCATTTTCTGATTTTTCTTCTTCATCTTCATCATCATCATCATCTCCATCTTCATTCGTCTTCATCTTCATAGAAATTTCTTGTTTTTTTAGTGCATTTTTACCATTTTCATACCATATTTCATGCATTATTGTGTGGGAAGGAGTTAGGAAGTGCAAGGGAGAGCAAGCGCCTATGTTTTTTCACAATTTTTTGCACATGCGGAGCTCGCCATTGCTCGGTGCTCAAAAATTCGAAGTTCCCGCCAAAAAACACGATTCTATGATGAAAATCGCGATTCTATGAAAAATTCAACTTTTTTTTTAAATCACGATTTTCTATTTCCCGCCTAAAAGCTCTCTGAAGGAAACACGATTCTGAGGTCATTCTCAGAATCACGATTCTCTAGTTGTGCTTAGAATCGCGATTCTCTAAGTTTTTCAAAAACACGATTCTCTGGTCACCCTTAGAAGCGTGTTTTTTTTTGGCGATTCTCAAAAAATACAATTCTGAGCAAAAACACGATTCTCAGCCAAAATCGCGATTTTCAAGTAAAAACACGATTTTGTGAAAACACGATTCTCTGTTGGCAATCGTGATTTTCAAAAACACGATTTTCTGAAAACACGCTTCTCTGTGGCCTCAAAATTGCGATTTTCAAAACACGATTCTCTAAGGTACAAAATCGCGATTTTCAAAACACGATTCTCTCTCAAAATCGCATTTTTCACGATTCTCACTCAAAATCGCATTTCTTGGGGATTGCTCAGAATCGCGATTCTCTTGATTTCACAGCATCGCGATTCTCTTGATTTCACAGCATCGTGATTCTCTTGATTTCACAGCATCGCGATTCTCTTGATTTCACAGCATCGCGATTCTCTTGATTTGACAGCATCGCCATTCTCTTGATTTCACAGCATCGCGATCCTCTTGATTTCACAGCATCGCGATTCTCTTGATTTCACAGCATCGCGATTCTCTTGATTTCACAAAATCGCAATTTTCACACAAAATCGTGATTTTTTCCAAAAGGTCTTGTTTGCCTATTTTGAGCCCCAGGAGCCTGATTTGACATAACTTTTTCATCCAAAGTCCATTTTTTGAGCTCTATAGCTCGTTGGAAAGCTCGTTTTGAATCCTACACGGCCTCAACTGTTTTTATAAGAATAATGTGTTGATTTTTAGATAGACTAATTTGAAGTTGACCCTCAGGTGGGACTAGGGAACCAAGGGGACTCCGAAGGATTTTGAACCATACCAAGGGGAAATTTTGGACTCTTAACCAAAGCTTATGAACTTGAGATCTGGTAGACACCTAGGCAAGGATAGACAAAACATTAGATCTTCTCAGTCTAGTGCCAACCATACAGCTAAGTCTTGTGCACAACAACTAAGTGTATGTCCTTACGTACTAAACTCTGACAAAAGTGACTCAAAAATGTCTTTTAGCATGGGGAAACCTGCAAGTGGCTCAGGAGCTGCCCATCTACAAACACAATTGGAATATATTCAAACCAACCGATTAGGTGCTCACATCTATGAGGATGGCATCTATGAGGATGGCCTGAGGCGATCAGTGGTCCAACTCAAAAATCTAGATCAACCCTTTGGACTTGAACACCCGGTGGTCAAGTTCGAAGAGGGTTCATACATTGATAAGGAAGGAACCATGTATGTGGTCACCAACCTACCAGATAGGACCGATGAGTTTGGAAATATCATTCATGAGAATGAGATAGGAGACCTAGAACAAGGAAACGTAGGACAAGGACCCCAGACTCCTAGAGTCAGTTTTGACCAGAGTGATCACTCCATATTGGATCCCTCAAGACAACAAAAGCATAGAACTATTCTTGAATAGAGAAACAGAGGAAGCCTTTTGGAGATTCAAGCCAGATCAACCTAGCCAATTGGGCATAGTCATCATCTACGAGTTCAAGGATCCAGAGATACCAGGCAAAGTTGTCTACCTGGATAACACATCAGAGAAGATGTTCTTGGTAACAGAACATGATAGACATGCATATACTTGGAAGAGTGAATTGATTTTCCCTCCACCAAGATCCAATGTTTCCCATGGCCTCCAAGGAGTAGGACCATCCCAAGCTCATGAAGCCTAGAGAGAAAGAACTAGAGAGAGACCTGAGGTAAGTTTTGCACGCACTGTGGGCAGAAATAGGTCAGGATTTGAAGATGAAAGACCTGAAAGAGAGAGACATCAAGCACATAGGCAACAAAGAGATGAACATGATTTTCCATTGCCTAGACCCCGAGAGCACCCAAGAACCCTTAGACCTACTCAAGTGATCAAGGCAATGAAGAATTATTTTGATGGAACAGGAGATCCTCATGATCATGTGGCTGAGTTCAAACAAGTGTTAAGAGCTAAACAGGTTGAGGATTTGTTCACTCAGTACAAGGCATTTGGTTTGACTCTTAAGGGCACTGCCTTAGCTTGGTTTCAACCACTGAGTAGTCGCAACTATCATGATATAGGTCAACTGCTAGACGAATTCATTGTAGAATTTTCCAAGAGTGGTATTCGGCATAACACATCATCTTTGATCCACAGCTTCAAGCAGACACCCCAAGAAACAGTGCGACTAGCAGGTGTTATACTTGCGGGGGTGACCACATGGCTAATGTATGCCCATCGCACAACCAGAACATGAGAGAAAGGAATACCCCATACTGCACTATTGAAAGGAAGTACACAAACCATACGGCTCAAGATTGTCCCTACAATAGGCAAGCTATTAGACAGAATTATCATCAACCTTACCCACAAGGTAGGTATCAGAACCAATACCAACAGCCATATTATAGACCACAACAGCAATATCAAGCACCATATAGGCCAAAACCAGTCTTGGGAACCAACCACCAGCTTCTGCCAATACAATTCCAGTTAAGTATGCAGTGGCGGAAGAGAACCTTAATAGAGCATTGGTGCCAGTGACCCCACTGATCTCAGAGAATGACTCTCATGCTCATAGTTCAAACTACTCCCATGAAGGTAGTCCACATGCATATTACATAGAGTCACCTGAGCATAGTGAGATTTACTCGTATCCATATGAGGCACCACCTATGGAACAAAATTGGGAGCCAAAATATTCCAATGTCATGTATACGAATCCCAACCCCAGGCCCCAATTGAGACAGGTAAGACCACAAGCCCCTAGAGGACCATGTTTTAGATGCCAGGGTGACCATTTCATTTGTGAATGTCCCCACTCACCAACTCTGGGGCAAGGACAGAACATCACGATACAAGCCTTTTGTCCTGAGTGTGGTAAAGACCATCTCCCCAGAGATTGTCCAAGAAACCCCTCTAGTGCACCCAAGGTTACACCCATTAATGTGGTAGGCTTAGTGGTGGATTCAAGTGCTAGTAGCAGTAATGTGGCTCCTGTACATGCAGTCATTAGGGCCCAAGCGCTAAAACAAGATAAGCCAGTTGAACAATCAGAGTCAAGTGAATCAGGAGAGCATAGCAAGCGAAAAACAAGAACATGGAAAGATACGAGAGAGAAGGCCAATTGCAAGTGGAATAAAAAGTTATCAGAATTAGAAGAAAACCTGAAAGGAGAAAAAACAAAAATAGATGACATTGCTTCTCAAAGCCCCTCGCATGTTGAAACTCCATCTACTCCACCTCATCCCACCCCACCACCCATTGTATATAGGCCACAACCAGGGTCTCTTCTTGCAGATCCAAACTAGAAGGCTTGGATATGATGTTCAAGGCCTACCAGACTCGTCTTCAAGAAGGACCAACAGCTGCAAACCTAGACAAGAGTTACCCTAGAGCAGATTTAGAGATTGAATGGATGAAAATGTGCATGAAAATGGTAGAACAAGCTCAACCTATACTCGAGACTAGTCAAAAGTTCAATCAGACAGACTCTGTCAAATCGGATTTGCATTTCTAGGGCTTACTAGAAAGATTAGAGCAATTGGTAAACAAACCACAAGTTTCTTTACCTCCACAGGCTCAACCAATTATTGAAAGAGGAAGCTCACCACCAATGGGAGCTTATGTTTCTAATTCCACGGATCCTGGAATACCTCCTTCAATTCTACAATACTCTCAAGAGTTCTTGCGGGTACAAGAAGAGAAATGGGCCAAGGAGAAGGGTAACTCCCCTCCTATTCCTAAGATTGATGATCTTCATGATCAATTTCCCCAAGACATTCCATCCATTTACGGAGATCAAGTGGAGCAACAAGAAGACGAAAGGTTAGATTTTGACTCTAATACCTTAGAAGAACTGCCTCAATTTCCACGCCCATGGGAATCTGAATCTCTTCATATCAGAGCTCCCACAATACTGGTCAGACATGAAGACTCAGTGGTCCCAAGGAACACTGATGTCGTGAAGAACACTAAGGTTCAATGTCATCTCACGGTAGAAGAGCTACTAAAAGCAAAACCTGAACTATGGGATCATGTGAAGGATCAGGTTCCAGAACTTGATTCCAATATGCCAAAAATAGGCTCTAAGCAAAAAGTTCCAGAGATACCTCTCGATAAAATAGGAGACATGTGTGAGGGTGAAGAAGGTAATATTTATCTTCCAATCACCTACCAAGGTTACACAACCAAAGCAATCATAGATTCAGGTGCTAGTGTTGCTATTGCAACCACCTCCTTGTGGAAGCAATGGGGAAAACCCACATTAAGACCAACCAAAATGAAGCTTCAAATGGCCGATGGTCATTTTGAAAGACCTCTAGGATTTCTCAAAGGGATAACTCTAACCACTTGTGGTGTAGAGTTTGAGCACACATTTGCTATATGTGACTTTGAGAAAAGTAATGTTTATGAGATGATCCTAGGAAGACCCTTCCTACGACAATTGCAAATAGTACAAGATTGGGGAACCAACTCCTTGTATGTACAACACTTACCGGTCACCACCAAGGTCAATTTGAAGGATTACTCCTTTAGAGATGTACCACCCCTACAGTGGAATCCTATCCACAAAGAGAAAGAAGATTCCATCTTTGTGCATTCTGAAAGTTCACCTGATCCATCCTGGTTGCATGAAGATACTCCTTTGTGGATGTGCAAGGTCGCAGAGGAAGAGGAAAAACACTTAAAGGCAAGAGAAGAAGGAACTCCTCCAAGAGATAGACCAATTAAAGACCCAGCCTATACACCAATGATCTTTCTAGATGAGGAATTTGAGCCTCATGGTTGGGCAGAAATCTTAGCTACCATGGACATTGCAGTCAATGAAGAACAATGGACACCTCATTGTGATGAGGAGGGTTATGATATTTCAGTGTTCATGTGTCAGCCCTTGCTAGAAGAATGTGACCCTAGTGACTTCATAGAAGAAGAAGAGAATGATGATGATCTAGATTCCATTGTGATGGATAGTTGTTTTAATTTAGAGAAGCACTATCTAGAAGATGTCAAAGTATTTAATCAAAAAGAAGAAGAACCTCTCACAAGCATTAAAACTGTAAATTCAAAGGATGGAAGTGAAGGAGGTCAAAAGAAAAAGAAAAGAAAAGCAGTGAAACAAGAAGAGGAGTCATTGTTCGAAGTACCAGAAAATTTCAAGAAATATGAAGTTGAAGACCAAAAAATCGTGGTACGAATGCCTAAGAGAGAGGCCATCATAGGAGAATCATATGATAATAAAGAAAAGACCAAGAAGATTGTAGTGACCATTGAAGAGAACGAAGAGAGATGCACGTATATAGGAGATGACCTAAGTGCAAGAGAAGAAATGGAGCTCGTAGCTCTATTAAGGGAATATAGGGATGTGTTTGCGTGGCACTACAAAGACTTGAAGGGGTAGATCCAAGAATATGCTCTCATACGATCTCCATGACTGCTCATGCCAAGCCCACCAAACAAAAGCCCTACACATATAATGACACTTATGCAGCCAAGATAAAAGAAGAAATTGACAGGCTAATTGAAGCTGGATTTATCTATGAGATCGAGCATACTGAATGGGTCTCCCCTATTGTAGTGGTGCCCAAGAAGAATGGAAAGTTGCAAGTGTGTATTAACCTTAAAAAAGTCAATGCCACTACGATTAGAGATAGCTATCCGCTCCCAATCACTGAACATTTATTGGAGCTTGTTGCAAGCAAGGAAGTTTATAGCTTCCTTGATGGGTTTTCAAGTTACAACCAAGTAGCCATCGCCCCCGAAGATCAACACAAAACAGCGTTCGCCACGGAGTGGGGAATCTTTGCATTTTGAGTGATGCCATTTGGGCTCACAAATGCACCTGCAACATTCCAAAGGCTCATGTGTCATGTCTTCAAAGAGTTCTTGCGAAAGAGCTTAGAAATATATGTGGACGATTTATGTGCCCATTCACAAGAAAGAAGATACCACATCCCTGAGCTCAGACAAATCTTCAACAAGTGTAGAGAATATCGAGTTTGTCTGAACCCAGAAAAGTTTGTGTGTTCATGGTGCGTCAAGGTAAAATCTTAGGTCATATTGTTTCTAAGAACGAAATCTCAATAGACGAGGACAAAGTAAGAGCCATAGCGGAGTTGCCAAGGCCAAGGAATATTAAAGAGGTACAAGATTTTATGGGCCATTGTGGATATTACTGTAGGTTTATCCACATGTATGCAATCATAGCTAAACCTCTTTATGGGTTGTTGACAAATTTTGAGTGGAACGACAAATGCGAGAACTCCTTCCAGGAGCTAAAAAGACATTTGTGCACAGCACCAATACTGACTACTCCGGATTGGAATAAACCATTCCATGTCCATGTGGATGCATCCAATCATGCCATAGGATGTGTGCTAGCACAACCCACGGGTGAAGGGAATTTAGATTTGCCCATAGCATATGCTAGTAGACAACTAAACCCAGCTAAAAGAAATTATACCACAACCGAGCGAGAAGGCTTAGGCATGGTATATGCTATCAAGAAGTTTAGACACTATTTATTGGCCAACAAGTTCAAGTTTTTCACTGATCATCAAGCTTTGTTATATTTATTCAATAAACCTTTCAATACAGGTTGCTTAGTAAGATGGTTCCTCTTACTAATGGAATATGACTTTGAAGTTGTTGTCAGGAAAGGTAAAACCCACCTTCAGGCAGATCACCTTTCTCGCATTACTTCAGGAGAGTCACCTCAAGGAGTGTCTGATGAACTACTTGACGCTTATCTGTTCAATTTAGAAGTGGTTCCTAAATGGGCAAATAAGTTGGTACCTGTCCTAACCTTCGGGCCTGCAAATAAGAATGTGAAAACATCACAAGAAGAAATTGTAAAATCACAAAAATATCACATATGGGCAGGAAGCATGTACAAACAAGATACTGAGGGTGTATTAGCTTGTTGTGTTGATGACGATGAACATAGAAGTTGGTTGCAACAAGCCCATGAAGGATTGCTAGGAAATCACTACTCTAAACAACGAACATTGCAAAATCTAAAACGCTTAGGAGTGTACTCGCCTAGCATGGACAAAGAAATACACGAGTGGATTAAGAGTTGTCCTGGCTGCAAAGAGAGACCCCCAGTGGAGCATGCTACTCTTTATCATGTATCGTTAATACCAGAGTGGAGTGCTCCATTGGTGGAATTTATGAGATCGGGGACATTACCCAAAGAGGCTAGTGTAGCTAGAAGAAGAAGCATGGAGCAAGAGGCTCAAGATTATGCCTTAGTTGGAGAGAACCTATACCGGAGAGGAAAACATGGTTACCTAAGATTGTGCGTTCATGAATCAGATTATTTGAAAGTCTTAGAAACTGCACACAGTGGTGTTGCAGGTGGACACTTTGGTCCTGACCGAGTAATTAAGACCATTCTATTCTCAGGACTTTGGTGGCCCACTCTTCATATGGATGCACATACCTATGTGAAGAAATGTGACACATGCCAACGTGCATAGTATCCAATTAGAAAATATGAGATGCCTTTGAGGCCAATGATGGGAGGAC
Organism: Ceratopteris richardii; assembly: GCA_020310875.1. Classification (NCBI taxonomy): domain Eukaryota; kingdom Viridiplantae; phylum Streptophyta; class Polypodiopsida; order Polypodiales; family Pteridaceae; genus Ceratopteris; species Ceratopteris richardii. The sequence continues at coordinate 149,105,437 of CM035409.1, forward strand.
GTGCATTTTCAAAGTGTGGTATAGACTTTGTAGGACCTATTAACCCCCCAGCTAGAAACTCCCATGCAGAGTACATTATTGTAGCCATAGATTACCTTACAAAGTGGGTAGAAGTCAAAGCCACAACAAAGAATGATGTCTAAGTTCTTATTCGAGAACGTGTTCACGAGATATGGACTACCAATAGAGTTAGTAACTGATAGAGGCACACACTTCTTGAATGAAGTCATTGAAAATCTTCTCCAAGAATTCTTGGTGATACATAAGAAGTCTGCTCCCTATCATCCACAAGCTAACGGACAAGCCGAGACGAAGAATAAGATCCTATGTAATGTATTGACAAAACTAGTGAACAATAAAAGCTCTGATTGAGACAAATAGCTACATGATGTTGTTTGGGCTTATCGAGTTGCCTATAAAACGGTACTGAATGCCACCCCATTTCAGATGGTCTTTGGACAGAATGTTGTGCTACCATTGGACTTCCTCATCCCAGCCTTAAAAGTAGCACAAGAGCATGAGTGGAATGGACATGAATTGTCCTCTAGGATCTTTGACCTAGAACGCTTAAGTGAGACGAGGCTACGAGTGGCAGCAGGTATCTACGCTGCAAAGAAAAGGCAAAAGGCATACTTCAATGCACACATCAAGGATAAGGGACTGAAAGAGGAAGATCTAGTGTTGGTTTACACACTAAAACAACATGCCCGTAAGTTGGAAAAGCGAGGATATGGACCCATGATCATTAATAGAATTTCCACTAGCGGTGCAGTTCAATTGGCCACATTAGAAGGAGACATCTTGCCAAACTACATTAGTGGATGTAGAGTCAAGCTGTATCAAGAACCTCTTACTAAGGATATGCTAATGAGACTCGACACTGCTAAGAAGCGAAAAGAAGAAGAGTTAAGGGTGAAAGAAGAAGCACAGGCAGAGGCCAGAAAGTGTATTAGATGAAATAAGTTAAGGCAACTAGGCCTAGATGTCAACTCAAAAGACCCAAAATATCACATGGATATGTGCCAAAAATCAGGCATAATTGCTTCTCCAAGCATTGACCGACGTCCCTTTGTGACCATAGAGATAGGACAAGGAAAGAGTGCAAGAACTGTGAAAGCATTGATTGACTCAGGTGCAGCAACTAGTGCCGTTAGACTCTTATACTGCCAAGACTTGTAGTTGAACATCAATCCCATAGAAACCTATTAGGATTGGGAGGTGTGGAAACCCCTTGTTTGGGCGAGGTGGAACTTCCCATCTACCTTCAAGATGTTCCAATGAAAGTCAAAATGCTAGTGTGTCAAGATCAGAACCTTACAGAACCACTTGTCTTGGGTCAAGATTGGATCTATGACCATGTAGTTAACTTAAACCTAAGAAGTCAAATTCTTCAATTTTGGGTACAAGAACAATGCATTATATTAGAATTAGAGAACCGCATGCTCACAAATCTAGATGTTCCACATTCACTTAGTTCTTCAAAGACTAATCATTCGGAAGAAGATGTTGTATGTGCCAAAAGCTCTATGACGCAGAAGGATTCAATCATGGAAGAATAGGTTCGAAGGCGGGTGGATCCCTCTTCTTCTCCAAAGACTCAAATAGCCACAGTAGTTCCACCACAAAGGCAAACACAACCGTTCAAGACAACTGCTATATCAAACAAAAAGACACCATTCGACAAGAAAGCAGTTTCGGGTATGAAGCAGATATGGGTACGAAAAGGAGAGTAGCCACCAGCCTTATCAACACAATTTGCACCCAGGCAAGCCAACAATGTGAAGACCATAACCAAGCAACCACGACCAGGTCCACAAGAATGTCTGCGACAAATTTGGGTGCCCAAGAAATTAATTGCAGCTCAACAAGGGCGATTACACATGTGGGTTCCCAAAGGACTCTTACATGCACATAGGCCTATGCTCTCCACCATGCACAAGGTCTCAATCAAGAAGCCAAGGAGAGATAAGGGGAAGAACCGAGCACAGAAACCAAAGGGAGATAAACTCACCTCTTCAACAAGAGTTAGAAGACCAACAACAATGGTATGGGTATGGAAGCCAAAAGCACCGCTAGGCCCCACCGAACCAAATTTCCAACCACAAAGGATCAAAGCCTCAAGAAACCTGTTGATATATTTAGGTAGTGATGTGTGTGAACACTCCAGGACCGCCAGGGCACTTTTTTCCCTCTTTAGGAGGTTTTTTTCCCCCGGCTTGTATATACGCCTATTGCCCTAATGGGCTACTTATCTTTGTACATTCTCTAGTAATACAATTCAGTATTGTGTGTTTGTGCTCCAAGCTTCTTCTTCTTCCTTGTGCTGTTCGCGTGCTTCCGCAGACGTCTATCTCCAACAAATGGTATCAGAGAAGGTCCTCGCTTCTTCTAGGGTGCCGTCGACACTCCTCCGTTTGCAGTCTCAAATTCGCACGAAATTTGGTGAGCATACTCAAGGTGTTTCCGAGATCAAAACTGCTTTGCTCTGTCGTGCCGAAATCGCGATCTAAGCTCGTTTCGGCCTCCGAACGCACTATCGCAGCGCTTGTGCAGGCTATTTCGTCCTTTTGTGCCAAAGGTATATACCAGTTTCTGTTCGCCAGTTTAAGCGTCTCGAAGTCTGCTATAGGTCTAGCAGAACTCGTCTTGGCAGTTATGTTCAACTTTTTGAGATACAGTCAATTTTCTGCATCAAGGTATTTTAGTCACCGGCCATGGCTGAAAGCAGTGATGTATTCCGTATGTTGGCTGTTGAGGATAAGTTGGATGGTACCAACTACCCATTATGGGCTTATATGATGCGACATGTACTGGTTGCAAAAGGATTGTGGAACATTGTGCAAGGTGTTGAAAGACGTCGTGTTACACCTGTAACGACAGGTACTGCAAATACAGGTGTTGGAGCTGATGAAGATGGTGTCGAAGATGATATTCCGCAGATTCCTGTTCGTGTTGTTGTTTCTGTTGCACCTACTGTAGAGCAGATTCGTTGGGATGGCAGAGATGCCCAGGCACATGCATTGATAGCTTTGTCTGTTAAACGTGCCATTATTCCTCACATTCGCTCTTGCAGAACAGCAAAGGATGCTTGGGATACACTTACCACTTTGTACCAGGCTAGGAATGAGGCTCGTGTTGCTTAGCTCCGAAAACAGTTGGAGAGTGAGCACATGAATGAAGGTGATTCTATGGACAATCTTCTTATAAAGATCAAAGACCTGAAGGAACAATTGATTTCTACTGATGAGGTTATACCAGATAGCTCACTTGTGCAGACCGTTCTGAATGGTCTTCCTGATTCATATCAGAGTTTTGCCTCTACTCTTCGGTTGATGATGAAAGGCAATCTGAATGCCTTGTCATTTGAGGAATTAGTCTCTGTTCTATTGCAGGAAGATCATTCCAGGTAGAACAGGTCCATTATGCGTGTTGCAGATCAAGCTTTCTTGGCTAGTCAGAAGGGCAAAGGAAAATGGAGCTCTTCTACTAGTAAGCAGAAATCTGCAAATGCTGCACAATCGAAGAACCAGGATAAAGATGAGAAGAAATCAGAAAAGCAGAAATTGTTCTACAAGTACTGTAAAGGAAATGATCATATTATAAAGAACTGTCCAAAATTGGTTGCTAAAGAGGCAAAGAAGAAAGAGGCTGGAATGGTTGTTGCAGAGGCCTCTACACCAAAAACAGAGTCTGCAAATCTTGTGTAGGAAGAAGAATGGGCGTTTACTACTGTCTGCAGTTTTGACCCATCTTCTCATGATCAGTGCATGTCTGTAGTAGACTCAGATGTTTGGTACTTTGACAGTGGGGCGACCAAACATATTACCTCGCAGCGTAGTTTCTTCTCTTCACTCGAGCCTGCCCCTATAGGGAATACTGTCACATGCGCCAATAACTCCTCTTATCCTGTTATGGGAGTTGGTAAGATCATTCTGACTACTGCTGATGGTAGTTCTTTCACTTTGTCAGATGCTTTATTTGTGCCAGGGATCAAAAAGAACCTGTTATCAGTTTCTGCATTAGCCAAGATTGGCTTGGTTGTGAAATTCGTTGATGACAGGTGTACAGTCCATGATCTCTCAAATGGTGATGTGATTATTGCTTCTGGCATCTTATGTCGTGGGCTGTATAAGCTCATAGACTATGAAAGATCTGTGAATGATTCGGCATGTGCAGTTCATGATTCTCAGGCTACGTCAGATGCAAAGCTTTGGCATGCACGCTTTGGTCATCTGAATTTGGCTAGTTTGCTACGCCTGCAGAAATCTGAAATGGTGTCCTCTTTGCCCAAACTTGAGGCTCCTGGAAAACATGTTTTTGAAGGCTGTATTTTGGGCAAAATGCAGCATTCTTCCTTTCCAAAAGATGGTTCAGTTCGGGCTACGCAGAAATTGCAGCTTGTACATAGTGATGTCTGTGGTCCTATGCAGACACCCTCTTTTGGAAATTACCTTTACTTCGTGACTTTCATTGATGATTTTTCCAGGCATGCATGGGTATATCCACTCAAAGCAAAGTCCGAAGTGTTCATGTGCTTCAAACAGTTTTTGGTTTTGGCTGAAAATCTGTCAGCATCTAAAATGGGCACCCTCCATTCTGATCGAGGGGGGGAATATATGTCTTCAGATTTTAATGCATTTCTGGCTGAACATGGGATAAAACACTAGTGTACAGTGCCGTATACACCTCAACAGAATGGAGTTGCTGAACGAAAGAACAGGTCACTCATGGAAATGGCGAGGTGCATGGTCAAAAGTCAGGCTTTGCCACATAGTTGAGGCTGTCATGTGTGCAGCATATGTACTGAACAGGTGTCCCACTAAAGCGTTGCAGTCTATCACTCCATATGAGGCTTGGCATGACTGCAAGCCATCTGTTGCTCATCTATGTGTTTTTGGTTGTTTCGCATATGCATTAGTGCCTGAACAACATCGCAAAAAATTGGATGATAAGGCAGTAAAATGTATTTTTGTTGGGTACAGTTCTGAAAGTAAAGGCTATCGTCTGTATCATCCACAGACTAAACGCATTCTGGTTAGCCGTGATGTTGTCTTTGTGGAAGATGCTATTCAGCCATTGCTTTCATGTACTAAGGAGACATCTGTTAGCTCCAAAGACATGTATGATACTTTGATGCCTCTTTTTACAAGTGGACAGTCTAGTGCTGGTCCTAATGAGGCAACTTCTCAGCCTTTGCAGGTTTCATATGATGATGCAGATCATTCCATTTCTGATGCAGCTTTACATGATGCACTTGCTGATGAGAGAGCTGATATTGAGCAGGCAAAAACTATGCCAAAATGGCTGGTGCAAACTTTGCGTGACAGCAAATTAGATGCACCTTTGTCATATCGTACTCGTTCAGGCTCTCATAGTGCCTCCTTTGCATCAGATTGCTATGCTATGGCTGCATCTAGTCTCTGTGATGAGAATGAGCCTGTTTCTTTTGATGAAGCACAGAATTCAGAAAATTGGATGGCTGCTATGCAATCTGAATATGATGCTATAATGAAGAATGGTACATGGTCTTTATGTGACTTGCCTCCTGGCAAGAAGGCCATTGGCACTAAGTGGGTATACAAGCTGAAGCAACCTGATGGTACAGTTGACAGGTATAAGGCTAGGCTTGTTGCAAAGGGTTATGCACAGGAAAGAGGCATTGATTTTGATGAGACCTTTCCACCTACATGCCGTATGACTACTGTTCGGAGCATTTGTGCACTTGCAGCCCATCATGGTTGGAATGTACATCAGTTGGACATTAAAACAGCATTTCTGAATGGTGACTTGCATGAAGAAGTGTATGTTTTTCAGCCCCGTGGCTTTGTGCAGAAAGGGCATGAAAACCAGGTGTGCAGGTTAAAGAAGGCGTTATATGGTTTAAAGCAAGCACCACGTGCTTGGTATGAGAAGATACATGCCTATCTGATTGCACATGGTTTTGAGAACAATCCAACTGAAAGCACCTTATATGTTAAGGGTGTTAATGATGTGCTTCTGATCATTGTTGTCTATGTAGACGACATGCTGCTCACTGGTCCTATTGAGAAGCATATTGCTGATTTCAAGGCTGATTTGCATGCCTCATTTGAGATTTGGGACATTTGCATCACTATTTGGGCATTCAGTTTATGCAAGTTGATGGTGGAATGGCTTTGTGTCAAACAAAATATATTGACACATTATTGCAGCGTTTTGGCCTTGAAGACTGTAAGCCTATTGCCACTCCTATGGAGACAGGTTTACGATTGAGTCTTCATGATGATGGAGATGCATTTGGTATTGTTCTCTATCAGCAGGCTGTTGGATGCTTGATTTACTTATGCATTACTCGGCCAGATATTCAGTTTGCTGTCTCACAGATGAGCAGGTTTATGCATTGCCCAGGAGTCACGCATTGGAAGGCGGCTAAGTGCATCTTTCGCTACTTGAGTGGTACTCGGCTACTTGGGTTGTTTTATCCCAAGGGGGGATCACTACCGCCAGATTTGCATGCTTTTTCTGACTCAGATTGGGCTGATTGCTATGACACTCATGTGTCCACCAGTGGCTTTTGCTTCATGCTTGGTAGCTCATGCATATCTTGGTTGAGCAAGAAGCAGCCTACTGTGGCCACTTCCAGTCGTGAGGCTGAGTATAGGGCAGCTTTCACAACGACTGTTGAGTGTGTGTGGCTCAGATGCCTTATGGCTGATTTGGGTGTTGGCCAGTCTTCTGCCACCACCATCTTCACTGACAGTCAGAGCGCATTGGCAGTTGCGAGGAACCTTGTGTTCCATGATCGCACTAAGCACATTGAGGTGCATTATCACTATGTTAGGGAGAGGTTCTCTGCTGGGGAGATCAGCTTGGCATATGTGCCCACGCAGGAGAACATTGCAGACCTTTTCACGAAGGCTCTGCCTAGGGAGAAGTTTGAAGCTTTCCGCAAAGCTTTGGGCTTACTTCCTTTTGTGGAGTGATTTCCACATAGCTTGGGACTTCCTTATACATGAGTGCCAGCTCCATGTTCACCGCATCACTCCCAGGGGGGATTTGTTGATATATTTAGGTAGTGATGTGTGTGAACACTCTAGGACCGCCGGGGCACTTTTTTCCCTCTTTAGGAGGTTTTTTTCCCCCGGCTTGTATATACGCCTATTGCCCTAATGGGCTACTTATCTTTGTACATTCTCTAGTAATACAATTCAGTATTGTGTGTTTGTGCTCCAAGCTTCTTCTTCTTCCTTGTGTTGTTCGCGTGCTTCTGCAGACGTCTATCTCCAACAAAACCATCCAAAAATGGAGCAGCCAAAGGAGATCACTAAATAGTCGAAGACCATTCTCAAATGGATCCCTACAAGGAGGAAGGATCAGTTATCATCTCGAGATCCAATGGATACCTCCAAGAAAGATGGCATCAACATCCGCAAATAACATCGAAAGCCTCGAAGAGCAACAACCATGTGCTCCTTGCACAACCTTGTCTTTTGCACCATTCAGGTCATGCATTTCCAAAGTATGCATTAATATAGGGCCACATTACACATCCATGCATAGACACACTTGAGAATCCCAGGCACAAGAGCACATTGACATATGTCAAATATCTTATTGATACTAACCTTTGTCTTCTTGTTTGTGACATTCTTCCAAGAAAAATAATAATAATAAATAAAATAAAATAATAATAATAAAATAAATTTAAAAAAAAAAAGAGAAGAAAAAACATGGGAGAAAGAACTTGTTCCCAGGTTTGGCTCATAGAACATGAATGAGTCATGCTTAGTTGCAAAATGGAACCGTTGATTCTTGGGCATTTATCAGTTTGGATAGAAGTGTGTCTCGGCTAGCGGATGATATTATTGCTTCCTTATCTGGTAGATGTCAAGCACTTGGCATGAACATGGCATCCATAACTTTGTTTCCCCTTACCTCGGTAGGAGGGAAGATCTCGACGGCCCGCAACTTGAGAGATGCTTAACTACTATATGTTTGAGAGCATCCAAGGTGGTATATGCAAGGGGTAGTTTTGGTACCCTGAAAATCCTTGTATGTACACCGGATGAGAAGACTCCTGCTTATGGTGAGCTAAAGAGAATACATGAAACTAAGCTTGGTGTAGTTACCCAATGTTGTTTTTCAAGGAATATAAAGAAATTCAATTCTCAATAGTTAGCAAATGTTGCTTTGAAAAGAGGAGACCGGACCAGGCACTTAGGGACCATCAACACGGGCATTCATTGACTATGTTCCATCACAAATGCCGAGTGTACAACATGACGAGATAAACATTGATCGACCCTTCACCATGGTAAGTATCTTTACTCTGGAAACACCATAACCATGATAGATTAGGAAACCTCTTCGTCGGCACACCCTAGAGCACTTAACTCAAGACTTCCAATTTTTGCACCATACTTCTTCCAATGCATTTCCCAAGTAAGCATTCATAGGGCTACATTACAAGGCCGTGCACAAGGCACATATTTTCCTCAACCCATGCACAAACACACTTACCCATCATCCATTAAGGGTTATGAGTACTTGGCATGACTACTATGAACATCATCGTTGGACGATCTGAGGTCATCAATGGAGACTCACAACGACACAATCATGCTCGAATCCAAGGCAGAAGCACCTACCAAGGGACTACAACTTGCAAAGGCTTGCAATGATAAATGAAGAACCGGACAACCAACCTTGCCACATTTGGAAGAGAGACGGCTCTGGTTCATCCAAATGGACACTCCCTCTCAAAGCAACCTATAATAACCATTACAACAAGGGTCTGTCAGGGACGATAGACTTGAGAGGGGGGGGAGTGTTGGAACTCAAGGTCAAGTATAAAACATGGAAGCACATCAAAGAAGTGGACATAGAAGAAGAGAGAGCAAGTAGGGAGCTCCAAGAAGTGTATGTCAAATATTCAAAAGAATCCCCTACAAAAATAGTGATTTTCATCACTAAAAACCATTGTAAATACCATTTTCTATTTTTGTAACTCCATTTTGTTCAAGCCGAGGAGTCCTTGAGCTTGAGAAGTATTAGAACTATCATCCTACCAATTTTCATAATTTTTAGACTTGGTTTGAGCCCTTAAATAAGCCCTGGAACCTAATTTTTAACTAGGCCGGACACTAGGTCTAGACAGGGCCAAAACTAGTCCAAAAACTATAAAAAGAGCTAGAGAGCTCATTTTTGGGGTTAGCTTGTTAGAGAATAGAGCTTTTTTAAGAGAACTCTTTTGCAATCAAAGCTTTCCATTGTTCCTCTCTTTGATCTTACCTTGTGCGCATGTGTGTATTGTTAGACGGCCGCCGAACAAAGGACAATTGTACTTAGACAGAGGTTTTTAATGTAGAAACAATTGTACTTAGACAGAGGTTTTAATGTAGAAAGAACCAGTGTTAGACGGCCGCCGAACAAAGGACAATTGTACTTAGACAGAGGTTTTTAATGTAGAAACAATTGTACTTAGACAGAGGTTTTAATGTAGAAAGAACCCTTCTGACAGTACGCGGTAAAGAAAGATTCGCGTAAAGCCTTGTAACAAAACTCTATTTAAAGCCATGAAAAGGGACGAGAGAAAAGCGGAGAGAGTCCCCGTGTTTTTTGGAAGTTGCGAATACATTGTGAGAGTTCCCGTTTTGGGGTTATTTTACTTCGTCTACTGTGTGCAACGCGTAGAGTGTTTTGGTTCTGTTCTGTCTGTGCCCTTTGTCTGTGTAATCATTCGACTGTGTATGTGTGATACATTGTGTGTTACGAGTCGGTACTGCGATTGTGAGAGTTTGTTCGAAAACGAGCTAAAGAGCCTCCTGTGTTTTGGGAATTGTACGTATAAGTGTGGTATGTGTCGAACAAGAGTAACTCTGTTCTGTCTTGTCTGCTCCTTTCCCTCTCCTGTGTATGTGCTTGTGTGCGTATGTGCGTTATACGTAGTGTTACGAATTGATACGGTGTTGCAGAGATTTCACCCGGTAATGATTAAAGTAATCCCTAAGTGCTAGTCGACAGGAATGTGTTTGTCTGATCGTTCGTCTGTGGAGCACGGACGTATAGAGAACGAACATGGTTCGATTGTGAGTTATGAATCTCTGTGAATGACTGAGCAGGTAGTATATCTATGTTCAGATAGTACCAGTAATGTTATGAATACGAGTAGAATGATGATAAAGTGCGCGACAAGTTATAGTCAGTAGGTCTTGCAAATTGAATGTGATACTCGGCAGAGTCGTAAATTGTGCAGAAGGATTTTGTGGCGTATTCGTGTTAAGTTACCCGCAGTGCGCTTTGTGTATTGATTCTCAGTCCGGATTACTGCTCAACTGTTATAGCAGGAAGATCTTGGAATATGGGATTCTAAGACGTTGATAGCCTTGGTTGATCAGAAACAACTACTGGGCTAAGACGCGCTGACCGAGTAACGAGTGAGTGAGAAGTTGGGAAAATAGTATAGGGCCTCTGTCTAACAGACCCCTACCACTCCCAAGAACCCACGTGGCTAGAGTCCGTTTACTTTTACGGTAAGATTAACTACAGAAAGACTCGGATATACATCTTACGCCGTGTTGATTGGATAGAAAGCGATACTGTTATACGTTTAACATTTATAACGTTTAACATTTGGCGCCGTCTGTGGGAAAGTGGCAACTATTTATCAGTACCTGCGGTAAAGAAGTAGTTGATTGCGAGTCACTTGCGAGACCGTGGCATTAGAACACCAGCGATCTGTAAGAAGTAAACATCCGGTGACAGTGATTCACTGACAGTAGCAACAGACCCAGATTGTTGCAAACTGCTCAGATAATATCACTGGGCAATGATACATGCCGGTCACTCGATCGGGCGAAACATATCCTAAGAATCGTCAGGATGAAGCACGGAAATCACAAAAGATAGCCTCAGGAGAAGTAGGCATAACTAGATCTGACCCAGTGATCAAGAAAAATGGAAACGATACAACCAATTCCGGTCATATTCCGGTAGAACGATCAACGCCTTCGATACATTCTGGCGCTACTTCGACCCCACCTATCGAAGATATAGCAAGCCCAGATTCTGTCAAAACGCCGTTGGAACCTAGTTTAACAACATCAGATCAAGATTTAGAGATATCCACGGTCAGAAATACGTTAGGAACATTCGGCAAAAGTAGTAAAACAGGGCGTTCTGGCCCAATTTCGGTTCATTCCGGTGAGATTCCGGTGATAGAATCGCCGATCGCTGGCAAAGGTTTAGCCTTTTTTGCGGAATCATCAGCTCAACCTTCGTGTTTGGAAGAAAGATTTCGAATATTAGACATCCAGAAGGAAGGAAAGCTGTTCGAAACCAAGATCCGAAGCATCCTAAGTCGACACAGTACACCGGAAAACGCACCATCCGGTGATACAAGTCCAGATAGTTTATCCGATACAGAAGGAAACCCTGAACCCTTCACAATGAGCGGGCAACACCAACAACAACAACATCAACACCAACAGCTAGGACAGCCAAGGCCGCCGCCAACAGGAGTAACCTACACGAAATTCGGTGGATTCCCAGGAGATGACCCAGACGCCCACGTACGAACTTTCGAGATAAGTTATGCAGTTCTTAACCATCCACCCGATCAGGCGTATAAGGCCATTGTTTTTCAATCCACACTGATCAATGAAGCGGCGAGATGGCTCACGGAATATGATATCAATCATTTCGGTACTTACGATGCAGTACGAGACGCCTTCTTACAGCGATTCAGACTGAAGAAGAATCCCGCTGAAATCTTTGAGTATCTACAAAACAACAGACAAAAAGTAAATCAGACCGTCCAGGAGTACGCTACCCTCTTTAGAACACATTTACGGCAGATACCACAGGCTCACGCTAATCTACCTGATGATGTCATCTCTCAATGGTTTATCAATGGATTAACCCCACAACTGAAGCAGATCATGATCATAAGATGTGTCGGAGCCATGACCCTGGATGCCGTCATTGCAATGGCTCTACAGCTAGAGTCCAAGGTTGGTGGATTTTCAGAAGACTTGGAATGGTTAAAAACAAACAAAAACATGGCTGAGGATATCACCAGGCAAGTATACTGCACCACATGCAAAAATTCGGGGCACACAAGTGCCAACTGTGCCCTGAATCAAGCGTTTTGCGCTATCTGTAACACGGCCGGACACCCCACCGGAAACTGTATCTACAACGCTAGAATACAAGGAACAGCAACCGTCAATGCGGTCATCCAAGAACATGGCCAACCAGTAAATCACTATGTGCCCCCGCAACTGAGAAACAATCAACAACAAGGATATCGGAACTACCGAGGACAGAGAAACAACAATTATAATGCCAACCGATGGCACAACGGACCACCACCGGAAAACCCCGAGTTACCACCTCCACGCTGTCATTTCTGTGGCGAATTCGGCCACATTAGAAGGTTTTGTAAAGATGCAATAGAGTATGATCAAAGAAAGAAGGAACGCCAAAACCCAATGGCCAACATGGTAAAAATTACACCGATCGAGACGCAGACTGCTACCGTCCAGACCCGTTCCGGTAAACAACTTCAGCCGGCAGCAGAATTCTTCGAACCAGGGATACAAGAACAACGAAGGATGTACAACAAAGCTAGTCACTGGACCGCAACCGAACCACCAGTGTTCCCAGAACCCATTCCGGTGACTCAGGCTTCTTCATCAAGGGATGAAACACCACAAAAGGAAGCATCAGCAGAACCATCATCAGTAGAAACAACAGCAGACATTTCTGCGACAGTAGAAACTGCAAGTCCAAAAGAACAAGACAATCAAGCTCAACAGGCCTGGGAAATTTTGTCCAAGGCATCCATCACGCTACCTTTAGGCCAACTTCTGGCCTTAGTGCCTGGGATCCGACAACAGTTTCAGCAACAATTCAGTCCAGTACCTTCTTGCATTCCTACGACAGCCGCCGTTCAACCGGAACCTGATACTGCGATTGACCACGCAGTACCCTTGATCACAGTATGGTATAAGAACCAAAAGATTACGCAAGTATTGATTGATGGAGGTTCAGGAGTAAACATTGCGACCGCAGCTTTATGTAAAAGGCTAGGCTGGACCGAAATTGAACCAGTTCAATTCTTTGTTCGAATGGCAGATCAATCAAGAGTACACCCTGTAGGACTTGTGAGGAATGTACCCATCACTCTACAAGGTACGACTTTCAAGATGACTTTTGTCATACTAGATCTACCCGAATCCACTTTGGATTACAATCTTCTTTTCGGCCGACCTTGGCTAAAGCATGCAAAGGTAATACAGGATTGGTCCGCACAAGAGCTTACATTCAAGGATGCCCATCGCAAATATGTTGTAAAATTAGACGCTATACAATCTTGTGACCCTCACGCCAGACCATATTTTGCTGAACCAGTGCATATGTTAGATGGACTATCAGATGACGAAGAAGAGCAATTTCTGAAGAGTAATGTCAATTTAATGTCTCTAGGAACTGTTGATCTACAATCCGTCATAGATAATTGGAACACATCAATATGTACAGTAGTAGCTATCACCGGAAAGTCGGTCCGGGAAGATACTTCCTCAACCCATGACGATGAAATACAACCACTGCTCAAGCCAACAGACGATACAGCGAAACCTCAACAATTTTATGTCCCAGAAGACCAGCTGATCACGCACGATCTCGGAGACAGAGATCATCCACGACTAGTAAAAATAAGGCAGAACTTACCGGAACCATTTAAGGAGGATTTGATCGAACTTCTTCGCGAATTCACAGACGTCTTTGCATGGGATTACAAGGACATGAAAGGCTTAGACCCGCGCATCTATCAACACAGAGTCACGTTGAAACCAGAAGCGAAACCAACCAGACAACCCAGCTACAGAATGAACCCCCATTATGCAGCACAGGTAAAAGCCGAAATCGATAGACTGTTAAAAGTCGGATTCATTGTACCAGTAGAACACGCTGAATGGATCTCACCCATTGTGATCGTGCCGAAGAAAAACAAGCAATTACGAATCTGTGTGGATTACCGGAAATTGAATGCAGCAACAGTTCCAGATCCTTTTCCAATCCCCTTTTTGGATACCATGCTGGACAGAGTCGCAGGTCATGAAATGTATTCATTTTTAGATGGATACAGCGGGTACAATCAGGTTAGAATGGCTGAAGAAGATATACCAAAAACTGCTTTCATTACCAATTGGGGTGTTTTTGCCTGTACAGTAATGTGGTTTGGACTAAGAAATGCACCAAGCACATTTCAAAGATGTATGCAGGAGATATTTTCTCCTTATCTCACTTCATTCATGCAAGTATATCTCGACGACTTCTCGATCTTTGGGAAGATGGTAGCACATTTGTTTCATCTACGATGCTGTTTTCAGAAGTGTAGAGAATATAGACTCTGCCTTAACCCCAACAAATCAGTGTTTGCAGTTTCTTGTGGCAAGCTACTTGGGCATATTGTATCTGCTCAAGGTATTCGAGTGGACCCAGATAAGATTTCAGCGATTTTAGAAGCCCCGATACCCACGACCCCGAAAGAAGTAATGCGTTTTATGGGACAAATACGATGGCATGGCAGACACCTTCGGTGGCTTGCTCACTTAGCAGTACCATTGAACAGGCTAACCACCAAAACGCCCCGACAGTTTGAATGGACTGAAGAATGTCAGATTACATTTGATCGACTCAAGTATCTCCTAACGCAAGCCCCGATTTTACAACCACCGGACTGGGACAATCCGTTCCATGTTTTTGTCGATGCTTCAGACATTGCAATAGGCAGTATTCTGATGCAACAAACAAAGAAGTGGTTTCACCCTGTTTATTACGCCAGTAGAAGGCTTGCACCTGCAGAAAAGAACTATTCCACCACGGAAAGAGAATGTCTAGGATTGATCTATTCAATCAAAAAGTTCAGACATTATCTACTAGGCCGGAAATTTACCTTTCATGTGGATCACGCTGCCCTTGTTTATCTAGTAAGACAACAGCATTTAGGTGGACGATTAGCACGATGGGTGCTACTTTTACAAGAATTCGACTATGATGTCATTCACCGACCCGGAAATGCACATGCCTTAGCAGATTTCTTATCGCGTCTAGATTCCGGTGAAGCTCCGGTAGGCATAGATGATACGACTCCTGCGATTTATAATGCTGAACCACTGCCCGATGAGATTGCCAACTTACAAACACCACATACATACTATGATCAGATTCTAACTTTTCTCACCGAAGGATGCTTTCCAGCTGAGACTGCAAAGGCAGTTCGAAGGAAAATTGCGGTCTTTAGCCGCCGATTTCGGTTAATCGCTGGGCAACTATATTATGCAGATCATACCGGAATACTACTTCGCTGTATTCCTCCACATGAAGTTGACTCAGTCATCGCTTTGGCTCACTCAATTCCTTCCGGTGGCCATTTTGCAGCAGACTTAACTCACCGGAAAATTCTGCAAGGAGGACTCTGGTGGCCAACAATGCACAGGGACATCTCACAGTTTATTAAACAGTGTGATAATTGTCAAAGAACTGGTCAGCCCTTACAAAGGCATCTTTTTCCCCTGCAACCCATCTTACCATTAGAACCTTTTCAGAAATGGGGTTTAGATTTTATCGGGCCCATTACACCTCCAGCAGTATCCAGTAACAACCGATACATATTGACTTGCACAGACTACGCAACTCGATGGGCAGAAGCTTGGGCTTTGCGATCTGCTACAGCAGTTACGGTAGCAAAATGTCTGCTCACAGATGTCTTTCCACGATTTGGATTACCACTGGAAATTGTCTCAGATCAAGGTACTCATTTTGCAAACACTTTAATGAAGGCTCTCACACAGTCATTCCAGGTCACACATAAATTTAGCTCTCCTTACTACCCACGTGCCAATGGATTGGCCGAAAGTACAAACAAATCACTGTTAAATATCCTCCGGAAATTAATCATGGAAGCACCGGAAAGATGGGATCAATTACTACCTGCGGTTCTATGGGCATACCGAACTACATATAAGGTAACAACCGGCTTAACACCTTTCAAGCTAGCTTATGGCGTAGAAGCCATCGCTCCCATGGAAGTCGTCATCCCAAGTTTGCGGGTAGCAATCGCTCAGAAGATGCTACCGGAATCCTCACTGACAACACGAATGGACGCACTCAGAGAACTCGATGAGCACCGATGGCTCAGTTTTTTAACCATGCGTGAAGTTCAACTAAGGCAGGCTAAGACGCACGATCGATATTTGAAGACGCCAGTCTTTTCGGTAGGACAGCTTGTACTCTTCTATAATGCAAAATCGGATAGAGCAGCTGGAAAATTCAAACTCCGATGGTTCGGCCCTTATAAGATCTCAGCACAAGTAGGTCCGGCAACTTTCCGGTTGACTACGTTGACCGAAATTCCACTTCCAAAGGTAATTAATGGATCGAAGTTGCGGCCGTATTATCCCACTCCCACTACGCATTAAAGCATTCGGCGACGAACCGCGTTTGGTATATATTTTTGCGTTTTTTCTTTTAGCCGTCTTTTGTACAGATCTTTATGATACCAGCCGCCTCTCCCTATCGATCACTCAGTACGAACGCCAGCATGCAACCCATATCGTTCCCGCACCACACAATGATCTTCACCTCCACACCGTGTTCCACATATTTAAACCCCTCAGTTGCGCCAGAACCGCTATTGTGTTTTTGTGATTGTATGTGTTATCCGAGTACTCTGTGTTTTCTGTAAGTGTGCCTGTGACCACCATGGAGGCGCTAGCTAACTACACCGCTTTCAGTGAAGGTATCCCTGCCGACGTAGGCGAATACCTGCGATGCAGAGGGTTGGCCAACTTCGCTGAGTTGCCTTGGCACTCAGTGAAAGCCCATCCCTTCGCTGCACAGATCATCCAAGCCATTGCCCAAAGCCCCCACGCAGACCGACAATGGGTCTTCCTTTCCCTCCCACATCGATCCGTCATCACCATCCAAGTTTTCGCTGACGCCTACCGCCTCACCCTGCAAGGCCGCGAAAATGGCCCGAGCATCCCTGTTGCTCGTATGACCGAACTTTTTCCTCGCTCCTCATCCAACGAATACGCCATCCTATGCCGCCCAGACCCCGAGCGATCCGCCCTCCAATTCCTTGTAGCAATTCTCAACCTGCAGAAGAGAACATATGGTATCTCTCGCCCTTTCTACTCCGCCTTAGAATTAGCAGCCCGCGAACCTGTAAACTTTGCCTCCTACTTCTTCCTGAGAATCCATAGAGAGTGCGTAGCTATCGTTAAACAGCTTCAAAAGGGATCCACCCCACGCTCTCGCCTTCCCCACATCATCTCCTTCCTCTTTCCCACCATTCTCGCCGCACAACCCCCACCCATAGGCCCCGCAATTAGGCACGAGGAATCAGCACAGCCGATCGAAGACACCAAAGACGAAGACGAAGAAATTAATCAGCTCTTCCGGACCAAGCGCATTCGAATCAGCTCCTCCGAAAGTGAAGTCCAAGGATCCACCGGAAAAGATCAGGAGACGAAGCCAGACGACCAAGAAGAAACGTACCACGACACCACCACACACATCGAAACCTCGACGGAGCAACCAGATCAGCAGGAGCAAGCCGAAACAGAAATACTATCCACCGAAAAAGAATCTGAGCACCACCAAGATGAACAGGAGTCCGCCACCAAAGCATTAGATCGACTCATCGACGCCATCAACCAGACAGAAACACTCGCCAAGGTAAACCCGTCAGACACCGTCCTCCCTACATCACCTCCTGCTAAACCCCTACCCCCACCGGAACCACCCCTTCCACCCTTCACCGAACCAGCACCATCCTCTTCTTCCTCCCCTAACTACTCTCCACCCAACTCCCAGCAACTACGCTCCGATACATCCTCTCGACTACCACCGCCACCCAACGCATTCTCGGAACTTGCCGCCATGGGGTAGTTCCTCATTCAGTTATCACACCAGCTGCCCGCACAATTTACAGCCGCTACAAACAGCCTGAAGGCTGAATACCAGCACAAAGTAGACACCATAGAAGCCGACATCACCCCCCTCCAGGAAGAGATCGTCGCCGTAAAGGCAGAGAATCATCACCTGCAGACACTGATAGCCGAACTCCAAGCACGGTTTTCAACAGAGCAGACCTTACTACAACAACGAGATGCAGCCCTGGAACAGCTCGCTGCCAAAGACCTGATCATCCAAGATGCCAATGAAGAAATTCAAAACCTAAAGACCGCCCTTCAGGAACAAGAAGACATCAACACCTCTCTCGAAGATTTGGCCGCAGACTCGAAGAACCAATTACAAGAAGCCACCCAGAAGCTGCAGGAGCAACAGAAAGAAGCTGCCGAAGTCAAAGAGCAGCTACGGCGAGCCGAAGAATGCGCCGACGCGGTCAACAGCATTCTCAAAAAACAACTAATAAAGGAGGGCCAATACCAGAAAGACATCGCCACTACCCGCAGAGAACGAGACGCATTAAGGAGAACGCTGGATTTCCAAACCCAACAATTCGAACGTCACGACAACCAAATACGCAACCAGAAGGAGTGTATCCACGAGCTGCAGAACAAATTAACCGAAATTACGACCGCCCGAGATGCAACGCTCGCCAACGACTTCTATTTACAGGAGGCTTTCCTTCAAACCCAAGCCGACATTTTGTTAAATCAGGCCATAGCCCTCAGTGCAGTTAGAACCGATGCACAATTATTAGAACCCACCACCTTAGTCCAGATGTTAGAAACCCTTAAAAAGAAAATTACCCGAACATTTAGACTTGCCAGAAGTATGTATTTAGAAGGTATAGTATCCGAACCGTAGATACTTGCGGATACGAGTCCCGAGGACCCGACAATACTAAGTCCGAAAGTTAGTATTAGAAGTCACGATTTTTTGTGCATAAGACTTTCACACATGTAAAAGACGTTCCAAGTCCAGCACCACTCTCCAGAATGATGATTTTTGATTCGAGAATCTCGGAAAGCAGCATCAAATGTCATATCGGAATGGAATACCATCATTCTAGCGACTGGCAGCTTAAGGCCTCGCACTTATAAATACGAATACCCGGGAACGCACACTTACACCAAACCGGTGTTCAGACTACCACCGATACTACATCACAGTGGCTTCGATCGAGCTGGCAAGACACTAGGCGTACGCTGTGTGCCTTAGTGTGGAACGAGACTGAAAGACAACGCTCTTCATGGTGGCCGGAAAGGGTGACGAAGCAAGGTAGCGTCAAGAATGGTGCCGATGCAGACAAAAGCAAGATGGGGAGTGATGAAGTGCACATACAACTGCGGGGAAGAATTGATCACTTCCAGCGACTCGGGAGAAGTGATCATGGCTAGCGATTCGGAAGACGACAGGCGCAACGAACAGGATAATGACAAGGATTTGATGGAGAATATCAAAGAACTTCGACAACATCACCAGAGGATGGGACTCCTACAGTTTGCTAAGTCACCCTGGGGACAGTGGATTTCTTTCGCCACTAGAACAAGTGCGCTCAGAAAGAATTGGGGAGTTAAATTCCTGGCACGGACCGACAGACAACAGAAATGGATATCTCAGCCAGGTGGTGATAGGATACTGTATGACTACATGACTTCTGCAGAAGACACGGATTCAACAGCACAGAGGGTACTTTGATTCCATCGACGAAGCGATTAAAGCACATGACAAGGCCAATTCACAAGGTCAAGTTGTCTGTGCTAACTCACGAACAGCTTCTTTTGCTCTCGATGCAGTTAACAATCATATCATTGTCTGGCCTCCTATTGTATGTATATATGGACATGCTTTTCAGGATGACTTAGATGTTCAGAAAACTATTTAAAGGAAGAGCTGCGAGTTTTGAATCCTTGAGGCAACTAGACCAGCCATACGAGTTTGAAGGAATTATGGAGAAAGAGACGACCTACCACGTACAACGGCATATTCGGGAGTGGAAGATAGTTGCAGAACATATCTATCTATCTGCTGCCTAACTCCAGGCAAAAGGATATCACCTACAGTACTGCACTTGCGGGTTCGAGTCCACCGTGCGTGCCAGTGTTAGACGGCCGCCGAACAAAGGACAATTGTACTTAGACAGAGGTTTTTAATGTAGAAACAATTGTACTTAGACAGAGGTTTTAATGTAGAAAGAACCAGTGTTAGACGGCCGCCGAACAAAGGACAATTGTACTTAGACAGAGGTTTTTAATGTAGAAACAATTGTACTTAGACAGAGGTTTTAATGTAGAAAGAACCCTTCTGACAGTACGCGGTAAAGAAAGATTCGCGTAAAGCCTTGTAACAAAACTCTATTTAAAGCCATGAAAAGGGACGAGAGAAAAGCGGAGAGAGTCCCCGTGTTTTTTGGAAGTTGCGAATACATTGTGAGAGTTCCCGTTTTGGGGTTATTTTACTTCGTCTACTGTGTGCAACGCGTAGAGTGTTTTGGTTCTGTTCTGTCTGTGCCCTTTGTCTGTGTAATCATTCGACTGTGTATGTGTGATACATTGTGTGTTACGAGTCGGTACTGCGATTGTGAGAGTTTGTTCGAAAACGAGCTAAAGAGCCTCCTGTGTTTTGGGAATTGTACGTATAAGTGTGGTATGTGTCGAACAAGAGTAACTCTGTTCTGTCTTGTCTGCTCCTTTCCCTCTCCTGTGTATGTGCTTGTGTGCGTATGTGCGTTATACGTAGTGTTACGAATTGATACGGTGTTGCAGAGATTTCACCCGGTAATGATTAAAGTAATCCCTAAGTGCTAGTCGACAGGAATGTGTTTGTCTGATCGTTCGTCTGTGGAGCACGGACGTATAGAGAACGAACATGGTTCGATTGTGAGTTATGAATCTCTGTGAATGACTGAGCAGGTAGTATATCTATGTTCAGATAGTACCAGTAATGTTATGAATACGAGTAGAATGATGATAAAGTGCGCGACAAGTTATAGTCAGTAGGTCTTGCAAATTGAATGTGATACTCGGCAGAGTCGTAAATTGTGCAGAAGGATTTTGTGGCGTATTCGTGTTAAGTTACCCGCAGTGCGCTTTGTGTATTGATTCTCAGTCCGGATTACTGCTCAACTGTTATAGCAGGAAGATCTTGGAATATGGGATTCTAAGACGTTGATAGCCTTGGTTGATCAGAAACAACTACTGGGCTAAGACGCGCTGACCGAGTAACGAGTGAGTGAGAAGTTGGGAAAATAGTATAGGGCCTCTGTCTAACAGACCCCTACCACTCCCAAGAACCCACGTGGCTAGAGTCCGTTTACTTTTACGGTAAGATTAACTACAAAAAGACTCGGATATACATCTTACGCCGTGTTGATTGGATAGAAAGCGATACTGTTATACGTTTAACATTTATAACGTTTAACAGTATGTGTGTGCATGTTTTTGTGCTTTCACTCACGCACTTGTGCCTTCACTTGCTCGTGATCTTCATACCGGTCCTCACATCTCCGTGGATTGACAAGTAAAGGAGGTGATGCTTATGCTTGAGCTACAATGGTGTCTGTAGCGATAGATGGGGTCTATCATGGGTGTCTGTCTGTCGCGATAGATGAGGTATGTCATCTGTCGTGGGCTTGTCTGTCATGATAGACTGAGGTTGTCGTCTGTCGTGCCTTTTGGTCTGTCGCGATAGACGGTGTCTATCGCGATAGACAGGGTCTATCGTGGGTGTCTGTCTATCGCGATAGACGGGTGTCTATCGCGATAGACGGGTGTCTATCGCGATAGACGAGGTCTGTCGTCTGTTGTGGCCTGTCTATCGCGATAGATGGTGTCTGTCGTGATAGACTGAGGCTGTCGTCTGCCGTGCCTTTTGGTCTATCGTGATAGACGGTGTCTGT
Source organism: Ceratopteris richardii (assembly GCA_020310875.1). Taxonomy (NCBI): domain Eukaryota; kingdom Viridiplantae; phylum Streptophyta; class Polypodiopsida; order Polypodiales; family Pteridaceae; genus Ceratopteris; species Ceratopteris richardii. Next base: position 149,127,296 of record CM035409.1, read on the forward strand.
CGCGATAGACAGGGTCTATCGTGGGTGTCTGTCTGTCGCAATAGATGGGTGTCTGCCGCGATAGACGAGGTCTGTCGTCTTTCGTGGGCCTTTCTGTCGTGATAGACGGTGTCTGTCGCGATAGACTGAGGCTGTCGTCTGTCCTACCTTTTGGTCCGTCGCAATAGACGGTGTCTGTCGCGATAGACGGTCTCTATCATGGGTCTTTGTCTGTCATGATAGACGGGTGTCTGTCATGATAGATGGGATCTATCGTCTGTCGTGGGCCTGTCTGTCACGATACACAGTGTCTGTCGCGATAGACGGCCTCTGTCATGGGGTGCTATCTATCGCGATAGACGGTGTCAGTCACGATAGATGCTGTCTGTCACGATAGACTGTGTCTGTCGTGATAGACTGAAAAAACGTAACTTTTTTGGAATTTTTTAGTGATTTGGAGTGCTCTCATGGTGTAGGTTATCGTGCCAAATATGCATTCAAAAAGTATTAAGTTTTTTTGTCTGTCGCGATAGACAGAGATCGTCGTCCCGAGACCTGTGCATAGTTTGTCGTACCTGCGCAAGCTACTCGAGATCATGCTACAACTAGAACCTGCAGTAAAAGCGCAAAAAACCCACAAAAATTGATAGCATGCAAGCTCTCTCTCGCTCTCTCTCACAAGTGAAATGAGGGAAATGAGGTGGGGAGTGGAATATGACCAAAAATTGAAATTTTTGTGAAGATGGAGATGGAGATGGGAGATGGTGAGGATGATGATGGTGATGATGGTGACGCAAAAAGAAGCAAAAATGAAGAAAAATAAGGAAAAGAAAGGATATTACCTATGATTCCAATGTCTCAACTCTACATCTTACCATCACACGCTTGTCCTCGAAGCTCTCTCTCCGGCAACAGCGCCAAATTTGGTGTCACTTTAGCACAATGGCAAGTACCAACGTGATGAGATCCACCTCATAATTGTCAATCCGTGGAGACGTGAGGACTAGTATGAAGACTATGAGCAAGTGATGGCACAAGTGTGTGAGTGAGAAGCACACAAACATGCACACACATACACACACACGCGCACACAAGGCAAGAACAAGGAGAGGAACAATGGATTTCTTTGCATTAGTCAAAAAGTCTCTTACATAAGCTCAATTCACAAACAATCTAACCTCAAAAATGAGCTCTCTAGCTCTTTTAATAGTTTTTTGACTAGCTTTGGCCTTGTCCAGACCTAGTGTCCGGCCTAGTTAAAAATTACGTTCTAGAGCCTATTTGAGGTCTCAAACGGAGTCTAAAAATTATGAAAATTGGTACGTAGCTAATTCTAATACTCCTCAAGCTTGAGGACTCCTCGTCTTGAACAAAATGGAGTTTATTCTACCAAAAAACGGATTTACAATGTGTGTGTAGTGATGAAAATCACTTGAATTGGAAATTGTTTATGAAAAAAATGATTGGGCCTTGTTGCCATCTATGCATGACTATTCCTTTGTGCCTGTATGCTTTGCTTATGACTTGTATGCCAACACTCACAAGAAGACTTATGGTAAGAAAGGGTTTATGTATTCAGAGAAGCTTGAATTGGTGCATACAGATGTGTGGGGTCCATCAAATGACTTTAGCATTAATGGTTCAAGATATTATGTGATTTATGTTGATGATTCTACTAGGTGGATCACTATATATGTGATCAAAGATAAATGAGAGGTGTTCAATACATTTCAACAGTATCATGTGTATGTAGAAAGAATCATAGGGCAAAAATTGAAGAGACTAAGGTCAGATGGAGGGGAGATTATTTCTCTAATGAGTTCAATGATTACTTATGGAATGCAAGTATAAAAAGGGAATTTACTTGCAGGTACTCTCCTCAACAAAATTTTGTAGCAGAAAGGAGAAATAGAACTCTTGTTGATTTTGCAAGGTCAATGATGAAGGAGAAATATTACCCTAATTATTTGTGGGCTGAGGCTATGAATATAGCTACTTATTTGGTTAATAGACTTCCATCTAAGGCTTTTAATGGTATGACACCATATGAGGCATGGTGGGGTAAGAGACCTACTTTAGATCAATGCAAAGTGTTTGGATGTTTGGCTTATGCATATGTACCATCTCAATTAAGGCATAAATTGGAACCTAAAGCTGAAAAGTATGTGTTCATTGGTTATGATGATAAGCAGATGGGTTAAAGATTGTGGAGTCCATCCACAAAGCAATTTCTTCTGTCAAAGGATGTTACGTTTGATGAGCAAGGTACTTGGTATGTAGGTATAATTAATGTTCATGCAGGTGATGAGAAGTCATGACCCAAAGAAAAGGGAAATCAAAGATTCAAGTTCCTGATGATGAAGAGATTGTTGATGCTCAAATTGATAATGAAGAGTTGCCAAGGTTTGATCCAAAATATGAAGAACCAGAGGCTTCAAAGAGTGGAGAAGTTAGAAGGTCAACAAGGAACAGAAATCAACCCATAAGGTATAGTTATGATACTTCATTTTTTTACCACTAGAGAATATGCTTACATAGTGAAAATAGAAGAAGATCCTTTTACATATGATGAGGCAAAAGGTAAGGAAAATTGGGAGAAAGCTACGTAGCAGGAGTATGATGCATTGATGGAGAATGAGACATGGGATTTGGTTTCTAAACCAAATAATCAGAAAATCATTGGATGCAAATGGGTCTACAAGACAAAGAGGTATGCACATGGAAGTGTATATAGGTATAAAGCTAGACTTATTGTGAAAGGGTATGCTCAAACATATGGTGTACATTATGATGAGATTTATAGTCCAGTGGCAAAGATGACAACTATAAGGACTCTCATAGCTATTGCTGCATGTAAAGGTTGGAAGCTATGTCAATTAGGTGTGAAGAATGCTTTTCTAAATGGTTACATTTCAGATGAAGTTTTCATGGAGAAACCAGATGGTTTCAAGAATAAATATTATCAAGAGTATGTATGTAAGTTGAAGAGAGATTTGTATGGTTTGAAGCAGGCCCTAAGGACATGGAATTATAGACTTGTAAAGTTCTTGAAGGAGCTTGGTTTTCAAGTGTCTAAGGCAAATAGTATCTTGCTTGTTAAAGCAAGTGATGATGGGTTTATTTACATTTGCATATATGTTGATGAAATAATTTCTTACAAGTACAAATGAGAAGGGCATACAAAGTCTTAAGAAGAAGATGGAGAAAGAGATCAAGATTAGTGAATTGGGAGACGTCATATTTCTTGGGAATGGAGATTTCATATACTCAACATGGAGTGTATGTGACTCAAGAAAGGTATTTGATTAATTTGCTAATCAAGTTTAAAATGGAAGATTGCAGGGTAGCACCTAGTCCAATGGAGATGAATCATAAATTGAGCAGATATGGAGGAGAAGAATGATGGAGATAATTAATCTCCAAAAGACAAGCTACACATGAGTTTAGAATACCTCTATGTCAAGTATAGCTCAAAACTTTCACCAATTTTGAAATCTTTTACCAAAATATGAACACTCAGCTTCTCTATGGAAACTAGCTTCACTCAGAAAAGTTTGCGTCACAAAACTCACTCATGGACTGATGAAATGATTAAAGTTTTCTATGAAAATTTGATACAACACTCTTCTAGTGTGTGCAACTATTTCAAGTTAAAGTTCTGCAAAAGAACTTACAAAACTTTATATTTACTTCAATACGTAAACTTTTGTATGAAAGAAGCACTTTCTATAGGCGACTTTTACATATGCAACTTTAAACAATTGCTTCTCACAAAATATAACCCGTTTAAAAAAATTCTTTTAGACATAGATGGCTTACCTTCCAACTTAGATTTTGACTCCTGATTTGTGTAAAACTTTACACTATACACTGAGATCTAATCAATTCTTTGATAATCTAATTTGCACCTATTCCAGAAGACACTTATCACTTCTGCACATACAAATGTTCCTACTTACTGAAGACATTTATCACTTCTGCACATACAAATGTTCCTACTTACAATTCTCTCAGCCTGATTACAGTTAGACTATCAAACCTTGACCATAGATGCATTAACTATGGAATTAGTCATCTACAAAAGGATTTCTAAAATGATCAAGCATAGAAGGAGAAATGGAGAAAAAATTGACGCGCAATTTTCAGAAAACTTCTTCTATTCAACGCATCTTACATCTGATGGATGATACTCATTCAACTTATGATCTACTCTTCTCTATATCATCTATTCTTCATCTCTGATATATATCACGACTATATACAAGTGTATATATACATATGAGTGTGGATTCATCATTACTAAAGTATTTGTGAAGTATTTACAAAGCTAATATACATGTGTATATAGACCATCTCTTTCTGAACCTCTACTTCACTTCATTAGGCTTCAATCTTTTCTTCAAGTCTTCACTCCTAAGCTTCATATAATCATTAATTGTTGATTTTCTTTCTCCAAAAGCTCCCCCTCAATCATCAATTGTGATTACCTGCATCTTCTTTATCCCTGCCATATCTTTAAATCTCTACAACTTGGGTCCATCCAAACTCTTTGTCAACATATCTACAAGTTGATCCTTTGTAGGAGCATGTACGATTTCTATTTCTTTATCAACAACCTTCTCTCTCAAAAAATGATATTGGATCTCAATATGTTTGGTCCTAGCATGAAACACAGGGTTAGCTGCCAAATACAAAGAACTCATGTTGTCTCCACAAATGATAGGAGTACTCTGAATGATATCAAAACTCTTCATAAGAGTTTTTAGCCATATGACTTCCTTTGCAGCTTCTACCATACCTTTGTACTCTGCTTCTGTAGATGATAAAGCAACTATATGTTGCTTCTTAGAACACCATGAAATTAACTTATCTCCCACATAACACAAATACCCATGTGTTGATCTTCTATCATCAGAGTTACCTGCCCGATCTGCATCACTATATATCTTGATCCTTGTATCTGAAGTAAACCCATAATACAAACCCTCTTTAAGTGTGCCCTTGATATACCTAAGCACCCTTTGACCTGCAATCCAATGTTCCTTTCTAGGACAATGCATGAATTGAGATAAAACTCCAACTCCATATGACAAATCAGGCCTTGTTAATGTAGCATAAATCAAGCTACCCACCAAACTCTGATAAAGCTTCATGTCTTTGAATTCTTCTCCTCCATATCTACTCAATTTTTTATCAGCTCCATTGGAGTTGGTGCTATCTTGCAATCTTCCATTTTAAATTTGATTAGAAAATTCTTCAAATACCTTTCTTGAGTTGCATATACTCCATGTTGTGTATATGAAATCTCCATTCCCAAGAAATATGACAAATTTCTCAAGTCACTGATCTTGAATTCTTTCTCCATCTTCTTCTTAAGCATTTGTATACCTTTGTCATCTGTACCTGTAAGTATTATGTCATCAACATAAATACAAACATAGACAAACCCATATTCACTTGCTTTGACTAGCAAGCTACTATCTACCTTTGATGCTTGAAAACCAAGTTCCTTCAAGAAATTTACAAGCCTGTAATTCCATGCCGTTGGGGCCTGCTTCAAGCCATACAAAGTTCTCTTGAGCTTACACACATGATCTAGATAAAATTTATCTTTAAAACCATCTAGTTGTTCCATGTAAACTTCATCTGAAATGTAACCATTCAAAAATGCATTCTTCACATATAATTGAGATAATTTCCAACCTTTGCAATATCCTTTTACAAAAAGTCTGGCTTTGTACCTAGACACACTTCCATCTGCAAATCTTTTTGTTTTGTAAACCCACTTACATCCAATTACCTTATGATTAATTGTTTTATGTACCAATTCCCAAGTCTCATTCTCAATGAGTGCATCATACTCTTCCTTCATAGCTTTTTCCCAATTCTCCTTTCCTTTCGCTTCATCATATGTAGATGGGTCTTCATCTGCTTTTATCATGTAAGCATAATCTTTAGTAGTCAAGAATGAATTATCATAGCTATACCTTGTGGGTTGTCATTTGTGCTTTGATGATCTTCTTAGTTCTCCACTTCTTGAAGCTTCTAGTTAATCACATTCTGGATCAAACCTTGGCATTTCTTCAACTTCAACTAGTGCTTCATTGTTCTCTTCTTCTTCAAAGATTTGAACCTTTGATTTACCTTTCTTCTGATTCAATGTTTCTTTAAGATCTACATAAGTAGTATTTGTACCTGAATACCAAGTACTTTGCTCATCAAATGTGACATCCTTTGATACAAGAAATTGCTTTGTAGATGGACTCCACAACCTGTATCCCACTTGCTTATCATCATAACCAATGAACACATACTTTTCAACCTTTGGTTCCAACTTATGCCTTAATTGAGAAGTAACATAAGAATAGGCTAAGCAACCAAATACTTTGCAATGATCTAATGTAGGTCTCTTACACCACCAAGCTTCATATGGTGTCATACCCTACAAAGGTTTACATGGTAACCTATTAACCAAGTATGTGGCTGTATTACAGCCTCAACCCACAAATAATTAGGGCAATTCTTTTCTTTCATCATTGATCTTGCAAACTCAACAAGAGTTCTATTTCTCCTTTCTGCTACACCATTTTGTTGAGGAGAGTACCTGCAAGTAACTTCTCTCTTTATACCTCCATTCCACAAATAATCACTAAATTCATTTGAGAAATACTCTCCCCCTCCATCTGATCTTAACCTCTTCAATGTTTGTCTTGTAATTCTTTCTGCATATGCATGATAGTGTTTGAATGTACTAAACACTTGTGACTTGTCTCTGATCACATAAATAGTGATCCACCTAGTAGCATCATCAACATATATGACATAATATCTTGAACCATTTATGCCAAAGTACTTTCAAGGGCCCCACACATCTGTATGTACCACTTCAAGTCTTTTTGAATACATGAAACCATGCTTATTATATGATTGCTTATGAGCCTTACCTAATTGACATGCTTCACATCTATATGTCATGTGTTAACCTGCAAAATTAGGTAATCCAAGTACTGAACCATTATTAATCATCTCTTTGATACCTCTTGTTGGAGGATAAACACTCCTATGTGCACAATAAAAGCAAATGAACCCTCCTAGGATCCTGAAATTTTTCAGACATAAGCTCTGTATTTTCTGAGTTTCTCTGAGTATATGCAGAGACTGAAAATGAAATTTTGCAGGCATAAACTAGACTTTAAGATCTTGCAAATGAGAGTAAAATCACTCCATTTGGACACTGGATGATGCCTCAACTAGCTGCAACAAAACAGATAACTTGATCTCTTCACACAGTATGAGCTAACTAGACAGACACTGTTCTGGTCATTTCTCTGCACATGTGCAGGCACTGAACCTGAGACTTATACCAGCCAAAGTAGAACTTATAAGCTTTCCAACAAGACAAAAATCATTGCAAATGGATTCCGGATGAAGGAGAAACAACAATTATAAGACCGGGGGGTCTGCCAAAAACATCTAGATAGATAGAGTGTGTAAAAGTGAAATTTCTACAAAATATGCAGAGAACAGCTAGTAGGGGGTGTGCTTAAGCAAGGGGGCAGCTTGGGCACGTATTTCCACGACTCTAAGTCATAATACAACTCATTAGAGGTTTTAAAGACCACCTACTAACCTCTTTAACCAATCAAAAACATATACATGTCAAAAGTGAGGTCCAATTACATCAAGAGGTGAGCTAAATCTTCTCTAATCAACTTCTTTCCATTATGGGCATAATTGGATGTCTCAAACTCGTGGAAATCAGCCTCCTTTGATTGTGGATGATGTGGAAGGTTCAATTTGGGGCATATTCCCACACTCTTGAGCTTGAAAAACTTTCAACACTCCCCCTCAAGCTCAAGTCTTTTCCTTTGTTGCTTCAGCCTATGTCTCTTATGTTGATAGCTTCCTTGAATCCTCCAAGCTTTGTACCTTCAAGAAACTTTGTCATCATGTCTGCAACCTACATTTTAGTGTTCACATACCTTATAGCTAGCTCTTTTGCCATCACCTTTTCTCTAACGAAGTGGTAATGAACCTCTATGTGCTTGCTCCTTGCATGAAACATGGGATTGTTAGCTAGATAGATGCTTGAAATGTTGTCTCCATAAAGAGGAAACTCCTGCACTTCCACTTCCAAGTCCTTAAGTAGCTTCTTAAGCCATAATAGCTCACATGTATCCAATGCTAAACCTCTGTACTCAGCCTCTGTGGATGAAAGAGCAACAGTGGGTTGCTTCTTAGAGCTCCAAGAGATCACTTTTGTACCTATCATGAAAACATAACCCGATATACTCCTTCGATCATCCTTGCTACCTACCCAATCAGCATCACTATATCCTTTGACACTTAGATCAGCATCATATGAGTAAAATAGACCTTGGTTGATGGTGTGCTTGATGTAACGAAGCACCTTTCTTGCCGCCATAAGATGATCATGAGTAGGTGTATGCAAAAATTGAGAGAGAACACCTACTACATATGCAAGATCAGGTCTAGTGAATGTAGCATAAATTAATGAACCAATTATGCTTCTATATAGTGTAATATCTTGTATAGCCTCTCCTTGACCTGCAACCAACTTTGTATTGGGCTCCATGGGCTGAGAAAGTGGCTTACAACCACTCATACCAAACCTGTATAGCACATCCAACAAGTATTTTCTTTGAATCAAGAAGATGCCATTGTGTGCATAGATTACCTCTATTCCCAAGAAGTATTTTAGTGTTCCAAGATCAGATATCTTGGACTCCTTTCCTAGCTTTGATTTGATATCTTTAATACCTGCAATATCACTTCCTGTGATGATCAAATCGTCCACATAGATGCATATATATACCGTCTTGTCTCCTTGCTTCTTCATGTAAAGTGATGGATCTGCAACACTTTCTTTGTATCCACAACTTGATAAATAATCCACTAACCTCTGATTCCAGGCCCTTGGGGCTTGCTTTAGTCCATATAGTGCTTTCCTTAGCTTGCAAACATGATTTGGGTACCTCATACTAGCGAATCCTTGAGGTTGGCTCATGTAGACTACTTCTTCAAGCTCTCCATTGAGGAAGGCATTCTTCACATCCAACTGATATAAGCTCCATTTGCTTGATGTGGCCACTGCAATCAAAGTCCTAATTGTTGGCATCTTGGCTACGGGGCTGAAAGTTTCATCATAATCTATCCCGTAGCTTTGGGAGAAGCCTTTCGCCACCAACCTTGCTTTGTACCTAGCAATGGAACCATCTGAATTTCTTTTAATTTTGTAAACCCACTTATTACCAATCACCTTCATGCCTTCTTGAGCTGGTACCAAGCTCCAAGTATGGTTCTCATCAAGTGCTTTGAGCTCTTCCTTCATTGCCTCTTGCCATTCCTTGCAATCCTTAGCTTCTTCATAACTAGTTGGTTCTTTGTCCTTGATTACCTGAGTCATGTATGCATAATGCTTTGCAATGAAATTATCATATGTTAACCTTTGTACTGGATATCTTACTCTTGAATACCTTCTTTCACTTCCTTTAGGTGTGGTTGCCATCTTCTTTCTTTGTTTTGCCACTCCTGGAGTTTGAATTTCTTCTATCTCTTCATCTTCCAACATGCTCTCGTCCACATAGCTTCCTTCTTCAACTGAAATCTTCTCTTTGCCTTTGACTTTGCTTTCTTCAGAGCTGGTCTCTCTTTCCCTAAGCCTTCCACTCCATGGTGAGGGTGTCCTTGTGTTGCATGAGTTGCTTGGACCACTCAAATCCATGCTTGTTGGATGTGATGGCTGGATACAATCAGAAGAACAAGTTGGTGCTGCAAATCCTGCTTCACACCTGCCCTCCTTTCTCTTCAGATATACTTAGGAGACTCCTTGAGCTTCCAAATGACACCAAGAAACTATATATGTGCTTTACAAAATAATTGTGTAATGACCAAATCAAAACAGATGATTTTGAACCTTCACAAGTCCAAAAATTTTCTATTTCTATAATGTTACCTGCTCAGTCTTAAGCTTAGTGTGACCAGCACACTTACAATTGGATTAATTCCTTCTGGGAGTATTAAATTAACTTAACAAGCTACCATTAGCAAGTTAAATCACTCCAATTGATAAACTATGCACTGAGAATGATCTTTAGCAAAATCAGAGACACCCCCGACTTTTTAGGATCTACACAGAAAAATACCAGAGACTGCTTCGTCTGCAATTTCTCCCAAATGGCTGAATGGAATGACTTAAAACTTTGTACTGTTGTAGAATGCTTTGAGCTGGTTCCAATGAGCTTTGAATCATCCAATTTGGTTCAGTGGATCTTGAGATATGCTCTGTTGAAGTTGACAGACTTGGAGATGGTCACTCAGAGAAAAACAGAGATAATGACTATGAGTATATGTATTAAATCTATCAAATGTACATTTCCATTGGCAAGATATGTAATGCCCAATGGTACTCAGAGGTGTAGGCTCAATAGTAGCTCTCACACACTCACTGATATGCTTGGATTTTCCTCGGGAAGAGTGTAACATAACCCGCGACTTTTCCATAGTCTTTTATAAGAGTTTTGAAGGAATTTGAATTTGAAATTCAAATGTAGGCTCCCAAAAATCTCTCATCTAAACATATGGAGATATTCTCTCCATTCATACCTTCCAAATTTCACGACTTTTGAAGGTGGGTGAGATTACAATAAGTGAGTTAAGTCATATTGACTTTTACATTGGATAAAAAAGGTAATAACCAATTAGGCATTGGTTCCTATGGTTCAAGGTTCATGTGAATACATCCTTCAAGGGTCCAAACTTTAGCTTTCCAAGGTTCCAATTGTCCAAGCTTTATGTTGAGTCTTCAGGGCACAAATCAAGGCCAAGTGTGAAGGCTTGTTTGCACCAACAGCTCCCCCTCAAGCCAAACACTTGCTTGAGTCTTCATCTTTAGTCTTCAATGATATCCTGTAATCCAATCATGGATTTAAACCTGCAAAGCTTGCTTCCATCCAGAGCTTTTGTAAGCAAATCTTCACATTGTATATTAGTAGACACATATGATAATTGGATTTCTTTGCTAAGTAATTTCTCTCTCACATAGTGGTAATGAACCTCTATGTGTTTTGTCCTAGCATGATAAATTGGATTAGCTGCTAGGTGAAGTGGACTTGTGTTATCACCAAATATGATTGGTGGCCTTGTGTATAGGCCCAATTCTGAATATAATAGCTTCAACCATATGGCTTCTTGAGTGGCATTGGCTAGCCCTCTGTACTCTGCCTCAGTAGATGATAGAGCTACTGTGGGTTGTTTCTTGGATGACCAAGAAATTGGTTTATCACCTGCAAAGCATATGTAACCAGATGTACTCCTCCTGTCATCCTTGCAACCTGCCCAATCTGCATCTGAGTATACTTTGATATCAATGTCTGATGAATATGGAAAGTACAAACCATGATTTTGTGTTCCCTTTAGGTACTTTACTATCTTCTTGGCTGCCTCCAAATGTGGTACTCTTGGTTTATGCATAAATTGGCTAAGTACACTAACACCATATGATATATCAATCCTGGTTAAGGTAGCATAATTAAGACTACCTACCAAACTTTGGTAACCTGTAATATCCTTGAGTTCTTCTCCTTCATGTGCACTGAGTTTGTGATTGACCTCCATAGGAATGTTTGAGACTTTAGCTTCCTGTAAATTAAACTTCTTGACCATGTCCTGAATGTACTTCTTCTGAGTAATAAATATACCTGAGTTTGTGTAGACCAATTCAAGTCCTAGGAAGTACTTCAATGATCCAAGATCATTGATCTTGAATTCCTTCATCATTTGACCTTTGATGTGTCTAATTCCTTGAACATCATTTCCAGTAATAATGATGTCATCAACATAGACACACAAGTATATTACCTCTGAATTGTTGTTCTTTATGAACAATGAAGTGTCTGCTTTACTCATCACAAATCCTTGGTCTATGAGATAGGTTGTGAACCTGTAATTCCATGCTCTAGGTGCCTGCTTCAATCCATACAGAGCCTTCTTCAATTTACAAACATGATTTACCTTATTAGGATCTTCATAGCCAGGTGGTTGTGACATGTAGACCTCTTCAGATATCCATCCATTCAAGAATGCATTCTTCACATCCAATTGGTACATGTTCCAATTCTTGGATGCAGCTACACTTACCATAACTCTGATAGTTGGCATCTTGGCCACAGGAGAAAATGTCTCCTCATAATCAATGCCTTGGGTTTGTGCAAAACCCTTGGCTACCAACCTAGCTTTATACCTGTTTATAGTACCATCTGAGTTCCTCTTGAGTTTGTAGATCCATCTGGATCCTATCAGCTTCATGGAGTCCTTCTTGGGTACCAAGTCCCAAGTATCACTCTCCTTGAGAGCCTCCATTTCTTCATCCATTGCTTCCTTCCATTCTGGTTTAGTAATAGCTTCCTCAAATGTACCTGGTTCTTCATTCAAGATATCCTTTGCAAGATATATAGAGTGCTTGGTTACAAGTGAAGTATCATACCCATATCTAATTGGTTTCTTCTTTTCTCTTTGAGATCTCCTCATAGCTTGAGTTGAGGATTCTGGATTGTCTTCTAGTTGTTTCATCTTCATCTTCCCTTTGGATTTCCAAGCCTTGAATTCTTCAATGTTGATGGTGTCTTCATCATCTGAGCTTGTGTCCTCTTTCTGAGTTGGTTCTTGCCTGATAAGCTTTGGAAAGTCTTCTTCCATATCATAAGGTAGGCTAACTTTCCTGCACTCATTTTCATACCATGAATCATTTTCATCAAATATGACATCTCTGCTTACCTTGAAGCCTTTGTTTAAGGGGTTATAGAACCTGTATCCTTTTTTATTCAAATCATAACCAATGAAGATACACTTTTCAGCCTTAGGGTCTAGCTTTCCCCTTACCTGTGAGGGAATATGCACATATGCAACACACCCAAAGATTTTGCAATGATCAAGAGATGGTCTCTTACCATGCCAAGCTTCATAGGGTGTCATTCCATCAAGTGTCTTTGATGGCAACCTGTTGATTAAGTATGTGGCAGTAGATACACTCTCTGCCCAAAGATAATTTGGTAGTTTTTTCTCATTAAGCATAGACCTAGCTGTCTCTACAATGAGTCTATTCCTCCTTTCAGCTACCCCATTTTGTTCAGGTGAGTACCTTGTAGTAATCTCCCTCTTGATGCCTCTTTCTTGCAAGAAATCTTCAAAGTCATTGGAGAAGTATTCTCCACCACCATCTGACCTTAGCCTTTTCAAATGTCTACCTGTTTGATTTTCAACTAATGCAAGATACCTTTTGAAACATTTAAATACTTCATCTTTATGTTTCATGAAGTATAAGACAGTCCACCTGCTATAGTCATCAATAAAGGACACATAGTACCTTGATCCAGATATGGATGGCTCCTTGCTTGGTCCCCAAACATCTGTATGCACCAATTCCAGATAATCTTCATGCATAAAACCTTTCTTGGTATAGGGCAATCTGTGTGACTTACCAAATTGACAAGCCCCACACTTGTATATCATGTGTTGCTTGGATACATTAGGTATCCCAAGCACACATTGATCCCTGCTCATTTGTTTTATGGTCCTCTCTCCAATGTGACCCAATCTCTTGTGCCACATCTCCAATTCTGATAGGGTTTGGTCCTTGTAGTTGTACAAAGCAATATTCTTAGTATCTTCAAGTTCAAAGGTAAACAATCTACCTGATTTCTCTCCCTTGGCTATCCTTCTGAATCCATGTCTTGGATCCTCCACATATGCACCATGTTGAGTGAACCTGACCTGTAGACCTTTTTCAACAATCTAACCTACACTCATCAGATTCTTGGTGATTGTTGGAACATACAACACTCTGCTTAGTAAATTCTGATTACCATCACTTGTTTTGACATTGCCTACTTTAACAACTGAATGTTTAGTGTCATCACCTGTCTGCACTTGGTGCTTGCCTTTGGGTTCTTCCAAATCAAAGAGTAAGGCAACATTTCCAGCTACATGGTTGGAGCAACCTGAGTCAATATAGAACAAATGATCATCATTGATACCTGATTTAGATGTCATGTTCATGATCAACAAGGAATCATCTTGATCCTCTGCATAATTGTTGTAATCCTTTCTGTTCCTGTATCCACCTTGATAATTGCCATTGTGATTGTAGCTATTGTTGTAATTATTGTTGTAGCCATGGTAGCCTTGAGATTGATTGAATCTGCCTCTGCCTTGAGAGTATCCTCCTCTTTGGTGACCTCTTCCTCTTTGGTTCTTGTAGTTTTTGTAGCATTCATCTGTAGTATGGTTAGACAAGCCACAAATATTGCATGGAGATTGATTGTAGGGTCTCCCCCTACCTGACTTACCTCCTCTGCCCCTACCTCTAGATGATCTACCTCTCCCTGCATAGTTTGCTTGGGAGGTAGAGCCTTCTTCATCAACCTTCTTGCTTTTACCCTTGTCTTTAGTCTTCTTATCAGTATATAGGGCAGAGGGATTGTTACCTTTTGATTGCTCTCCATTCTTTGTGATCTTTGCTTCATGTGTAAAGAGTTGTCCAATCAGAGTTGTTAGATCAGGTGCTTGGATGTCCATGTACAAGTCCATTGCAGTGGTAAAGCTCTCCCACTTGTCATCTGCCTTTAGTCCATTGATCACTTGTCTGACTATTTGCTCTTCTTCAATTTCTTCTCCAATACTTGCAAGTTGATCTGCAATATCTTTGACTTTGGTGACAAAATCTGAGACACATTGTTTTGATTGCTTCCTAAGAGTTGTAAACTCAATCCATAGCTGATTCTTTCTGGCCCTTGTGCTTGATGAAAAGTATGTTGACAAGGTTTCCCAAGTCTCTTGGGAAGTCTTACAGTTCCTTACATGGGGTAGAAGGAAATCAGAGATAGAGTTTAGAAGATATGACCTTGCCAAAGCATCTTTAGCACACCATTGGTTGAGCCTCTCATGTTCATCCTTTGTAGGTAGGCCTCTGGTTTTGAATGAGGGCAATTCCTCATCTCCTGATATGTATCCATACAAGCTTCTCCCTTGTAGATAGGTCTTCATTCTCAATGACCAAGCCTGGTAATTATTTCTATCCAATTTATCAATGAAGGAAGGGAAACCATCACCCATAATTACCTTATTTGCTCTGATACCACTGTTGGATGTGATGGCTGGATACAATCAGAAGAACAAGTTGGTGCTGCAAATCCTGCTTCACACCTGCCCTCCTTTCTCTTCAGATATACTTAGGAGACTCCTTGAGCTTCCAAATGACACCAAGAAACTATATATGTGCTTTACAAAATAATTGTGTAATGACCAAATCAAAACAGATGATTTTGAACCTTCACAAGTCCAAAAACTTTCTATTTCTGTAATGATACCTGCTCAGTCTTAAGCTTAGTGTGACCAGCACACTTACAATTGGATTAATTCCTTCTGGGAGTATTAAATTAACTTAACAAGCTACCATTAGCAAGTTAAATCACTCCAATTGATAAACTATGCACTGAGAATGATCTTTAGCAAAATCAGAGACACCCCCGACTTTTTAGGATCTACACAGAAAAATGCCAGAGACTGCTTCGTCTATAATTTCTCCCAAATGGCTGAATGGAATGACTTGAAACTTTGTAGTGTTGTAGAATGCTTTGAGCTGGTTCCAATGAGCTTTGAATCATCCAATTTGGTTCAGTTGATCTTGAGATATGCTTTGTTGAAGTTGACAGACTTGGAGATGGTCACTCAGAGAAAAACAGAGATAATGACTATGAGTATATGTATTAAATCTATCAAATGTACATTTCCATTGGCAAGATATGTAATGCCCAATGGTACTCAGAGGTGTAGGCTCAATAGTAGCTCTCACACACTCACTGATATGCTTGGGAAGAGTGTAACATAACCCGCGACTTTTCCATAGTCTTTTATAAGAGTTTTGAAGGAATTTGAATTTGAAATTCAAATGTAGGCTCCCACAAATCTCTCATCTAAACATATGGAGATATTCTCTCCATTCATACCTTCCAAATTTCACGACTTTTGAAGGTGGGTGAGATTACAAGAAGTGAGTTAAGTCATATTGACTTTTACATTGGATAAAAAAGGTAATAACCAATTAGGCATTGGTTCCTATGGTTCAAGGTTCATGTGAATACATCCTTCAAGGGTCCAAACTTTAGCTTTCCAAGGTTCCAATTGTCCAAGCTTTATGTTGAGTCTTCAGGGCACAAATCAAGGCCAAGTGTGAAGGCTTGTTTGCACCAACAATGCTTTCTTGAACTCTATCATCATTCTTCAAATCTGTCTCACCTATGTCTTCAACCTGCAATGGACTTGTGCATGCATACCAAGGCTTCAACTCATCAAAGACAACATCCCTGCTTACCTTCAGCTCCTTGGTGATGGGATTATAGCATTTATACCCCTTTTGTTCCATAGAATATCCCAAAAAAATACACCTTTCAGATTTGGCATCTAACTTTGACCTCAACTCTTGAGGTACATGTACATAGCATATACAACCAAAGATTCTAAGATGTGAAATGCAAGGTTTTCTTCCACTCCATGCTTCCTCAGGGGTTAGATGATGTATACCTGATGTAGGACATCTATTCATGATGTATGTGGCTGTATATGTAGCCTCTCCCCAATAACAATGCGGCATATTCATTTCATTGAGCATACACCTTGCTACCTCTGCTATGTGTCTGTTC
Organism: Ceratopteris richardii; assembly: GCA_020310875.1. Classification (NCBI taxonomy): domain Eukaryota; kingdom Viridiplantae; phylum Streptophyta; class Polypodiopsida; order Polypodiales; family Pteridaceae; genus Ceratopteris; species Ceratopteris richardii. The sequence continues at coordinate 149,143,993 of CM035409.1, forward strand.
TTTCTCTCTGCTACCCCATTTTGTTGAGGGGTATACCTGCATGTAAATTGCCTTTTGATGCCATTGACCTGCAAAAATTCAGAAAATTCATGGGAGAAATACTCTCCCCCTCCATCGGATCTCAAAGTTTTGATAAACTTGCCAGATTCCTTCTCCACCTATGCTTTGAATTTCTTGAAGTATTGGAACACATCTGATTTGTTTCTAATACAATACAACCACACTTTTCTTGAAAAGTCATCAATGAAGGTTACAAAATACCTATTTCCAGCAAGGGATGCTTCTCTTGTTGGACCCCAAACATCCGTGTGAATGAGGTCTAAAACATTTGCACTTACATAGGTACTCTTCTTGAAGGGCAGCCTTGATTGTTTTCCTTGTTGGCAAGCTACACAAATTTCATGCAACATTTTAGATGTAAAATTTGGTAGGCCTCTTACCAAGCTCCTCCTTTGCATGTCCTTGAGCTTTTGTAGGTTGATGTGACCTATTCGTTTATGCCATAGATCCAAATTTGCTATCCTCTTGTCTCCATATGTGACATACATTGAATGGTGTGGCTGATTTATGTCCATTGTGAACATTCTCCCTTGCTTTTTTCCTTTTGCTATGAGCTTGAAACCTACCCTTGGATCCTCAACAAAACATCCTCTTTCATTGAATCTAACTTGATAGCCTTTTTCTACCATTTGGCCTACCGAAATCAAGTTTTTGGTAATAGTAGGGACATGTAATACCTCTGATAAGCACTTTGCTCTTTGATTTCCTTCCAAACTGATATCTCCCACATGTTGAATGGTATGCTCTGAGTTATCACCTGTTTCCACATGCCCTTGATGCTTTGGGACCTGCAAATTACTAAAAAGATCCTTTCGACATGACATATGATTGCTACATCCACTGTCTACATACCATACATCTTCACTAGCTTGAGTTGTATCTTCACCATACCTCATGGCAAGTAAATAATCATTCCCTTGGCTGGATGATGTGTTTGCATAATTACCTTGCCCTCTATAATTGTTGTTGTTGCTTTGATTCCCTTGTCTTTGAGCTCTATGATAGCATTCATTTGCAAAATGACCGGGCTTACCGCATACAAAGCATCCATTTGAAGTGGCTTGTCCTCTTCCACCAAATCTTGCACCTCTTCCTCTATTTGTGGCTCTTCCACCTCTTTGACCTGCATTTTCTTGTTGTCCTTGACCTCCTTGGTTGCTTTGATATCTTCCTCTTCCTCTTGTAGCACCTCGGTTGTGTCTTCCTCTTCCTCTACCTGCATACAACAATTGCCCTTGGCTATCCTTGGCATTATGACCACCAAGGTTCATCTCCTCTGTCACCATGAGAGTGATTAGTTGATCAAAATCAGGAAGAGAGTCCCTTACATACACTGAAGTTGTGAAAGCCCTCCATTTTTCATCATCCCTAAGTCCATTTAGGGTGTGGGCGACAAGATCGTCATCATCTAGGGCACAACTGATTGACCCTAGTGCATCTGCAAGCTCTTTAACCTTTAATATGTAATCATTAGCACCTTGAGAGGGGCTTTTCCTAAGATTATTTAGCTCATTCTTGAGCTGAATTTTTCTAGCTTTTGTGGAGGTTGAGTACAATCTCTCCAAGCACTCCCACACCTTCTTCGATGTATCCAAATCTTGAATATGTCCTACCATAGAGTTGCTAATATGCTGAGATAAAATGAAAATGACCCTTTTGTCCCTTTCATCCCACTCTCTTACTGCTCTTCTCTGGTCATTGGTTGGATTTACCTCATCTATGTAGGGTTTTGGCTCTCCACCACTCACAAGTCCCCACAAACCTTTCCCCATCAAAAAATTGCTTATTCTAAATCGCCATGGTTGGTAGTTTCCTTTTTCGAGCTTCTCAATCTGAGCATTGAGATCAGCCATGGTGCCTCATAACTCTTTTGAACCTCCCCCTTGATGCAATGAAGTTGAAAAGGATGGCTTTTACCTCAAAAAATAGAGCTACTCCTCTTGATGAAGCTTCGTCTTTGATTTGATGATGTATTTGCTTCCCCTTGTTGTTGACGTGCCCGTTCTTTGCTTCCTTCCTTCAAAATTTGATGAAGTCTTCACTTCACTTCAGTAGCTCCTTCTTCTCTCTTTGATACTCCACTTATAGCTCTGATACCACTGTTGGAGGATAAACACTCCTATGTGCACAACAAAAGCAAATGAACCCTCCTAGGATCCTGAAATTTTTCAGACATAAGCTCTGTATTTTCTGAGTTTCTCTGAGTATATGCAAAGACTGAAAATGAAATTTTTCAAGCATAAACTAGACTTTAAGATCTTTCAAATGAGAGTAAAATCACTCCATTTGGACACTAGATGATGCCTCAACTAGCTGCAACAAAACAGATAACTTGATCTCTTCACACAGTATGAGCTAACTAGACAGACATTGTTCTGGTCATTTCTCTGCACATGTGCAGGCACTGAACTTGAGACTTATACCAGCCAAAGTAGAACTTATAAGCTTTCCAACAAGACAAAAATCATTGCAAATGGATTCCGGATGAAGGAGAAACAACAATTACAAGACCGGGGGGTCTGCCAAAAACATCTAGATAGATAGAGTGTGTAAAAGTGAAATTTCTACAAAATATGCAGAGAACAGCTAGTAGGGGGTGTGCTTAAGCAAGGGGGCAGCTTGGGCACGTATTTCCACGACTTTAAGTCATAATACAACTCATTAGAGGTTTTAAAGACCACCTACTAACCTCTTTAATCAATCAAAAACATATACATGTCAAAAGTGAGGTCCAATTACATCAAGAGGTGAGCTAAATCTTCTCTAATCAACTTCTTTCCATTATGGGCATAATTGGATGCCTCAAACTCGTGGAAATCAGGCTCCTTTGATTGTGGATGATGTGGAAGGTTCAATTTGGGGCATGTTCCCACACTCTTGAGCTTGAAAAACTTTCAACACCTCTTTCATTGAAGTGTCCAAGCCTCTTATGCCAAAGATCCAACTCAGACACCTTTGACTCTCCATATGTAAACATGGCATGTCCAACATTACCTTGTACCCTCAATGTGAAGAGCCTTTCTTTTTTCTTTCCTGTAACAATTCGCTTATACCCTTGACTAGGATCTTCAACATAAACTCCATCATTAGTGAACCTCACCTCATATCCTTTTTCTACAATTTGTCCTACACTAATAAAAAATTCTTTGGAATTGTAAGAACTACAAAACCTTACTCAAGAGATTACTTCCATCCTTGGCTTTAACTGATCCAATAGACTTCACCTTGTGCTTTGTACCTGTTTGAACTATATGATTAATCACTTTATTCTCCAAATTAGTCATCAAAGCAATGTTACCACTCAGATGATTGGTGCATCCTGAGTCAATGTAAAACACTCTTTGATCTTCACTTGAAACTTCACATGTTGCATTCATAATTAGAGTTGAATCCTCCTTCTCATCTGATGCATAATTGTAGTAGGTATTAGGGCTGACTTTGAAAGTTTCTTCCACCATTTCTTCCAAAGAAGCTTCTACTACCTCTACCTCCGAAACTTCCTCTCTGATTTCTTCCACCTCTTCCTCTTTGGTTAAAATTCTAATTAAAGTTACCATTACTTTGATTATTATGCCAACATTCATGAGATAGATGATTGGTCTTACCACATATCCAGCAAGCTTTGACATTATCTTTGTTATTTCTGTTGGAGTTAGACGTCTGCGGAAGCACGTGAACAGCACAAGCAAGAAGAAGAAGCTTGGAGCACAACACACAATATTGAATGTATTACTAGACAATGTACAAAGATAAGTAACTCATTAGGGCAAATAGGTGTATATACAAGCTTAGGGAAAAAAACCTCCTAAAGAGGAAAAAAGTGCCCCGGTGGTCCTAGAGTGTTCACACACATCACTACCTAAATATATCAACAAATCCCCCCTAGGAGTGATGCGGTGAACAAGTAGCTGGCACTCATGTATAAGGAAGTGCCAATCTATGTGGAAATCACTCCACAAAAGGAAGTGAGCCCAAAGCTTTGCAGAAAGCTTCAAACTTCTCCCTAGGCACAACCTTCATGAAAAGGTCTGCAATGTTCTCCTGCGTGGGCACATATGCCAAGCTAATCTCCCCAGCAGAGAACCTCTCCCTGACATATTGATAATGCACCTCAATGTGCTTAGTGCGAGCATGGAACACAGGGTTCCTCGCAACTGCCAATGTACTCTGACTGTCAATGAAGATGGTGGTGGCAGAAGACTGACCAACACCCAAATCAGCCATAAGGCATCTAAGCCACACACACTCAACAGTAGCTGTGAAAGCTGCCCTATACCCAGCCTCACAACTGGAAGTGGCCACAGTAGGCTGCTTCTTGCTCAACCAAGATATACATGAGCTACCAAGCATGAAGCAAAAGCCACTAGTGGACAGACGAGTGTCATAGCAACCAACCCAATCAGAGTCAGAAAAAACATGCAAATCTGGCGGTAGTGATCCCCCCTTGGGATAAAACAACCCAAGTAGCCGAGTACCACTCAAGTAGCGAAACATGCGCTTATCTGCCTGCCAATGCTTGACTCCTGGGCAATGCATAAACCTGCTCATCTGTGAGGCAGCAAACTGAATATCTAGCCGAGTAATGCATAAGTAAATCTAGCATCCAACAGCCTGCTGATAGAGAACAACATCAAATGCATCTCCAACATCATGAAGACTCAATCGTAAACATGTCTCCATAGGAGTGGCAATAGGCTTACAGTCTTCAAGGCCAAAACGCTGCAATAATGTGTCAATATATTTCGTTTGACACAAAGCCATTCCACCATCAACTTGCATAAACTGAATGCCCAAATAGTGATGCAAATGCCCCAAATCAGACATCTCAAATGAGGCATGAAAATCAGCATTAAAATCAGCAATATGCTTCTCAATAGGACTAGTGAGCAACATGTCATCAACATAGACAACAATGATCACAAGCACATGATTAGCACGCTTAACATATAAGGTGCTTTCAGTTGGACTGTTCTCAAAACCATGTGCAATCAGATAGGCATGTATCTTCTCATACCAAGCACGTGGTGCTTGCTTTAAACCATATAATGTCTTCTTTAACCTGCACACCTGGTTTTCATGCCCTTTCTACACAAATCCACAGGGCTAAAAAACATAAACTTCTTCATGCAAGTCACCATTCAGAAATCCTTCCTGCGCATAACCCTTTGCAACAAGCCTACCCTTATACTTGTCAACTGTACCATCAGGTTTACACTTCAGCTTGTATACCCACTTAGTGCCAATGGCCTTCTTTCCAGGAGGCAAGTGACATAAAGACCAAGTACCATTCTTCATTATTGCATCATATTCAGATTGCATAGCAGCCATCCAATTTTCTGAATTTTGTGCTTCATCAAACGAAACAGGCTCATTCTCATCACAGAGACTAGATGCAGCCATAGCATAGCAATCTGATGCAAAAGAGGCACTATGGGAGCCTGATCGAGTATGATATGATAGAGGTGCATCTAATTTACTATCACGCAAGGTCTACACTAGCCATTTTGGCATAGTTCTTGCCTCCTCAATATCAGCTCTCTCATCAATAAGTGCATCATGTACATCTGCATCAGAAATGGAATTATCTGCATCATCACATGAAACCTGTAACGGCTGAGAAGTTGCCTCATTGGGACCAGCACTAGACTGTCCACCTGTAAAAAGAGGCAGCAAAGTATCATGCATGTCTTTGGAGCTAACAGATGTCTCCTTAGTACATGAAAGCAATGGCTGAATAACATCGTTCACAAAAACAACATCACGGCTAACCAAAATGTGTTTAGTCTGTGGATGATAAAGACGATAGCCTTTACTTTCAGAACTGTACCCAACAAAAATACATTTAACTGCTTTATCATCTAATTTTCTATGATGTTGTTCAAGCACTAATGCATATGCCAAACAACCAAAAACACGCAGATGAGCAACAGATGGCTTGCGGTCATGCCAAGCCTCATATGGAGTGATGGATTGCAGTGCTTTAGTGGGACACATGCTCAGTACATATGCTGCACACATGACAGCCTCAAGCCAGAAACTATGTGGTAAAGCCTGACTCTTGACCATACACCTCACCATCTCCATGAGTGACCTATTCTTTCGTTCAGCAACTCCATTATGTTGAGGTGTATACGGCACTCTACACTGGTGTTTTATCCCACGTTCAACCAAAAATGCATTAAAATCAGCACATGAACACTTCGAACTTTGCCTTCAATGGATATACCCATGCATGCCTGGAAAAATCATCGATGAAAGTCACAAAGTAAAGATAATTCCCAAAAGAAGGTGTCTGCATAGGACCACAGACATCACTATGTACAAGCTGCAATTTCTGAGTAGCCCGAACTCAACCATCTTTTGGAAAGGACGAACGCTGCATTTTGCCCAAAATACAGCCTTCACAAACATGTTTTTCAGGTGCCTCAAGTTTGGGCAAAGAGGACACCATTTCATATTTCTCCAGGTGTAGCAAACTAACAATGAGAGGAGTTGTTGGTGCATGTAACAGTATTCCATGTAGGGGCAAGCTCGAAGGAAGAGAAGAAACTACATTGTGAGGTAATATGTTTGGTCGCCCCACTATCAAAGTACCAAACATCTGAGTCTACTACACACATGCACTGCTCATGAGAAGATGGGTGAAACTACAAACAGTAGTAAACGCCCATTCTTCTTCCTTCACAAGATTATCAGACTCTGTTTTTGGTGTAGAGGCTTCTGCAACAACCATTCCAGCCTCTTTCTTCTTTGCCTCTTTTGTAGCTAGTTTTGGACATTTCTTTATGATATGATCATTCCCTTTATAGTACTTACAAAACAATTTCTTCTTTTTTGATTTTTTTCTCATCTTTGTCTTGGTTCTTCGAATGTGCAGCATTTGCAGATTTCTGCTTACTAGTAGAAGAGTTCCATTTTCCTTTGCCCTTCTGACTAGCTAGGAAAGCTTGATCTGCAACACGCATAATGGACATGTTCTGCCTAGATTGATCTTCCTGCAACAGAACAGAGACTAACTCCTCAAATGACAAGGCATTTGGATTGCCTTTCATCATCAACCGAAGAGTAGAAGCAAAACTCTGATATGAATCAGGAAGATCATTCAGAACGGCTTGCACAAGTGAGCTATCTGGTATAACCTCATCAGTAGAAATCAATTGTTCCTTCAAGTCTTTGATCTTTGTTAGGAAACTGTCCATAGAATCAACTTCATTCATGTGCTCACTCTCCAACTATTTTCAGAGGTAAGCAACACGAGCCTCATTCCTAGCTTGGTACAATGTGGTAAGTGTATCCCAAGCATCCTTCGCTGTTCTGCAAGAGCGAATATGAGGAATAATGGCACATTTGACAGACAAAGATATCAATGCATGTGCCTGGGCATCTCTTCCATCCCAACGAATCTATTCTACAGGTACGTGCAGCAAAAACTGCAGCACGAACAGGAATATGCAGAATACCATCATCTTCGGCACCTTTTGCATTAGCTTCAGTACCTGCATTTGTAACAGTTGCAGGTGTGATAGGACGTTTTTTGACACCCTGCACATTGTTCCACAGTCCTTTTGCAACCAACACATGTCGCATCATATAAGCCCATAAGGGGTAGTTGGTACCATCCAACTTATCCTCAATAGCCAACATACAAAATACATCACTACTTTCAGCCATGGCCGGTGACTAAAATACCTTGATGTAGAAAATTGATTGTATCTCAAAAAGTTAAACAACACTGCCCAGACAAATTTTGCTAAATCTGTAGCAGACTTTGAGACGCTTATATTGGTGAACAGAAACTGGTATATAACTTTGGCACAAAAAGACGAAATAGCTTGCACAAGCATTACGATAGTGCATTCGGATGCCGAAATGAGCTTAGATCGCGATTTCGGCACCACAGAGCGAAGCCGCTTTGATCTCTGAAACACCCTGAGTATGCTCACCAAATTTTGTGTGAATCTGAGACTACAAACGGAGGAGTGTCGACGGCATCCTAGATGAAGTGATGACCTGCTCTGATACCAATTGTTGGAGTTAGACGTCTACGGAAGCATGCGAACAACACAAGGAAGAAGAAGAAGCTTGGAGCACAACACACAATACTGAATGTATTACTAGAGAATGTACAAAGATAAGTAGCCCATTAGGGCAAATAGGTGTATATACAAGCCGGGGAAAAAAACCTCCTAAAGAGGGGAAAAAGTGCCCGGGCGGTCCTAGAGTGTTCACACACATCACTACCTAAATATATCAACAATTTCTGCCTCTTCCTTTACTTCTGCCACTTCCTCTTCCTCTTAAGAAGTTTTCTTGACTTGAAGTACTTTCATCTTCAACTGATTGTTGCTTTCCTTTGATAGCTTTCTTCTTATTTTTACATTGCATGACCTATATTCTTATCAACATCTCCTTTGATATCATTCTCAAAAATTAGCATATGTCCTAGCAATTGATTCAAATCAGGAGTAAAATGATCCAATGAAAGTTCTATTGACAATATGAAAGGCTTCCACTTCTCATCTCCTCTTAGACCTGTGAGAATTTGTCTTACCAATTTATCTTCTTCAATGTCTTCATCAATTGCACCTAAGGAATCAGTAATGTCTTTCATCTTTGTCACATAATCTTTACTTCTGCCACTTCCTCTTCCTCTTAGGAAGTTTGCTTCACGTGAAGTACCTTCATCTTCAACTGATTGTGAAGCCTTCTTCTTGAATGTGGTAAACTCTGCCCATAGTGATGCTTTTCTTGAATTGGTTGTATTCTGAAAATGCTCCTCCAAAGCACTCCATATATCACTTGAACTTTCAAGTCCTCTAATATGAGGAAGCAAGTTATCATTTACTGCCATGTAGATAATGCTCCTTGGTTGAGCATCCTTCTTCATCCAAATCTTTAAATCTGCAAGCTCCTTCCTAGTTGAAACACCAGGATCTTTGAAATCTGGCTTCTCTTCTTCTCCTGTGATGTATCACATCAGATCTTTGCTCATAAGATGAGCTTCCATCCTCATAGACCAAGCTGGATAGTTCTCTCTATCCAACTTCTAAATTTGGAGACTATCTCCCATCCTTTCTTTACCTCTACTATCAAATCTTCAACCTTATGAGTAATGAGTGTACCTTAGCTTCAAAATTTACTCCTTTTGATCCTTTTGGTTGCTCTCTTGTCTCTCCCTTTAGCTTTTCCTTTCACTTTGTCCTTTTGAATCTTCAAATGTTGATTTTGTATGTCTGTAGTAGTTGGGATCTTCCTTTTCTTCAAATCTGATTATTCCTACTCTGATACCACTGATGGAGATAATTGATCTCCAAAAGACAGGCTACACTTGAGTTTAGAACACCTCTATGTCAAGTATAGCTCAAAATTTTCACCAGTTTTGAAATCTTTTACCAAAATATGAACACTCAGCTTCTCTATGAACACTAGCTTCACTCAGAAAAGTTTGCCTCACAAAATTCACTCATTGACTGACGAAATGATTAAAGTTTTCTATGAAAATTTGGTACAACACTCTTCTAATGTTTGTGCAACTATTAAAATTTAAAGTTCTCCAAAATAACTTTAAAAAACTTTAGATTTACTTCAATAAGTAAACTTATGTCTGAAACAAGCACTTTCTACAGGAGACTTTTACATATGCAACTTTAAACAATTGGTTCTCACAAAGTATAAACCGTTTAATGAAATTCTTTTAGACATAGATGGCTTAGATTTTGACTCCTCATTTCTGTAAAACTTTACACTATACACTAAGATCTGATCAATTGTTTGATCATCGAATTTGTGCCTGTTTCAGAAGATACTTATCACTTCTTCACATACAAATGTTCCTACTTAAAATTCTCTTAGCCTAATTACAATTAGACTCTCAAGCCTTGACCGTAGATGCATTAACTATGGGCTTAGACATCTACAAAAGGATTTCAAAAATGATCAAGCACAGAAGGAGAAATGGAGAAAGAATCCACACGCAATTCTCAGAAAACTTCTTCTATTTAACTCATCTTACATATGATGGATGATACTCATTCAACTTATGATCTACTCTTCTCTATATCATCTATTATTCATCTCTCATATATATCACAACTATATACAAGTGTATATATACATATGAGTGTGGATTCGTCATTACTTCAAGTATTTGTGAAGTATTTACAAAGCTAATATACATGTGTATATGAACCATCTCTTTCTGAACCTCTACTTCACTTCATGTTCTTAGGCTTCAATCTTTTCTTCAAGTCTTCAATCCTAAGCTTCATATAATCATCAATTGTTGATTGTCTTGCTCCAACAAAGAATTCAAGGACATGAAGTTGTATCAAAGTTTAGTTGGTAGTCTAATCGATGCTACATTGACTAAGCCTGATTTGTCATATGCAGTTGGAGATGGATTCGCATTAGATACAAAAATCAAGATATATAGTGATGCAAATTGGGCAGGTAACTCTGATGATAGGAGGTCAACATATGGATATCTATGTTATGTGGAAGATAAATTAATCTCTTGGTGTTCTAAGAAGCAACATACAGTTGTTTTATCATCTACAGAAGCAGAATATAAAGGTATGGTTGAAGCTGCAAAGGAAGTTATATGGTTGAAGACTCTCATGAAGATTTTGACATCAATTAGAGTACACCCACCATTCATGGAGATAATATGAGTTCATTGTATCTAGCTGCTAACCCTATGTTTCATGCCAGGACTAAACATATTGAGATCCAATATCATTTCTTGAGAGAGAAGGTGGTTGATAAGTTGTAGAGGTTCAAAGACACGGTAGGTATAAAGAAGATGGACCTAAGTTGCAGAGGTTCAAAGACATGGCAGGTATAAAGAAGATGGAGAAAATCACAATTGATGATTGAGGGGAAGCTGTTGGTGCAAGAAAATCACCAATTGATGATTTGGACAAGTTTTGAAGTTAAAAAGTAAAGCAAAGATCAAAACTTGAGCCTTGAAGATGAGGGCATAATGAGAAGATGAAAACTTGTATATACATGTATATTACTCTTGTAATTAGTCCATAAAAACTTTGTATCTATGGTGAGTAGGGATGTAAATATTTATATATGCTTGAATATGGATGTAATATGAGAGAGAGATGATAAATGATGAGAATGATAAGTCATTAGAAGCCTTAGAGAATGAGAAGAATGTAATCCATCCATGAGATGTACATTTTCTCTCAATAGAAGAGAATTAAGAAAATTGCACCTCGATCTTTTGCTAAGTGCTCTTTCTGTGTTTATCTTCTTCATTAATGCTTTTTTACAAGTCTAATTCTATAGTTGATTGACCTTTGTACAAATTTTGAGAGGCTAATTATAATCAGGCTGAGAGAATTGACGACAAGAACATTTACATGTGTAAATGTGAAGAATTGAAGACAGGAACAGGTGCGATCCCAGTGGTCAAAGTTTTGATCAAATCTCACTCCATAGTTTAAAGTGTTGAGAAAATAAGCACTCAATCTTTAAGTTGAAAGGTAAACTTGTGGCTAAAATCATTTGAGTAAATGGGGTCTAGTTTGGGAGAACCATGCATTAGAAGTTGCAGGTGTCAAAGTCGACTACACAAAAGAACAGTTTGAGACATAGGTACATTGTTTGAAGGAAATCTCAAGATTTACTAATTGTTTTGAAGAACTTTGACTTGCAGAAGGTGTGTAAAAATTAGGCATCACCTTGTATAAAGTTTCATTGAAAACTTTATATATTTGATCAGTCAATGAGTGAATTAAGTGCAATAGACTTTTCTGTGTAATGAGTTTCTTCATAGTTGACTCAAGTCTTGATAATTTGGCAATAGATTTCCAAAATTGGTTGTGTTTATGAGTTGTTCTTGATATAGAGGTGCTCTAACATCAAGGATAACTTGTTCTCTTAGAGATTAATCATCTACATCATAGAGGTCTCAGGCACATCTAGTGGATCAGGGTCTAGTGCCAGTGTTCCAAGGAGGAGCTATAACTTGCAGGGCAAAGACCATTTTGAGATCCGAAAATTTGATGGCACAAACTTTGCCCTATGGAAGAATCAGATTAAAGATGTGTTGATTCAAAGGAGGCAATGAAAGCTAGTAAATGGGATTTCAAAGAAGCCTATTGACATGGATGAAGATGATTGGGATGAGTTAGATGAAATGGCCAGGTCTACCATTCGCTTGCACCTGGCAGATAATGTTTACTTTACAGTATTAGACTGTGAAAGTGCAAAGGAGCTTTGGAAGAAGTTATGCAATACATATGAAAAACAGAGGACATCAAATAAAGTATATCTGATGAGAAAATTATATGACCTTCGCATGAAGGACATGTTAAGGTCTTAAGCCCACGGAACAATTGATTGTGAAAACCTTTATTTTGCTCAAACCCCTCGCAATCGGTCTACTTGGATTACCTAGAAGCTACAAAGGTATCTGTAATTGATGATTGTATGCTCTCCCCTCTCCGAGCTCTCTTTCACTCATACGCATACAGATGCTTTCACACACTCCTTTTCCACACTCTTATACACTCACACACATACACACACAGAAAAAGACATGTTCGGCGCCTCCAGAGAACTACTTTCATGTCCCAGAGGAAATTGCTCCACATCACCTGCTCCCACATAGCAAACAACCGAGACAACGTGCAGCCAGTTACACGAAGAATATTTGATCTATCAACGGGCCATCTATCACGTGCTTAGCTGTAAAAAAATCACGCCGTTCTTCGTATTGGACGATGCACAAGTGAACATCATGACACAGAAACTGCTAGCAACCCCTTGCAAACGCTGAAATACCTGCAAAGCTTGACTACGCGCACTGTTATGCTACATCAATATAAAGGAAGCGCAATAGAAGGAGAGAAATTAAACAAGGTCCCACCCCGAAGCCACTTATAAAATGAGAATATCATATAACAATTACATGTCCGGACATTCGAGAAACTTCAATGGAACTATGAAGATATGAACGCCATGAATCCGCCCCACAGTCTACTCCGAGCAAAGACAAGACAGACCAACGTACTCTCTCTCTATCTCTCTATCTCTCTCTCTCTCTCAGTCGCTTTAACTATGCAAAAGCCTGAGAGAATAGTCACAGATAAATTGGGTACAAGAAAAAAATAGTTGAGCACAATGGGAAGTAAGAAGAAACAGATAATGCTTTAGAAGCTCCTTTTACAGCAGTACAGTCATTACGGCATTGTGGCCGCAAGGATTGGTCAAAATCTCAAACAGAGAACAAACTGCATCAGGAGTTTGATTCTGATAGAGTACACCTCTTCTCAAAAGTTTCAATGAAAAGGGTCAAATACTAACCCTCAATATCGGAAAAAAAAAACATTCTCCATATTAACGATGTGATAATCAAGCGGGGACCATTATCACCATATCTGAGGCGTTCTTCTGTGAAAAGGGTCCAAATCCATTCAAAATGTTCAAAACTGTAGGCCCTCAATGTGCTGAAAAAACACCTTAATCTTGCACAGGACTGCTATCGTCCTGGGGATAGGATTTTCGAAGCAAGCTGTTCACAAATTGCGCACATTTCAAACGATCTATGGCTACTCGAAATATTACATGTGTAAAAGGTTTGATTGAGGTCATGAATTGTTGCATCACTATAAAGCTTGAGGCTCATACGACACAATCCCTTCCCTCTGTCCGCCATCTGAGGATCTCTCTCTCTGTCAGAAACACAACAGACGTCCGCTTCTCCCACAGAAACAAAGATACTCGGAAAAAACGCGGTTTCTTATCGATGAGACGCTGATGACCTCCCTTCCCCGCTTCCGGGCCTACACACCGCCCCCTTTTTGCTGTTGTTGGGTGTGTGCGTGCCTGCAGAGACACAGAAGGACTCCCGTGGACAGAGCAGAGAACCCCGATAGGCCTTCTCCTTCCTTCTCAACAGTCGTCCCTTCCACACCCCCCGAATATCTGCACAGAACAACCACACAAAAAACCAAACAATCCTCCTCCTTTTTTTTTGCGAACCCCCCCCCCCACGTGGATTCAGATAAGGTATCCCCCTTCAAATTTTGCAAAATATTCATCACATCCCGAAATGACAATCCACCAGGTTCTAGATGTGATACTCCTGGTGCAAAAGCTGGATCAAGGCAGTCACAATCGATAGATATATAGACACCCTTGGCACCCACTCCAAGCTCCAGATTCTCCAAGAATCCCATATCTTTATATAAATTTCTCATCTCAAATAACTCGACTCCAAACTTCTCTATTTATTGTCTTCCTTCTTTATTTATGGATCTAACTCCAACCTGTAGCAGGCGACGTGCATGTCCACCTTCCATTATCCGTGCAAAGGATGATGCATGAGAATAAATGTTCCCTTCAAAAGCATGGTATATATCAGGATGTGCATCAAAATGCAAGATGTCCACAGGTCCTCCTAACTGCTCTGTGACAGCCCTCACAACAGGATATGTGATAGAGTGGTCACCACCAAGAATCAAAGGGCGTAAAGGAGACTCATTCATCACAAGCTTTACAGAATCACTGATTGTTTTCATCAACAGTTCATCCCCAAACTCATACATGACATTATTGATGTAAGGGTCCCAACTGCACCAGTTATTCTAGGAGTCACTCGTTTAGAAGGATCATAATGTAATATTCGAGCACTTTGTTCAGCCTGAGAATGTGACTTCTTACTGCAAACTTGAGAGGTTGCAGAATCAGTGGCCGCATTGTCACCATTTTGCCATTTGGAAGCTTTATTCATTTCTCCACGTCCCTAGTCATTGAGAAGAGAGGCGTTCATTTGATGGAAAGGGGTGCCTTGCATGAATCCTGCCTTTTGACATTGACACACTACACCATGTACACAATGCATTGACATGGGCAAACAAGAACAAGTAGCCATACCATTCACATGTGGCAATGTTTGTTCCTTCAAAATTCCAGAACAGTCAACATGAGTATTGTGTTCTTCGTCTAATGGAGGTGCTTCACATGCAGCATGGCACAATAACGTGAATCGGAATTGGTTATCGCCAAAAGCTCCTCTTGTGTCACCAAGGGGTTCCCAGGCCTCATGTTCTGCTTCAAAACATCCAATTTTAATGTGACATGGCATGCCGAAAGCTCCTACAAACTGAAATCAAACATATTTTCCTGCCAAATAGAACCACATTAGTGCATCAAAACCAACCATTTTCTGAGCTAACATACTCCCCTTTTCTTATTTGCGAAGTCGTCCTCGACGAGCCACTATTGCTGCAATAAAATCCAAACAACCATGAACATGTCAATTTTCAATTAGTTCACATACCTTTTCATCGAGCCGCCACTTCCACTGAACCTGCACTCATCGAAGCTATTAGTGCTAAAAAAAATCACTCATGAATACATACAAATCAGTCATTTCCAAAATGATCCAAGAACATGCACATATATGCAATTCCATTTCAGCCATGCATCAATTCGCCCATACATTCCATTATGAAAATGGTCTCAACCAAAATAACACATGCATACCTTTCCATGTTTTACACATGCACTGTCATTGCGAAAAACAGAAAAGAAAATACCGAAATGAACAACGACAACTGAAATGAATCCAATCGGAGATGCAACATACCCAAAATGCATACCCCATTATTGCATCTACTATTCGCTATGTACAATCATTCCATGACTAGACACTTCCGAAGAATCCCCATCGTCGTCCTACAAAAGCCATCGAAACTCGAGTGCAAGTGAAGGCGTACATCAGAACCCTGGAGCGTCCCACACACTAGAAAACCCTCAGATAGAGCACACAAGTTATAAAGCAAGACCGTTGCATTACCTCGCTAAAGTCTCATCCATAAGTACATATAGAGTCTCCGTGCCTTCAAGAATGTTGATTCAAAGTGTTTTCCCCCTCAGGAGTGGGGAATAACTCCATATGAAAATTTTATTTTAATCACACGTTGGCCTACATTGACACTGGATGCGATTCGTGGACCTGACCACCCGATCAGGTTGATTCCACCCATCTACCAACGCAATGCAGCGCACAACACACAAACACATAATGATAACACATAACATATATCAGCTAGCCCATAACGAAGCTGGATGCGGCTCATGGTCGTGACTACCCAGCCACGATAGCTCCACCTGCCTACCAACCCGTTATGGCGTTGGCGCGTAGCTAAGACACACACATATACCTCCCAAGCCTATGGCGAAACTAGCTGCGGCTCGTGGTCCTAACCACCCGGCGAGGATAAATCCACCCACCTACTAGCCCACCATAGCGCATTGGTACGATCACAACAACACAATATTTTTTCTTTTCTTTACTTTTTCTTTCTTTTCATAGTTAATTAGTTCACCCAAGTCCTGAGAATTAGGGAGAGGAAGAAAGGGACTTTCCCACTTTTCCCACACATACATGCTAACATATACACTCTAGCCTTTGACAGATCAACCACCTTTTCACTCCATTCTCTCAATTACAGACACTACATATGTATTCATCGAGTTGACTTTTCACTTGGTAACTACAGCCGGCTATTCCTTAGTCCCTCATATACCTATCCCTAGGTGTCCTAGAATGTGAGTCTCCGGGATGTCTCATGTAGTCTCACATCGTACTCGCATCCCGACAACTTCTCTAAGGCGAGTCAGGCTCAACTTCAGGAGCTCCGTCATCACTTCCTAGCGTTAGCACATCTGCCCAAGCCCACGTGATATCGTTTTCCTCGTTAGGCATTTCCCTCGAAGGATCGAAATAGTAATATCGATCTCCCGCCCATCCTACATGTCGAGCTAGGTATTCCTCAAAACACTCAATGTAAAATGCAACACCCAAATCCTGGTTTATAAAGCATACCAGCCAATGCGCTTCCTCAACATCGTATTCCGTCTCAAAGTCGTCGACATCTATGTCCATGCGGGCGAATGTTTGGTCCGAGAAATATATCCTTAGCTCGTACAAGTAGAGTTGCGTTATTTGATCTGCCATTTTGTTACTTAGCTCCTAACAGTCTCTGCGCAACACAAGAAAAATAATTAGAAGTCCAAAGTTTCTTGAGCTAGCAAGGAAGAATATTTATGACACACAAATCATAGCTTACATATGCGCATATATATATATAACTATACATGTATGTACAAGGAATCTACTTCGTCCTTCTGCTTGGATATCGTCTAGCTTCTCTCGTCTTAATATCACTTGAAATATGGTTTAACTTGAAGTGCGTTAACCTTCACGGGAGCATATTCTTCTCCTAAATCTTGAATTTGCATGGAACCATTGGAATTGAGTTCCACCACCTTAAATGGTCCTGCCCATCTTGTCTGTAACTTTCCCGGGAATTTATAATATTTACTATCATAAACTAGCACCAAATCCCCTTCTTGAATCACATAGGTCTTGAGATTCTCGCCATGCCTCTCCTTACGTCTCTTCTGAATAGCTTCCAAACTTTGCTGTGCGAGGAGTCTCTTTTCTTCCAGCTTGACCAATTGTATGTACCTCTCCTTTAATGACTCTTCCTCGCCCAACCTGGTTTCGATGGCCACTCTTAATGTCGAAACTTCTTTTTCGATGGGAAAGATGGCTTCCTCGCCATATACTAGGGAGAACGGAGTGCTCTTTGTCGTCACTCGGTAGGATGTTCGATATGCCCACAAAGCTTCCAAAAGTCTCTCATCCCAGTCTCGCCTATGCACAGCTATTGTCTTTGTTAAAATCTGTTCAAGAATTTTGTTGGTGACCTCCACTTGTCCATTTGCCCTCGGATAATATGGAGTGCTCTTTCTATGTTTGATCTTATATAATTCCATTAATTCTTCGATCAGTTCATTGACAAAATGTGTTCCTCTATCACTCACTATTTCCAACGGGCATCCGAATCGAGTGATAATTTGTTCATACAAAAATTTAGCTACATCAACAGCTCGGTCAGTTTTCAGAGCTTTGGCTTCCACCCACTTGGTAACATAGTCAGTACAGACCAAAATAGATCTTCGTCGTGACGGAGGATCAATAGGCCCCACAAAATCAATTCCCCATTTTTCAAACGGCTTAAGAGTGAGCACCGGCGTAAGAGGAGCAGCGTGTGCTAATGTGGGTTTGCCCATTCGTTGGCATTTTTCACATTTCTTACAGTATGTATGTGAGTCTTTGAACAGCGTTGGCCACCAATACCCAGCCAATAAAATCTTTCTTGCCGTCAGTTCACCAGCAAAATGCCCACCACAAGGTTCGTCATGCAAAGCCCTCAACACTAGATCTGCTTCTTCTTCCTCGAGACACCTCCGATAAATGCTCTCATGAACAAAATATCGATAGAGTTGCCCCCCAATGATGCTATGGTGCTTCGCCAATGCTAACAGTTTTTGCTTTTCTCTCTTGCTTGCTCCTGGCGGATATTTAGTAGTGCACAAGAAGTTCACCAAGTCGGCATACCAAGGTACTTTAGCATCAACCTGGAACAGATGCCCATCAGGATCATCGTCGGGCACACCAGAGATTGGCTCCTCATTAACAATTCGAGATAAATGGTCAGCCAATATATGTGCTTTGCTTGGTCTGGTTACCACTGTGAACTGAAATTCTTGGAGGAGTAGCATCCACCTCATCAGTCGCCCTGATAGCTCGGGTTTAGTAATGATGTACTTAAGGGCTTCATGATCCACATAAAAAGTGAAATGCTTTCCCATCAAGTAATGCCGATACTTGTTCACCGCAAAGATCATCGATAGGCATTCCTTTTCTGTAGTCGTGTAGTTCCTCTCAGTGCTATTCAAATTGCGACTTGCGTAATAAATAGGATGGTCCAACTTCTTTTCATCGGCTTGGCATAGTACTGCTCCAACCGCAGTATGAGAAGCGTCGGTATGCACATGAAATTCTCTCGTCCAGTCGGGTGCTACCAAAATCGGTGCATTTATCAATCTTTCTTTGATCGAGTCGAATGCAACTTGACACTCTCCAGTCCATTGGTATTGTTGGTCTTTCCTCAAAAGATTCGTCAGTGGTGCCGCTATGGATGCAAAATTTAATATAAAACGTCGATAATAATTTGCATGGCCCAAAAATCCTCTGAGTTGCCGCAAGTTTTGAGGTGGTGGAAGTTGTCCGATCTTTTCCACTTTATCCTCGTCAACCGCAATCCCTTTTTCGGAAATAACATGTCCCAAAAGCAATCCTCTTCGTACTCCAAATGTACACTTTTCAGGATTTAATGCGATGCCTTTTTCAATGCTTCTTGTTAAAATCGCTTCGATTCTTTCCATCATGTTTTCATCGTCGCCCCTTATCGCGAAGTCGTCGAGAAATATCTCCATCCAATCCTGCAAGTAGTCTTGATATGCAGCTATCATTGCTCTCTGGAATGTGGCCGGTGCATTGCATAATCCAAATGGCATCACACGATATGCATACGTACCCCATTCTATCGTGAAAGTAGTTTTTGATTGATCCTCTTCATGGATTTGGATCTGGTTGTACCCACTGAAACCATCCAAAAATGAGTACAATTTATGGCCAGCCACTCTATCCAATATTTGATCAGTGAATGGCAAGGGGAAATGATCCTTCTTTGTGCGCTCGTTCAACTTTTGATAATTTATGCAAATACGGATTTTCTTATTTTTCTTCGGAACAACTACAATTGGTGATACTCATTCACTGGATGCAATGGGATATATGAATCCTGCTTCCAATAATTTGGTCAATTCCAGCTTGATCAATTCCGAGTAGACTGGATTCGTTCGCCTGAGTCGTTGACATATTGGTCGTGTGCCTTCTTCCAAGTCTATAAAATGTTGGCAGATTTGGGGATCAATTCCTCTCAAATCACTGTATGACCATGCAAAGGCCTTGCTGAAATTTTTGAGTGTTGTTTTAATGCAATCTCGTACTCCCTCTGGTAGCTCTGACCCTATACTCAAGAACTTTTCTGGGAAAACTTCCCATTTTTCCAACTGAGCTTCTCGCGAATATTCCTTATTCCTCGATGACACTGTGATTGGAATGTGCTCTCCGATCACGCGTGCATGGTTGGCCAGTAAATCATTGTTTTGTTCTGTTCCGATTGAACCTAATTTCTTTAATTCAGCTTTTGCAATGGCTTCCGACACTTTAGACTTACTCTTCGCTTCTTTTTCCGACTCTCGACTTCTCTTTAGAATCTCTGCTTCTAGCATTCTAACTCTTTCTCTCAACTGTTGCACTTCCATTGTCGAAGCTAACTCCAGTTTCAACTCCTCTCTTGAAGTTCCCTTCTCTAGGGATTGAGTAGCTTTATTTTCCTTTGCGTCTATACTCAACATGTAGCACTCAAATTCTCTTGTGTGCGTCAACCATCCTAGCAACTCCTGATCGGAATCGTCGTTATAGAGCAATGGATTTTGATACTCTCCCATCTTCGTGTCTTGATTCTTAAAGAGCTGCAAGTTGAACCCGTCTTGAAGCAGATTCTTGTAGTTATCTGTGTTCAAAGAAAACCTAGCTCGTGCAATCTCTTGCCTTGCTTTCTCCTTTTCTTTCTTTTCCATCTCATCGACTATTATTGTCTTCTTCTTGTTGCTCGAGGGTGGGGATACTTGTAATTGAATCCGATCAGACTTTGACCCTATTGAAATAAAACCTGTGTGCCAGTCATGCACACATTCGGCTTGCACCAGCCATGGCCGCCCAAGTAGGATCGAGAAGGTAGCCTCTGAGGTCCTTGGTCTTACTATCAGATAATCAACTTTAAACTCTAGACCGCCCACAACTGTGCTTACATTCTTCAAAAGACCCGCAGGCTTCACTTGTGTTTGATCTGCCATTCTCAAAGACATCGGCGTCTCTTCCATGTGGTTGAGGCCCAAAGCTTTCATCATGAACTCAGTCATCAGGTTGACTGCGGCTCCACTATCTAATTGAGCACCAGGGACTGCATACCCTTTAATCTCGACCGTCACAGCTGGAGCATTTGAATCGATTTGCGTTGTAATACTTTGAATGATCCCTTGGACATCTTTATCTTGTCTATTTTTATCTCGAGCTTTCCTCGGCTTCTTAATATATTCGTTATAGAATTGTTTCCTATAAACAGGTGAACATTTCAGCAATGTGCAATGTCCAACGTGACTTCCGTGTCAGCGAGCAACTTTACAATATCCACTTCTTCCGAACTTTGTCTTTCCTTTCTACTCTTAGGAGCTTTCAATCTTTCAGGGAATGGTGCTATGCCTGGCACAAACTCCTTGGTCACTGGTGGAAGAATCTCAATTTCTTCCCCATCCTCAAACTCTTGCTGCTCAGCAAATCCTCCAACTTGGTTTTCTACCTCTTCACGCTTAGCGATCTTCTCTTGACCCCCTTCTTCACCTTCGCCTCCTGGATTCTTTTTCGAATACTCTTGAGTCCTTGTGACTACTGCCACAGTTGGATCTTTGTGTGGTTTCTTGGCCTCGTACGCATCTACAAAGTGCATTGACGAGCTAGAGCCTTCTTGAGGGTTCGGTGTCTTGAACACTACTCCGATTGTAGGGACGTGCTCCTGAGCTCTTGATGTGGAATGCATCTGAGTATCAACATAATTCGAGGATCCTACTGGTCCTTTTTCCTTGCCGGCGGCAGCCCTTCGTTTTGGACAATCTTCATCAAAGTGGCCCTCTCCACTACAGTACCTACATAGCGGGGTATAATCAATTGGCTTCTTTTCGTTTGGACATCTAGATTGAGTATGGCCAAAGCCATGACATCTCCAGCACTGGATTGGACCATCTCTTCTTTGATCACGTGCGGCTCCTCTCGGATAGTCTCCTCCTTGACCCTGAGCACCATATCCATAAGTCGGTCTGTTTTCCCAACGAGATGTAGGTGGGACACTTTGAGCGGGCAATCCCGTGTAAGGTCTCTCTCTTGTATCTCCTGATTTCATGGTCCTTTCTTCATAGGCTCTCTTGTTGTAACATCGGTCCTCTGTGTGATTTGTTCTTCCGCAAAAAGTGCAACGCATCCTAGGTGGTGATCTATCTGTGAATACTCTCGAGACTGTAGGGCATTCTGAAGCCAAATGGCCGTAACCATGGCACTTCCCACACCATGTATTTGATCGAAACACTTGATTGGGGTTCGTAGTTACCTCTGGTTTTACTGTGTATGTCTCCTGGGTTATTGTGGCAGCTTTTATAGCTTGTGTGACCAATTCCAATATTCGTTCTTCAGTTAGCGCAGGCTTTGCCTCAATTGGCGTGCTAGTGGCGGCTACAAAAGCTGGGGTCATCAATGCGGGGCTTCCTTGGCCAGGATCTTTCATCGATATGTTTCCTGGGCCTCCCATTGGCTCGTATAAGAGCTCCATCTTCCTTTGTTGGCATAATTGTACTTCCTCCCAAAGCCTCGCTTGTTCCTTAGCATCCATTAAAGTTGCAGGTCTTGTCAGGCTGATATGCTGCTGTGCCGTAGGATCTCTCAATCCTGAAATGAATCTTCGTTTCAATGTCTCATCGTTCGGGGAATTCGCGCCCATCTTTCTTACCAACGTTTCCATTCTCTGAATGTAGTTATCGATGCTCTCATTGACTCCCTGTCGCAAATAATCCATTTGTTGGGCCAATCTGTCTTGGAAGCCTTGTCGTCAAAACTTTGCCAAGAAGGCTTCCTTGAGCATTTGATAAGATCCACGCTCTTGTGGTGTCAGATTCCATACCAATTGGCTGCCTCATCACGGAGAATAGCCGGAAAAATTCTCAACCTTTGATCCTGGTCAACTACATCATTGGGCTCACAGGTAACCTCAAACAACTGGATAAAACTATCCGGATCTTCGTCCCAAGTACCTGAGAACTTGGTGAAGTCCCCCAAGTGAACCGAAATCCGCTGAGCCATTTCGAACAGAGGTGTGATGTCGATATCACTTCGATCCCAGAAATTTAATGCACGCGGCTTCAGGATCCCTCCTTCAAACTTCCGGACTTGACTCGCGACTCTCCTATGGGAGTACAGGTTTTTGGCTGATTTCTTCGAACCAATCGAGGTCCACTCACCTGGCGGTTCCCACCTTCTCCTTTCTCTTTCAAGGGCTCTTCTCTGAGCGCGTTCCTCTCTTTGAGTTTGTGTTGCTCCTGACGATGAGCTCCCCTCGCTCATGTACTAGACCTTGAGTCTGCAAGCTCGGCCAACGTGTGGCGCTAGGCGAGCCTATGGCACTCTCTTATAGAGACGTACCAAGCTATTCCCAGCAAACGCACCAAAATGTTTAGGTCTTAAGCCCACGGAACAATTGATTGTGAAAACCTTTATTTTGCTCAAACCCCTCGCAATCGGTCTACTTGGATTACCTAGAAGCTACAAAGGTATCTGTAATTGATGATTGTATGCTCTCCCCTCTCCGAGCTCTCTTTCACTCATACGCATACAGATGCTTTCACACACTCCTTTTCCACACTCTTATACACTCACACACATACACACACAGAAAAAGACATGTTCGGCGCCTACAGAGAACTACTTTCATGTCCCAGAGGAAATTGCTCCACATCACCTGCTCCCACATAGCAAACAACCGAGACAACGTGCAGCCAGTTACACGAAGAATATTTGATCTATCAACGGGCCATCTATCACATGCTTAGCTGTAAAAAAATCACGCCGTTCTTCGTATTGGACGATGCACAAGTGAACATCATGACACAGAAACTGCCAGCAACCCCTTGCAAACGTTGAAATACCTGCAAAGCTTGACTACGCGCACTGTTATGCTATATCAGTATAAAGGAAGTGCAATAGAAGGAGAGAAATTAAACAAGGTCCCACCCCGAAGCCACTTATAAAATGAGAATATCATATAACAATTACATGTCCGGACATTCGAGAAACTTCAATGGAACTATGAAGATATGAACGCCATGAATCCGCCCCACAGTCTACTCCGAGCAAAGACAAGACAGACCAACGTACTCTCTCTCTATCTCTCTCTCTCTCTCTCAGTCGCTTTAACTATGCAAAAGCCTGAGAGAATAGTCACAGATAAACCGGGTACAAGAAAAAAATAGTTGAGCACAGAATGGAGAAAGGGTACAATGGGAAGTAAGAAGAAACAGATAATGCTTTAGAAGCTCCTTTTACAGCAGTACAGTCATTACGGCATTGTGGCCGCAAGGATTGGTCAAAATCTCAAACAGAGAACAAACTGCATCAAGAGTTTGATTCTGATAGAGTACACCTCTTCTCAAAAGTTTCAATGAAAAGGGTCAAATACTAACCCTCAATATCGGAAAAAAAAACCATTCTCCATATTAACGATGTGATAATCAAGCGGGGACCATTATCACCATATCTGAGGCGTTCTTCTGTGAAAAGGGTCCAAATCCATTCAAAATGTTCAAAACTGTAGGCCCTCAATGTGCTGAAAAAACACCTTAATCTTGCACAGGACTGCTATCGTCCTGGGGATAGGATTTTCGAAGCAAGCTGTTCACAAATTGCGCACATTTCAAGCGATCTATGGCTACTCGAAATATTACATGTGTAAAAGGTTTGATTGAGGTCATGAATTGTTGCATCACTATAAAGCTTGAGGCTCATACGACACAATCCCTTCCCTCTGTCTGCCATCTGAGGATCTCTCTCTCTGTCAGAAACACAACAGACGTCCGCTTCTCCCACAGAAACAAAGATACTCGGAAAAAACGCGATTTCTTACCGATGAGACGCTGATGACCTCCCTTCCCCGCTTCCGGGCCTACACACCGCCCCCTTTTTGCTGTTGTTGGGTGTGTGCGTGCCTGCAGAGACACAGAAGGACTCCCGTGGACAGAGCAGAGAACCCCGATAGGCCTTCTCCTTCCTTCTCAACAGCCGTCCCTTCCACACCCCCTGAATATCTGCACAGAACAACCACACAAAAAACCAAACAATCCTCCTCCTTTTTTTTTGTGAACCCCCCCCCCACGTGGATTCAGATAAGGTATCCCCCTTCAAATTTTGCAAAATATTCATCACATCCCGAAATGACAATCCACCAGGTTCTAGATGTGATACTCCTGGTGCAAAAGCTGGATCAAGGCAGTCACAATCGATAGATATATAGACACCCTTGGCACCCACTCCAAGCTCCAGATTCTCCAAGAATCCAATATCTTTATATAAATTTCTCATCTCAAATAACTCGACTCCAAACTTCTCTATTTATTGTCTTCCTTCTTTATTTATGGATCTAACTCCAACCTGTAGCAGGCGACGTGCATGTCCACCTTCCATTATCCGTGCAAAGGATGATGCATGAGAATAAATGTTCCCTTCAAAAGCATGGTATATATCAGGATGTGCATCAAAATGCAAGATGTCCACAGGTCCTCCTAACTGCTCTGTGACAGCCCTCACAACAGGATATGTGATAGAGTGGTCACCACCAAGAATCAAAGGGCGTAAAGGAGACTCATTCATCACAAGCTTTACAGAATCACTGATTGTTTTCATCAACAGTTCATCCCCAAACTCATACATGAAATTATTGATGTAAGGGTCCCAACTGCACCAGTTATTCTAGGAGTCACTCGTTTAGAAGGATCATAATGTAATATTCGAGCACTTTGTTCAGCCTGAGAATGTGACTTCTTACTGCAAACTTGAGAGGTTGCAGAATCAGTGGCCGCATTGTCACCATTTTGCCATTTGGAAGCTTTATTCATTTCTCCACGTCCGTAGTCATTGAGAAGAGAGGCGTTCATTTGATGGAAAGGGGTGCCTTGCATGAATCCTGCCTTTTGATATTGACACACTACGCCATGTACACAATGCATTGACATGGGCAAACAAGAACAAGTAGCCATACCATTCACATGTGGCAATGTTTGTTCCTTCAAAATTCCAGAACAGTCAACATGAGTATTGTGTTCTTCGTCTAATGGAGGTGCTTCACATGCAGCATGGCACAATAACGTGAATCGGAATTGGTTATCGCCAAAAGCTCCTCTTGTGTCACCAAGGGGTTCCCAGGCCTCATGTTCTGCTTCAAAACATCCAATTTTAATGCGACATGGCATGCCGAAAGCTCCTACAAACTGAAATCAAACATATTTTCCTGCCAAATAGAACCACATTAGTGCATCAAAACCAACCATTTTCTGAGCTAACAGGACACATATAGTGTTGTTTCTCATCTAAATGCGTTTGAGGCTATATTCTCCCAATTACATGCTCAGAAAATGGATATGGATTAATGAAATGAAAGCAGTATTGTTGTTATGCACCATGTCATCATCATGGGATATGTTTTGCACAGCTATTAGCAATAGTGAACCTGGTGGTAAACTTGTCTATGATAACATATGTGGAGCACTCTTGAATGAGGAGATTCATAGAAAATCTATGGTTGGCACTCAGAGTGGAGATGCATATAATGTTTGTGATTCGTACCAAGGAAAGAATCAGCAACGTGGTAGGAGCAAGAACAAGGAAAATAATGGTCAACGGAATAAGAGTAGAAGTAAATCAAGGAAGACGGATATCAAATCACATTATTGTCATAAGAAAGGACATATGAAGAAAGATTGTTTTGCATTAAAGAATGCTAAAGGTAAAGGACAAAATGTTGATGGGCATGTTAAACAGTTACCTGCACCATCTACTTTCGACAATGAAGATTGAAGAAATTAATGCTATTTTTGATGATGTGGATGCGTTGACACTTGATATATTGTGCCAACTGAGGCTCTTATGGCTGTTCTCTTTCCCACACATGGCTGGTAGATTCTGGTGCTTCTTTCCATGTGACACTACATGGACAATGGTTCTCTAATTATGGAGCAAAGTCTCTTGGTATTGTGAGACTTGGCGACTCTTACTAGTGCGACCTTTTGCAGATTGGAGATGTGGTTGAGCAGTCATTGATGGTTCAAAATGTACTATGCATAATGTATGCCATGTACGTCAGTTATCATGCAGTTTGATGTCAGTTGGTCAACTTGATGACCTTGGTTACAAGGTGGTCTTCTATGCTCAGTTCTTTCGTATATCAAAGGGAAATATGGTTATTTGCAAAAGGAAGCAAAGTTGGCTCACTTTATCCTTTATTTGTATCACAAAAAGAACATTTGTTAGTTGTTACTGACCAGCCTATGGCTTGTATTTGGCATGGTCATTTGGGCCATATATCACGTGGTGGAATGGAAAATCTTTCTCGTTCTGGCTACTTACTTGTGTTATCTTTCTCTGATTTTTCATTTTGTGAGCATTGTCAATATGAAAAGCAAACCAGAAATGTGCATAGAATGCACATTGACTCTTCAATTCAGCCTTTAGATCTCATTCATACAGATGTGTGTGGTCCTATGCCCACTAGATCCTTAGGTGGTTCTCTTTACTTTGTCACTTTCATAGATGATGCTACTAGAAAAGTTTGGGTATATCCTATCAAATTGAAGGATGAGGTATTCCCTACTTTCAAAAAATGGCTTGCTTCAGTTGAGACTGAAAAAGGCACTAAGCTTAAGCCTTTACGTTCAGATAATGGGGGTGAGTATACCTCACATGAATTCAGCCTTTTCTGTCGGTCTAGAGGGATTCATAGAGAGTTTATAGCTCCTTATACCCCAATAGAGAATGGTGTAGCTGAAAGGATGAATAGAACTATTCAAGATAGAGTAGTTTCTATGCTACATCATGCAAACCTCTCACAAGGTTTTTGGGCAGAAACAGTATTGATGGCAGTTCATGTGATTAACCTTTCACCTAGTACTGCCAAAGGTTTGAAAGTGGCACAAGAGTTATGGATAGGGAAGCCACCATATTATGATCGTCTTCGAGTTTTTGGGTGTGAAGCATATGTTCATATATCCAAGAATCTTGGATAAATGTTGGACCATAAGTCAAATAAATGCACTTTTATTGGATATGGTCGAGGAAAATTTGGAATTGCTTATGGGATCCTGAAACATGGTCAGTGATCAGTAGTGATGTCATTTTCAATGAGTCGAAGATGCATAAACAACCCATTAAGGAGGTTGAAGTGAGAAGAGTGGTATTTGAGGATACTAGTCCTCTAGTTAGCATGCATAAAAATATTGCACATAGGGATATTCAAGAGAATGTCCAATCAGATCAGTCTGCACATGTTCCTGTTCAGCAACCATTGAGACGCTTTGCACGTGTCTCACATCCACCTGATAGATATGTTCTAGGTTTAGATTTTGTTATGCTAACAGATGTCGGTGAGCCTTCTTCCTACAAAGAGGCTATGTAGACAGAGGATCATGTCAAGCGGGAACGTGCCATGAAGAGTGAGTTGAATTCTATTCACAAGAATGGTACTTGGGATTCAGTACCTTTGTCAAAGGGAAAGAAAGCTTTACCATGTAAATGGGTATAAAAGCTGAAATTCACATCAGATAGTGCTTATCCAAAGTATAAAACACGACTTGTTGCAAAGGGTTTTAAGCAACAACATGGTGTTGATTTTGAGGAAATCTTCTCTCCAGTGGTCAAGAAGACTACCCTGTGCATGTTGCTTGGATTCGTTGCAATGGAGCACTTAGAGCTAGTCCAAATGGATGTGAAAATTGCTTTCTTGCATGGAGCTCTTACAGATGAGATCTACATGGAACAACCAGAGGGTTATGTACTTCCTGGCAAGAAAATTCTAGTTTGTAAGCTCAAGAAGAGCTTGTATGGACTTAAACAGTCCCCTAGACAATGGTACCAAAAGTTTGATGCTTTTATGAAGTCTCAAGGCTGTTCTCGAAGCAATGAGGATCATTGTCTCTACACAAAGAGATGCTTAGATGGCAGCTTGATATGCTTGATACTTTATGTCGATGATATGTTGATTACTGGGAAGTCCTCTTATGATTTTTCAATTCTCAAAAAGAAGTTGAGTCAGACATTTTATATGAAGGATTTGAGGGATGCCAAACATATTCTTGGCATGCGCATTACTCTTGCTAGGAGTAAAAGATGCATATACTTGTCTCAAAGTGAGTTGTAGCTCAGTGATGAGTAGCACCTCCTTTAGTGTCAATCCGGGAAGACGTGAGGATGGTATGATGACCTCGAGCAAGTGAAGGCACAAATGCGTGAGTGCGAAGCACACTAACATGCACACACATACGCACACACGCGCACACAAGGGAAGACAAAGAGTGAGAAGCAGTGGAGTTCTTTTAGATTCCTTTCAAAAAGCTCATACAAGTTTAGATCAATTACAAGCTAACAAAAAATGAGCTCTCTAGCTCTATTTATAGTTTTTGACTAGGTTTTGGCTGTGTCCAGACCTAGTGTCCGGCCTAGTTAAAAATTAGGTTCTCTACCCTATTTGGAGGTTCAAACGAAGTCTAAAAAATGTGAAAACTGACAGGTAGGTACTTCTAAAGCTCCTCAAGCTCAAGGACTCCTTGGCTTGCACAAAATGGAGCTACAAAAATATGAAATGGTATTTACAATGGTTTTTAGTGATGAAAATCACTATTTTTGTAGGGGTTTCTATTAACATTTTGACATACATTTCCTGGAGCTCCCTACTTGCTCCTTCTCCTTGTGTGTCCACCTCTTTTATATGCGTTAGTGTCCTGAAAAAATATTGGCCTACTTGCCAGATCGTCGATGAGTGCTCTGTCTGCTTGTACTTTCTCTTCTCTCTGACTCCCTTCGTAAGCTTCCTTGCCTTGTGAGTCCTTCAGTTCCAACACCCCCCCCTCTCTCACGTCTGTCGTCCTTGACAGACCCTTGTTGGGTGGGTCGTTGGATGTAGTACTCAACAACGTCTTGTGCTAAGTGATGTTCTGCAATCCGCAACCCTTTGGCCAAGTCTGTGAGTAGAGCATCCCAATCTACCGGCCCGGGAACCTCTGGATGTGGTATACGTAACTTTTCTGAATGGAGAGCTTGTTCCACTGCAAACAACTGCAATAAATGTGATGGTCTGGGAATGAATATCTCTTAATGATATTCCCAGAATCCCGTGACAAACATTTCTTCAAACGTCTGTTTGAAGCAGGCTGGTAGATACTTTATACGCACATGCCATGCATATACAACCTTAATAGATGGTGTTGCGCTCATGTCGTAGACAAGGTCCTGATTACCTTCATTAAATCCAAGAGCTGACAGATGAGGTTCCTTGACATTCTTGGAGGTCCTGAAGGTGACCAACATGAGCTCAAAAGTTTTAAGACACATTTGGGCCATGACATCTGGTACATTTTTGAACCGGACCCCCCAATGCCGAATCGTCGAAATCATATATCCTATGGTAGGTTGGCCTTTAGGAGGTGCTAAATAGACATAATTGAGCCATTTCTCACATCCTTTGGTTGTCAGCACAGTTTTTGTGTATTTCGGCCATGACCTTCTTCGAAATACGGGGCAGTAGCATGGGTTGTATTTGATGTACAAAGGCATGTTATTCCATGTTCTTACCATCTCTGGGTAGGTTTCTAGTAGACGAATCCTCCACGTCAGTTGATGTATATTGCCCTGCTTGGCACTTGCGGGGATGTCGTCCGGTGCAAACTGTGTAGCCGAGGTTGGTTCTTTTGAGGTGTGGTGCTTGATTTCGGCATTGTAATCCGCTATTAGGACACAGAGAGGAACATACAAATTGTCGGATGTGCCGATCCACCTATGATGGGAGAGGTTTCGAAAGTACTCCGATTTTATAACTACCTCTTCCAATCGTGACATTGACGCTATCTGAACTGCCACTCTATCATCATGGGTTGTGGCCACTTTCTCTAACCTCTGCATCCATTCAGGAGCCTCTATCTCGATGGTGTCCATGCCCTCTTCTGTTTGCTTGCCCCCTGGTGCAGGCATGGGAACGTATGGGTCTTCGAAGGTTTCCTCTACTTCAATGGGTACTAAGTCTTCAGGTTCCGGTTCTACAAGTGGAGAGGGTTGACGCTCGTATTGCATGACTTTACTTCGTAATTCTTCTAGTTCTGCTCTGAGTTTTTTGACTTCTTCAGATGTGTCAACTGCGGTTGTGACTTTGCTTGGTGACTCCTGCTGGGTTGCCAGTTGCTTAAGTAGGTCATCTCTTTCTCGTTCCAATGCTGCATGGGCCTCCAGTAGGTCGGCATGGGTTTCTAACACGAGTTGCATATTCTTTGAGGGAATGGCCTTAAATTTCTCTAGGTCGATTTCCTGCGGGGAACCCTCCATGGCTGCTTCCAAGTTTTCTTCATTCTGTTTCTGCAGCCGTTTATTCTCTTCGAGTGCTGTAGACATGTGTTTTCGTAGGAGGGCTAGGTTGCGTCTAAGCTTGAGATTCTCCGTTATCTGGGAGTGTAGCAATTCATCCATATGTTGCCTTTCTTCTGCATCGGACTGGGGTGGATTGGCTACTAATTGTTCATGTTGTTCCTGTAAAGTGGCATACTGTTGTTGTAGTAGCTGCTTTTCCCTTTCGAGATCAATGAATCGTAGTTGAAGTTCTTCATGGCTTCGAAAGAGTCGTGTATGTTGGTTATCGAGATGCTGGTAGTGCTGTTGTAGTTGCGACATACACTGATACATATTATTAAATACATTATTAATAGGGGTGGATGCGGGAAGGGTGTTGAATGCAGAAGGGAAGGGAAAGGGGAAGGGGAATGGAAGTGTGGATGCGGTGCTGGAAAATGGTGAAGTGGGAGGTGGGGGAATGGGAGATGGTGGGTGTATGGGGGAAGGGAGAGGTGCGGAGGTGGGTGAGATGTCCATAAGATCAACGGTGGAGGCAGTAGTGGGAGTGATTGTGAATATTGGAATTGTGGGTGCGGTGATAGTGGTGAATGTGTACAGTGGTGTGTGTAATTGTGAATACGAACTGCCCGGAAGTGTAATTGGGGGAATGAGATTTTTTATGGCTGCAGTTAGAATTACTATTTCAGTGGCCGTATAGACAAAAGAGGTGGAGATAGGGTGTGTGGGTTGTGTGGGTTGACTGACGGTCTGTGCTTCGGTATGGGTAGTGGACTCGGAGGCGGTGACAGTAGTGGTTACACTAGTAGTGGGAGGTGAATGTGGTGGAGTTGGAAGCAGGGGTGGCAAAGGGGGTGACGGAGGTGCACTTGATACATGGGTTTCCTCAGTATCATGGACAGTGTGTGCGGTGCCCGTGGTTGTGGATGTGCCTTGTGGTTCTGATACTAATACATTCATTTGCTTTCCTGATCGAGGGGGTCATCTGCCGTATCGTCGCTCCATTCTTCGTGATTGTGCCAGGGCGGTATGAACCGTCTCAGGTACTCCTAAAGCCTCAGATATCATGTCAAGAGTGGCGTGGTATTGCTCGTCTACGCCTTCCTCCTCAAGAATTTGATTCATGAGAGCCTTGCCTGCTGCTAGGGACAGTCTGTGTTGCTCTTGAACTCTGTTCATGGTATCATAGAGCTTTTTCAATGCCTTCGTATAAGCTACGGCACCTTCAAGTACCTGTAGAGCTTCCTGATCATATTCCTGCTCTTCTTCCTCGGATTGTCCATCATGTTCCTCCTCTTGTTCTTCTTCTTCTTCACCCTCCACATCGACGACCTCTGGTTGTCTGGGATGGGGTTGGTCTGCAACAGTTTGTTGTCCACTAGCTTGCTCTGCCTCCACTTCCGCGTTAATAGCCTCTATGATTCTGGCTACCTCCTCATCAGTTAGGTCTTCTAAAGTGAATCCGTGAGGGAACTCTAGGTCAGTTGGTATAGGTGGAAACACTAGATTTGGTCCATCAATGCTGTGTCTTGGTAATCTGATAGTGAAGGGTTGTACCCGCCTTGGAAGTTGTGGAGTTGTCTCTGGTGTCAATGTCGCACCGCGGGGTTGTGCACAGGGTATCTGAACTGCGCCTCTCATTTTCTTAGATGGTGGTCTTGCAGTTGATAGTCTACGTTGGAATTCTTGTACCCTGGTCCAATTTAGTGCCCTCTGCACTGGCACATCATAAGCCAAACATCTATACACAATCCTGGTGAGAGCACAGCAACCATACAGTACAGACTTTTGTTTTTTATACCACCTTTGATGAGCCAAGTGGATTAGGTCAATAATCCAGTGGGGCATATTGATTGTCAAATCGAAGGCGTCAGCCAAGTATAGACTAAACCAGATCTTTTTAGGTGGCATTGTGAACCTCTCTTGAGCGGGAAATGCAAAATGCTGCATGACCATTCGCAAGTGAATGGCAATTGTAGGTGTCATTGCCACCAAGATTCCTGTTCTTCATATTGTCGGGGACCATTGTCTCTTTCTCCGTAGGAATGTGCATACCTTTCATGTCTAGAGCTTCTCTCACCAAATTGATAGTCAACCTGAAACGCTTCAGTTCATTGCCCCTTGTGAGAGATGGGAGGACAAAGGAGCTGTATCCCTTTTTGTCTTTGCTCGGAGTGAGGGTGCTAATTAAATAAGAGCACCTTAGAAAGTCGGGCTTTGGCAATTGGAATTTGAAGTAATCGTAGAGTCCCGCCTTCTTCCATATAG
This sequence comes from Ceratopteris richardii, assembly GCA_020310875.1. Classification (NCBI taxonomy): domain Eukaryota; kingdom Viridiplantae; phylum Streptophyta; class Polypodiopsida; order Polypodiales; family Pteridaceae; genus Ceratopteris; species Ceratopteris richardii. Next base: position 149,177,462 of record CM035409.1, read on the forward strand.
GTTTCAGCCCTTCATTATTCTGCAATCTCTCAAATTCCCTGGTGAAAAAGTGATATCTGCCCCAGCGCCCATTGAATTCTATCTCGGCCTCCCACATGTAAGTGCCTTCACCCAGGGGTCCTGCCACATCACTGAACCAATGTGAGTTTTTGCTGACCGGCATTGTGTGCCCCTGTGGAGGATTCTGAACCGGTATGGCGTGTAATGCCCTCAATGCCACTGGTCGTTCCTTCAATTCCTCCTCAACGGGAAGGCTTTCAATGTCCACGACTTGGGGGCTGGTGCCTGCTTGGGAGCTAGTTCCTACCGTATCTGCCATGTTACTTCTTGCCTCCTGATTCTGTGAGAATATAGAAACATGTGTTAACATTGTAAAGGACAAGATAGAACCGTTTTTGTCCCCATTACAACATTAACATGAGGTTCGGGAGAGATTAGTAGGCTATTAAGTGCTCGGTGCTTGTGCGTGTAGTTAGGAATTGGGTAGACCTAGAAGCTAAGTGGAATGATGTAGTGAGAGAGGGATGTAGTTAGTAGGTGGGCATGGATTTACAACTGGGGTCAGGGGGTTTATGACAAGTTTTAGGTTGCCAAATGTAATGGATGGGTTTTGATCTTGACTTTGTGGAGACTCTGGAGAGTTTGTTAGGAGTATCGGCTTGGAAATGAGGCTTTTTAGGGACCCATTACAAGTGATTCTACTTGTGCTCATGGAAGAATATGTGTCCGTGCGTGATGTATAAGAATGGGCATCAGATGTTCGAGTGAGTGAGACATGTTGTACCGGGTGTCGCCTCGGTGTAGCTATTTGAGCCCGCAAGCAAGCCTTAGGCACCCAGATTTGTCGTGATTGTGGGCTGGCCTTCATCGACTTCTTGGGTACCCAAATAGACTTTACTTTCGCAGAAGAATTTATGAAAGACTTCTTATTAGTGTCGTGTTGTTGACTACTAATAAGAGGTTTTGGCCGTGGGATTGGCCTGGTCGTAACAGGGTGTTCGCCTTTCCGCATCCATACTTGTTTCAACGGCTAAAACAATCTGCTTTGCTCCTTTTTTTGGCCTCTAGTATAGGTAGTGCTCTGCTTCCTCTGTATTTGATCTGCCGTTGGTTGCTGCATCCTTCTGGCCTTTGGAAAAGAAGGGAGTGCCGTCTTATCCTTGACTTTGTTGTTGAAACAATCCTCTTTCTGCATCATACAGTTTTGGACAAGAATAGCATTGTCAACTTCATGTGCGCCCCTGGAAGGACCAGGAGTTCATGCCTTACCTAATTCCTTGAGTGCCTCATTTTCCAATTCAACTGTAATTCGACTATGATTCACCCATACCTGAAGAAGTCCACTCCTTAGGTTTAGGTTGACTGCATGATCATAGATCCAGTCCTGACCCAAGACAAGAGGCTCAGTGAGGTCCTCATCTTGACACACTAGTACTTTGACTGTCATTACTTCGTCTTGGATGTAGAGGGGAAGTTCCACCTCGCCCATGCAAGGGGTTTCCACACCTCTCAATCCTATGAGATATGCTTCTATAGGATTGACAGTTAATTTCAACTCTTGACAGTAAGACAATTCAACAGCACTAGTGGCTGCACCTGAGTCAATCAAGGCTCTTATAGTTCTTGCACCCTTTCCTTGTCCTATATCTAAGGTTATAAAAGGACGTCGATCAATTATCCTATGGGAGCTGATATCTGAAACTTCACACATAGCCACGTGATATCCTTGATCTTCATATGCATCTGGCCTAGGTTGCTCTCTGCCTTGTCTTCTTAATTTCATTCTCCGTATGCGCTCTAAAGCTTCTGCTTGAGCTTCTTCTCGAATTCGTTTTTCTTCTTCTTTGCGTTTCTTAGCAGTATTGAGTCGACTTAGCATCTCTTCCGTCAGAGGTTCCTGATATAACTTGACTCTGCACCCGCTTATATAGCTAGGGAGAACATCACCTTCCAGAGTAGCGAGTTGAACTGCTCCACTGGTTGAGATCCTATTAATGATCATGGGTCCGTAGCCTCTTTTCTCTAGTTTTCTCGCATGTTGTTTCAAAGTGTAGACTAGTACTAGGTCGTCTGCCTTCAAACCTTTATCCTTGACGTGGGCATCAAAGTATGCCTTCTGTCGTTTCTTAGCTGCATATATCCCTGTGGCCGCTCTCAGTCTTGTTTCTCCTAATCGTTCAAGGACAAAAAGTCTAGAGGAGAGTTCATGACCCGTCCATTCATGCTCTTGTGCTACTTTCAATGTAGGTATTAAGAAGTCCAACGGTAGCACTGCATTTTGGCCAAACACCATCTGAAAGGGGGTGGCTTGGAGTACCGTTTTGTAGGCGACTCGGTATGCCCAAACAGCGTGGTGTAGCTGTTTGTCCCAATCAGAGCGTTTATTGTTCACTAATTTCGTCAGTACATTGCATAAGATCTTATTTGTGCTCTCAGCCTGGCCATTAGCTTGAGGATGATAGGGGGCAGACTTCTTATGCACTACCAAGAACTCTTGGAGCAAATTTTCAATAACTTCATTCAAGAAGTGAGTGCCTCTGTCACTGACTAGCTCTATAGGTAACCCGTATCTGGTGAACACATTCTCAAATAAAAACTTAGCTGTTGTTTGAGCATCGTTCTTCGTTGTGGCTTTTACCTCTACCTACTTGGTGAGATAATCCGTGGCCACAATGATATATTCAGCATGAGAACCCTTAGCTGGGGGATTAATAGGACCTATAAAGTCTATTCCCCACTTAGAGAATGCACGTCCACCCATCATGGGTTTCAGTGGCATCTCATCTTTGCGTATAGGATACTGAGTTCTCTGACAAACATCACACCGTTTCACATAGGTATGTGCATCCATGTGAAGGGTAGGCCACCAGAAGCCCGCAAATAGTATTGCCTTGATCACCCGATCTGGTCCAAAGTGTCCTCCTACTACACCTTGGTGAGCAGTATCCAAGATCTTGAGATATTCACTTTCATGGACACATAGTCTCAGGTAACCATCTTTACCGCGCTTGTATAGATTATCACCAATGAGTGAGTAATCCTGGGCTTCTTGTTCTAAACTCCTTTTCCTAGCCAGAGTCATGTCTGGAGGGAATGTTTTCGTCCTCAAGAAGGATACTAGTGGTTCACTCCAAACTGGCACTATGGACACTTGATAAAGAGTGGCATGTTCCACAGGTGGTTTAGTGCAACAGATTGGGCATTCCTTGCACAACTTTTGGACATCAGCCTCCATAGTAGGCCAATGCATTCTGAGTCTCCTTAGTGTCTGAGTCTCCTTAGTGTCTGTAGGGTTCGTTGTTTTGAGTAGTGTTGCTCTAATGCACCTACATGTGCTAATTGCAACCATTTAGCGTACTCATCCTCTTCCACACAAGCCAAGATCCCTTGATCTGTGTGCTTGTACATACTACCTGCCATGATGTGATACTTTTGGGCTTTTACTACCTCTCTATCCTGTGTGTTTATTACTGGGTGGTTAGGCCCGTATGTCAATACTGGCACTAATGGCTTAGCCCACTGTGGCACCACTTCCAAATTAAACAGGTAAGCATCAGGAAGGTCATCTGACACTCCTTGTGGGGCTTCTCTAGATGTGAGCCTAGAGAGATGGTCTGCTCTCAAGTGAGTCTTCCCTTTTCTTACCACAACCTCAAAATCGTATTCCATTAGCAAGAGAAACCATCTCACCAATCGACCTATATTGCATGGTTTGTTTACCAAGTATAGCAATGCCTGATGGTCAGTAAAAAATTTAAACTTATTTGCAAGCAAATAATGTCTAAATTTTTTAACTGCATATACCATGCCTAATCCTTCTCTCTCTGTAGTGGTATAATTTCGTTCAGCTGCATTCAATTGTCTACTAGCATAGGCAATTGGAAGATCCATATTACCTTCACCGGTAGGTTGTGCGAGTACACACCCAATAGCATAATTGGATGCATCCACGTGAACATGGAAAGGCTTATTCCAATCTGGTGTGGTCAAGATTGGTGCTGAACATAATCACCGTTTAAGCTCATTGAAAGAATTCTCACATTCACTAGTCCACTCAAAGTTAGTCAAAAGTCCATACAAAGGCTTTGCTATGATGGCATACATGTGTATAAACCGTTGGTAATAACCACAATGCCCCATGAAAGCTTGTACTTCCTTGACATTCTTTGGCCTAGGTAACTCAGCTATGGCTTTCACTTTCTCTTCATCAGTGGATATGCCATTCTTTGACACTATGTGTCCTAGAATCTTGCCTTGCCTGACCATGAAAACGCACTTTTCTGGGTTCAGACAGACTTGATATTCTCTGCATTTGTCAAAGATTTTCCTGAGTTCTAGTATATGTGTCTGTCTAATGTTGGAATGAGCACAGAGGTCATCAACATAGACTTCCAAATTCTTCCTCAAGAACTCTTTAAACACATGGCACATCAGTCTCTGAAAGGTTGCAGCGGCATTGGTAAGCCCAAATGTCATTACTCGAAAGGCAAAGATACCCCACTTTGTGGCAAAAGCCGTCTTATGCTGATCTTCTGGAGCTATGGCTACTTGATTGTAGCGCGAAAATCCATCAAGGAAGCTGTACACCGCCTTGCCTGCTACCCTTTCTAAGAGATGTTCTGTGATAGGAAGCGGATAGTTATCTCGAATTGTGGCTGCATTGACCTTCTTCAAGTTAATGCATACATGCAGCTTGCCATTCTTCTTGGGCACCACTACAATGGGGGATACCCACTCAGTGTGCTCAATTTCATAGATGAATCCAGCTTCTACCAGTCTATCTATCTCCTCCTTGATCTTAGCAGCATAGTTATCGTTATATGTATATGGCTTTTGCTTAAAGGGTTTCGCATCTGAGGTCATGGGAATTGTGTGTGAGCATATGTCTGGGTCAACGCCCTTCAAATCCTTGTAACTCCAAGCGAATATATCTCTGTATTCTCTTAGCAAGGCTATCAATTCGTGCTCTTCATCTTCCGTCAAGTCATGGCCTATGTACGTGCATCTCTCCTCTCCTTCTTCTACGGCTACCACAATTTTCTTGGTGGTTTCTTTGTTATCATAGGCCTCCCCTAATTACGCCTCTCATTTAGGCATTCTGATCATGACTCTCCTGTCATCTATCTCATACTTCTTAAAATTTTTCGGGACCTCAAACAAAGATTCTTCCTCTTCTGGTGTGACTTCTCTCTTCTTTCTTTTCTTTCCTTCATCCTTAGGGGGCACTTGTGTGGCTAATCTTACATCATTTGTTATCTCTCCGTGTCTCTGGGGTTGAAATTCTACTTCATAGAAGTATTCTTCATCTGATGCAAAAGGTGGGTCCATAATGATTGACTCTAGATCGGAGTTACTTGCATCCTCAAATGCATCAGGGCTAGGTTCACACTCTTCTAACACTGCCTCTCCCATGATTGGCTCTATGGAGAAGACTGAAATGTCATAGCCATCTTCATCACAGTGAGGTGTCCATTGTTCTTCATTGATGGCTACATCCATTGTTGCTAAAATTTCTGCCCAGCCGTGAGGTTCAAATTCTTCGTCAGGAAAGACTACAGGTGCATAGGCTGGGTCTTGAATTGATCTATGTGTTTCTTTTGCACCTACCTCTCTGGCTTTTTCTCTCTTCTCTTCTTCTACTGCTACTTTGCACATCCATAAGTGGGTGTCTTCATGCATCCATGAGGATCCTGATCCTATGGAATGCACCGATTCCGTATCATCTTTGGCTCTATGGAGGGGATTCCATTGGATAGGAGGGACATCTCTATGAGAGTAATCTTTGAGATTCACTTTGGTTGTAACACCTAAGTGTTGCAGGTACAACGAATTGGTTCCCCAGTCCTATACTACCTGCAACTGTCGCATAAAGGGTCATCCCAAGATCATTTCATAGGCATGGTTCTTGCTAAAATCACAGATAGCAAACGTGTGCTCGAACTCTACACCACATGTGGTGAGAGTGATTCCTTCTAACAGCCCTAAGGGTCTCTCTATGTGACCATCAGCCATTTGCAATTTCATCCTCGTGGGCCTGAGTGTTGCCTTGCCCCAACGCTTCCATAGGGAAGTGGTAGCAATTGCAACTCCTGCGCCTGAGTCTAGAATGACCTTGGTGGTGTATCCTTGATGGGTGATAGGAAGATATGTGTTTCCCTCTTCGCCCTCACTCATGTCTCCTATCTTGTCCAATGGTATTTCTGGCACTGTTCTCTGGGATCCTACCTGGGAACGAGGTTTTGCTATCTCTGGTACTTTTTTGGCTACATGTTTCCATAGCTCTGGCCTTACTTTGAGTAGCTCTTCTAAGGTGAGGTTGCACTGTACTTTAGTGTTTTTCACTACCTCTGTGTTCCTAGGTATGACTGAGTCCTCATTTCGTACCATGACCGTGGGTGCTCTCATACAAGTAGACTTAGCTTCCCATGGACCTATGAAGTGGGGTAATTCTTGTAGAGAGTTAGACTCAAAGTCTAATCTTTCCTGAGATTGGGTGCTCTCCTGCTCCTCATAAATGGATGGGATGTCTTGTGGAAATTGATCGTGTGCATCATCCACAAGTTCAATGGGAGGAGGGACTTCAATCTCTTTATCCCATTTGTCTTCTTGAATCTCGCGTAGGAATTCTGGTGTGAGCCGATTCATAGAAGATGATGTGTCTGGCTCCGTAGAGTTAGGCACATAGGCTTCCTGGGTAGGAATGCTTACTCTTTCACTTGCCTTGTCCTTGTGTTGAGAGGCGGGTTCCTTTTCTGATTGTGCAATCAACTTCTCTATTCTTTCTAACAATCCATCAAAGTGCAACTGTGTCTTCGCTGAACTAGAGACGTTAAATAGGCGGCTGGCTTCAAACATGGTCTGAGCCAATTCCACCATCTTAGCACAAATTTTGGTTCGTTCTAGCTCTAGTTCTTCTCTAGGGTAACACTTTTCATGATCAGTTACGTTTGGCCCTTCTTGGATTCTGGCCTGATATGCCTTAAGCATCATATTAAGGTCCTCGGGATAGGGATCTGCTAGGACTGATCCTACTCTTGGGGGTGGTGGAATTGTGTGAGGTGGGTTGGAAGGTGGCGGTTCGGATGGAGTTGGGAGTGGTGGAGGTGGGGTAGTGTGAGAGGGAGTTAGAGATGTGAGTTCGATTATCCTGGCTCTCGTTTCTCTTAGGCTTTCCTCAAGTTCACTCATTTTCTTTGCCCATTGTCTTTTCATTCTTTCACGACTATCTCTCCAAGCTCTAGTCCTCTTCTTTGTCATGCTCTCCGTTTCACTAACATCTGGGCTCTTTTCCTGGCCTACACTTTGGTTCTGCTGCAAGGCTTGGGCTCTAGTGATCACTTGCATTGGTGTAGTGGACGTCACACTTCCTGTGGAGTCTACAACTAACCCGACAACATTGATAGGAGTGATTTTCGGCATATTATTAGGATTCTTTGGGTAGTCTCGTAAAAGATGCTCCTTTCCACACTCCTGGCAATAGCCCTGGATCGTCACTGATTGGGGTTGTGTAGGTGAAGGCAAGGGACAATCACGAATGAGATGATCTCCCTGACATCTGTAGCATGGTCCTCTAGGGAATGGGGGTCTTACTTGCCTAGGTTGAGGTCTAGGGTTGGGGTTTGCATACATGACGTTTGTGTAATCTGACTCCCAACTAGGTTCATTTGGCTCTTCACTATAGTAGGACTCACCATGTTCAGGAGACTGCATGTAGTAAGCCTGGGGACTATCAACATGCATAGAATCAAAGCTATGGTCACTGGAATCATTTTCTGAAATTAATGGTGTTACTGGGACTATAGCTCTATTCAGGTTTTCTTCTACAGCAGCATACTTTACCGGAATCACATTAGTAGGAGCATGTGGTTGTTGTGCTAGCACTGGCTGAGATCTCAGTTGGGCCTGATATTGCAGTTGGTAGTTTTGCTGAGGCCTAGTATAGTGTTGGGGTGGGTATTGACTCGGGTATCTGCCTTGTTGAGGGTATGGCTGAGGGTAGGTCTGCCTAACCGTTTTCTTATTGTATGGGCAGTCTTGTGCGGAGTGATTTGTGTATCTTCGTTCTATGGTGCAGTACTGGCTACTAGGATTTACTTGGGGTTGAGCCATAATGGGACATACATTCGCCATATGGTCACCTCCACAAGTATAGCATCTTTTCACTGGGGAAAATCTTGGGATCTGTTTGCTAGTGACACCTAATTTCTGAGCTACTTTCTCTGCAAGTTCCTCAATTGATGTGGATTGCGAGGAAGAGAGGCTAGAGGCACTATCTGAGTCTTTGTAGATTTTGGAAAGCTCTAGTTCTTCCCCTAGGTTATCCTCGATGTCAATGCACATGCGTACACACTCTTCTATGGTCCTAGGGTCTTTCAAGTACACATATGATCTCAATTTGGTACTTAGCAATCCATCCAAGAACAAAGCCACTTGCTTAGCTGGCGTGGGTAACTCAGGGACAGGGCATCTTTCTAAGTATTGCCTAAATCTTCTTCCAGCAAGTCTCACGGTTTCTTGAGGGGTTTGCTTGAAGCTGTGAATCAGCGAGGAAGTGTTATGTCTTATGCCACTTTTAGAGAATTCGGTAATGAATGCCTCTAGAAGTTGGTCTATGCTCCTGAACTGCCTCTCGTTTAGTGGCTGAAACCATGTTAGGGCAGTGTTCTTAAGGGTTAGACCAAAGTCATTGTACTGCGTGAACAGATCTTCAACCTGTTCAGCTCTCAAGACTTGCCTAAACTCCGCCACATGATCATATGGATCTCCAGTGCCATCGAAGTAGTTCTTCATGGACTTAACTAGCTGAGTCAGTCTCAGAGTCCTTTGTGCTCTCTAGGTCGTGGTAGAGGGAACTCATCCGCATTTCTTTGATTCCTGGGAGCTCTAAGTACCTCAGGTTCCACTCTGTTTGTTTCCGTTCTTGTTCTTTCTTTGCCCCCTGGGTTGGCAAAGCTCACTTCTGGCCTATCTCTACTTCTGTCTCTTTGAGTTCCATGAGCTTGGGATGTTCCAGCTCCAGGGTGACCATAGGACACGTTCGATCTTGGTTGGGGGAAAACGAATTCACCCTTCCAAGTATAAGCATGCCTGTCATGTTCTGTAACCACAAAGGTCCTCTCTGAAGCGTGATCTAAGTAGGTCACTTTGCCTGGGCTATCAGGATCTTTGAACTCGTAGATGAGGATTGACCCTACATCATTTGGCCTATCAGATTTATACCTCCAAAAGGCTTCATCAGTCTCTCGGTTCAGAAGCAGATCTATAATCTTGTTGTCCTAGGGAATCCACTCTCGTGTGATAATCCTAGTGAGAACAGACTTGCGTCGGGGGGTTCTAGGTTCTACACCCATGTTTCCTTGCTCCAGGTCACCTAAATCCGCTTCTGAGATCACATTCCCAAATTCGTATGTCCTATCTGGGTGACTAGTGACTACATATATTGTCCCTTCCTTGTCTAGGTATGCTCCGTTTTCAAACTTGACAGCTGGGTGCTCTAGTCCTATGGATTGGTCAGGGTTTTTAATCTGGACCACGGATCTTCCTAGGCCGTCCTCATAGATGCTAGCATCTAATCGGTTGGTCCTAAGGTATTCCAATTGCGTCTTGTAGGGGCCTTCCACCCTATACAGATATGGCACTCCTGAACTTCTTGTAGGTCTGTCCATGCCTTGAGACATCTCTGATTCACTAGTCTCAGAGCTAGGGTAATGCGAGTGGTGGCTCAACTGCTAGGCCCAAGACCTAGCAGTATGATTAACGCTAGCCTCTGAAGACCTAAGACTTTGTCTATCCCTTACTAGATGCCGTCCTGATCTAAGGTTCATATGCCTATTTAAGTAGCCCCTATTTTTGCCCAAAGTACAACCTCGTTGCCGATCAATTGGTGTCAGTCACTTGATTCTTTTTTAGTGTCTTATTGTGTTTATGATCTTGTCTGATATCGCATCGTCAGGAATATTTGATTTGATTTTCCGCACTTGAGTTGATCGTCCCACGTTAAGTTCTTTTCCTTTAAAGTTATCGACCGTACAAAGATTATGTTGTTAGCTTGAACTTGAGTATTTAGGTAGTCTTCAACTTGATAAATGCCTATCGTCACCCTGACTTACTTCTAGCACTATTCGTACTTAGCCTAAGCTAGGAATTGAGAGAGGGAGTTGAGAGTATTCCAACCTCGATTGCTGATCTCTTGCCCTTTGGTGCTCAAGAACCCGGTTCTCAAGCTTGCAAATCACCCTTGCTTTGGATGCCCTCAAGTGCTCTCAGTGGACCTGTAAAAGTCCCACAGTTAGTTCAAGACTTCAATTCAGATGACAGATAGGTCACTTACATGCATGTAGTTCACAAACCAAATTTCCCTTTGCCTTTATGGAAAACAATCCCAAGGATCCTTTAGTTTTCCTACCCCGGGGTATGGTCAACTTCAAAATACCCTATCTAATAATCCTGATCTTAATTTAACCATAACCAGTGAAAATTTTGGTTGTACTCCCCACGAGCTTTCCAACAAGACAAGAATCACAGCAAACGGATTTCGTATGAGAAAGTTATGACAGTTCAGGGTTCTGGTGCTAAAACAGGGTTCAAACAGACTAACAGATCACAGGATTTTCTCAAAAATACATGTGTAGGCACCTCACAAATCACTAATGACTCTCTAATTATGCCCAAAATTCCCCAAGGACTTGGAAAAATTAACCCTAAAATTTTGGCCGAAACGCCTGTCAATCGCAATCGATAGGTCTGTCAATCGCGATTGACAGAGGTGTCCGTCGGGGCCTGTCGGTCGCGATCGACATGTCAGTCGCGATTGACAGTGTCAATCGCGATCGACAGAGTCAATCGCGATCGACAGAGTCAATCGCGATCGACAGAGTCGGTCGTGAGCCCTGTCAATCGCGATCGACACTTTTTCCAGGTTTTTCGCTATGATTTCATTCAATCGGGGATGTGTCCGTCGCGATGGACATGTGGCACGCGAATTTTGGTGTCAATCGTGAATTTTCAGTCGGTCGCGATCGACGGTGTCAATCGCGATTGACTGAATCCTACGTGGCAGTCAGTCGGTCCTGAGGTCTGTCGATCGCGATCGACAGGTCTGTCGATCGCGATTGACAGGGTCTGTCGGTCACGATTGACAGATGTTGTCGATCGTGGCTGTCGATCGCGATCGATGGTGTCGGTCGTGATTGACAGAGAAACACGGAATTTTTTAACTGTTTTTAGCGATTTAGAATGTGCTCATCATGTAGATTATGGTGGTGCACTTTGTTTTACCAAATGGGCGATTTTTCTGTCGATCGCGATCGACAGAGGTCTGCGACACAGAGACAGTTTCGTGATGTTTTGTACCTGCGCGGAGTGCTGGAGATGATGATGCAACAAGTATCTGCAAGAAAGCTCAAGAAACATGCAAAAACAACGCACACAATATCGCTCTCTCTCACAAGTGAAATGAGGGAAATGAGGTGGAGAAGGTGATATGATCAAAAAAATGAATTTTTTTCGCGATGATGGAGATGGAGGTGGGAGATGGTGATGATGATGATGGTGATGATGGTGGTGAGGTAAGAAGGAGAAAAATAAGAAGAGTGAAGAAATTACCTACAACGCCAACGTCTCAAATCTACGTCTTACCATCACACGCTCGTCCTCAAAGCTCGATCCCCGGCAACGGCGCCAAAATTTGGTGTAGCTCAGTGATGAGTAGCACCTCCTTTAATGTCAATCCGGGAAGACGTGAGGATGGTATGATGACCTCGAGCAAGTGAAGGCACAAATGCGTGAGTGCGAAGCACACTAACATGCACACACATACACACACACGTGCACACAAGGCAAGACAAAGAGTGAGAAGCAATGGAGTTCTTTTAGATTCCTTTCAAAAAGCTCATACAAGTTTAGATCAATTACAAGCTAACCTCAAAAATGAGCTCTCTAGCTCTATTTATAGTTTTTTACTAGGTTTTGGCCGTGTCCAGACCTAGTGTCCGGCCTAGTTAAAAATTAGGTTCTCTACCCTATTTGGAGGTCCAAACGAAGTCTAAAAAATGTGAAAACTGACAGGTAGGTACTTCTAAAGCTCCTCAAGCTCAAGGACTCCTTGGCTTGCACAAAATGGAGCTACAAAAATATGAAATGGTATTTACAATGGTATTTACAATGGTTTTTAGTGATGAAAATCACTATTTTTGTAGGGGTTTCTATTAACATTTTGACATACATTTCTTGGAGCTCCCTACTTGCTCCTTCTCCTTGTGTGTCCACCTCTTTTATATGCGTTAGTGTCCTGAAAAAATATTGGCCTACTTGCCAGATCGTCGATGACTGCTCTGTCTGCTTGTACTTTCTCTTCTCTCTGACTCCCTTCGTAAGCTTCCTTGCCTTGTGAGTCCTTCAGTTCCAACATGAGTACATATCCAAAGTACTTCATGCAAGGTGGAAAGGCATTGAGTACACCTTTACACACATGTGAAATTGAGAAACGATGATTGTCCCAAATCAAATGAGGAAAAGGAAATCATGACCAAAATTCCCTATCAGTCTGCTGTTGGTAGTCTCATTTATGCTATGGTAGCTACAAGTCCACACATTGCATTTGTAGTGGGAGTTGAGTAGATGTATATCTAATCCTGGCAAGAAACATTGGGAAGCGGTTAAGATGATTTTGAGATATCTGAGTGGCACTAAGGACAAGTGTCTATGCTTAGGTAGAGGGAAAGCATCCATTATTGCTTACGCAGATTTTGACTATGTTGGTTGTGTAGACAATCGTAAGTCTACATCATTGCTAGAGGTGCTATCTCTTTGAGATCATCAACTTTCACCTCCTCTTCCTTTTACAATTCCCAAGTTGAGCTCACAAATGTGGAAGCGCCCGTCGATTTTCTTAGGGGAGTGCATCACAAAAAAAGGCATAACTTTCACTATATAACTCGGATTTTAGCATATAATATATCGTTGGAAAGCTCTCGAAACAAGCTTTTTAGCTAACCTATTAGATTGAAGATCCAACATAGTTTGAAAGAGGGATTTTTTTTTCTAGATATGGACCCTACAACAATGGAGGATTTTGACAATTCACTTTTACTTGGGATCTCACTCGAGCAACAATTAGAGATTATGCAACAAGAACTTCAAGCAACTCAACAAGCTATACAAGAATGCAATGATATGCTCCAACAAGTACAAAGTGATGATCATAGCTTAATCAGAGTGGTGAAAGCGATTATCACTGCACAAGAAGAAGGTGCAAGTTCCAAGATAGGTTCTAAGAACTTCCAATTCTCCAGATTTGATGGATGAAAGGATGGCTGATTTGTCCTATCATGGCTCTCTCAATTCGACGATTTCTACTCCGATGAGTCATATTCAGAAAATGAGAAAGTCAAATTTGCTACCAATTATTTGGTAGGAAGAGCTCAGCTTTGGTGGAATGATCTTTGTCATAGTGCAGATTGTCCAAGCACATGGAAGGCCGTTCAATAAGAGTTTAAGGATTCTTTTCTACCATTACAGATCAACCTACATGTTCGATAATTATGGGCTAAATTTACATGGATGGAAGGTGATACATTTACAACCTATACGGATCGGTTCTACCAATACTTAGTAACTCTTCACTTGCTTGAAGTTGTTTCCAACGATACTATGAAGAAGAAGTATGATGATGGGATAGATAAGAAGGTTAAAGCAAAGCTTCATTCATGCCTTCCTACATCGCTTCATGAATTTATCACCTTTGCTCATGATGCGGAGAATGAGTACCAATTGATTATCAAGAGGATCTATTTGCAGCAGCCACATCAACAACAACAATCTTTTTGCTAGTCTAATTTTCTTTGATTATGTGTAATGCATTTACACATAGAATTTAGTATGTAGGATCATACTTTAGATATACGTTTGAAAATGAATTAGAATATTGACTTATTTAAAACAGAATGATCATTTAATCTCTTCATATCATTCCCAATTACATTAAACTTTCAGGTTTCTGATTCCATGCATGTGTTTTACACGGTTCATGCTTACCATTGTTCAGTGATGGGACATGCGACTGATCATCCATGTCTATTTTTATATTTGTCAACTAAGGTCAGTTGCTTGTCAACTGGGAGGCATGCTGTATATTAGGGAATCATGGAAGGTTAAATGGATTTTTAATATTTTAAATATCCAGAAGGTTTTAATGTGGTTGTGTTTGCTCTAGCAGGTGAAGAAGCATGAGGGCATGGATACAAGTGGATGTGTGTAAATAAATAAATTCGAAGACTAAATCGAAGACTTCTGGAATACTTATATTTAGGTTTATCTTGTTGTAAAAGTAGTGGTTCACTTTAGAAAGCGACACCTTTTTGTAAATAAAGTAGTTTTTCCTAAAAGACACGTCTAAAAGCGACGGCCCTCATGTGACTTCTATTTTTAGGATGTAATAGAACTAAACCTATAAATACATGTACTTTGAGAGACTCGTCTATCAGAGTACACGAGGGGGAGATTGCACCCAATATCGCGTCGATTGTCTCTCTTTTTCTGATTCCTATTTCGTCTTCTTTCTTCCTCTGTGTGTGCGTGCATTGAAGGACCTGATTACATACCAAGCACATTGAGGTGAGGTATCACTTCATTAGAGATTCCCACTGAGCGCATTATTCTTGAAAAGATTCACACTGTAGATAATGTTGCAGATGCTTTGACTAAAGCTCTACCACAAGATAGCTTTCGACATTGTTGTCACTTGATGGGGGTTACTTGATTCATGATTTTACACAATCACTTGTATACTGTGTAACATGCCCATCAAGTAGGAGGTATAATTTGTATACTTATACTAGTTTGTATACTTACACTCAGGTATTCTTTATCATTCTTTATTTTTCTCCCATAGTTACTTTGACCATATTGGCCTTTAGTGGGAGATTGTTATCGTTAGTGTCCATGTGAAAGGCCAAACGGCCACCAGACACTTCTTTGTATATGTTCTTTAATAAAACATATAGTGGTCTGGTCAATCACAGACTGTAAGTTCGACCGCATTTTGTAAGACCTAAGAAGTCTGTCTTCGTGCTGCCGGAGTACTATGTTTTCTGTGTATTCTGTAGCCTCTGTGCGGAGTACCATGTGTGACCTTAGAAGCTCGGTTTTCTACTCCAAGGATATCGTTGTGGAGCTCTCAAGAAGGAGAGCGTAGTGTGGTGCATCGCCATCGATATACTTCAGGCTGATGCCCAGGTAGTTCGTTCTGCCAGTGCTTGACTCACAATCTTTTTCCACGCATTGGTCTTCCCCCTATGGAAGTCGTTGTTCCAAGTCTGAGAGTTACCATCGAGCATAAATTTTTACCAGTTGAGTTGGGCACTGGATGAGTAGTGGTTTGAAATTTTTCTATTCATGCAAGAAGTATAGTTGAGACAAGCCTAAACACACGATTGTTTCTTAAGGACTCCAATATTCAATGTGGGTCAACTTGTACTGTTCTACAACTCTAAGTTGGATCATGTTGCATGAAAATTCAAAGTCTAGTGGTTCTTTGCATACCTACTTTCGACATAGATTGGTCGGATAACTTTTTGGTTGGAGATCCTTCTTGAAACACCTATTAAAAATTCGACCAATGGGTCAAAGCTTTCTCCTTTTTAGTTGCCTTCCACATACTCAATCATTTTTTCGCCATCCATGTCCACATGGTTTGTATAATTGTTATGACCTATCTTCCTTGACATGCGTTCATTATTACGATCGTCTCGTTCTTCAATCATGCTCCCATGCCACCTTGTTTATTTAAAATCCCTCTGTTTCACGATCCAATACTATTGTGTCTACATGTTTTCTTGCGACTAGCGTGCTTTGCATCTTAGCTCTCTGTGTGTGCTTATTATCATGGAAGTCCTCTCTCCCTTTGAGCCTCTCTTGGCCATAGTCTCTGACGAGACTAACAACTGTTTGACTCCATGCCATCTTGCACGGGAAGCTGTTGCGGCACATCCCGTTGCATAAAGCCTTATCCATGCAATAGCACTTGAACCCGCCTTGGCAGCCTATTTGACTGTTCCCCTAAGCGGACAGGAGCTCCGCACAACATCAACCAAAGTGGGTCAGCGGTTTCTCTTGCCCCACTAATGATTTAGTGTCGGTGCCTTCCCTTTCTTGAGAATTCATGGAACAACTGTTCCCTCAGCATAACTCGAACGAATATGCCATTAGCTGTAGATATGAGCCAAAGCGCTCTAACTGCCCAAGGACCGATCAATTGGTAAGTCATTCTCTTTAACCGCATTCACAAGGAATGCCAACATGTTGTTAGATGGTTAGACAATGAGAACCATCCAAAGACCCATCTCCCTTATCTTCTGTCCATCCTATATCCCAGAGAGTTCCCCATCACCACCCACATAGTCCTCATTCCTCACCGGTTTGCACAGATAGTCTCTCCCTTGGAAGACGAAGATGAAGAAAGTATCAAACTCATCCTCCAATGCTCTTGTTGTACTCGAGTGATTGTTCCCTCTTCATCACCATCTCCAATGTCATCTGCATCAGCTTCAGTAAGTGTATTTGCAAGTGTAATAGGATGTTTTCAACATCCTGCACAATATTCCACAATCCTTTTGCAACCAATACATGATGCATCTTATAAGCCCATAATGGATAATTGGTACCATCCAACTTATCCTCAATAGCTAACATACGGAATACATCACTACTTTCAACCATGGCCACTGACTAAAATATCCTGATGCAAAAGAATGATTGTATCTCAAAAAGTTGAGTAGAACATATCGAATTCCGTTAAACCTGTAGCAGACTTCGAGGAGCTTATATTGGTGAACCAAAACCTATATATATTTTTGGCACAAAAAGATAAAATTACCTACATAAGCACTGTGATAGTGTGTTCAGAGCCGAGGCAAGCACAGATCGCGATTTCGATACCATATAGTGAAGATACTTTGAACTCCTAATCGGCTTGAGTATGCTTACCAATTTTCATGCGATTGTAAGAGTGTGACCAGAGGGTTATCAACGATGCTCTAGATGAAGCAGCAACCTTCTCTAGCACCAATTGTTGGAGTTTGAGGTATGCAAAATCACATAACAACATAAGGAAGAAGAAGAAGAAGAAGAAGAAGCTTGGAGCACAACATACAATACTGAATGTATTACCAAGAGAATGCACAAAGATAAGTGACCCGTTAGGGTTATAGGTATATATAAAAGCTCGATTGTTTATGGGACAAGGGTGAGAGTCATGATAGATGAATTTGCCATACATTATTTCATAAACTATACTCTACTCAAGAATTTGAAAATCCTCCAACAATCCAAAGCACATAAATACGCCATATCTATGATGCAAGGGAAAGATAAGAGGATATAGGATACTATGGTATCCAATTTGGAGTCCAAATATATGGACTTCCAAATAATGAATTAGAGGACATACCTTGACTTAGGAAGAGAGTGGCTTTGGGGATTGGGCGACACACTCAACACAGCTATCAAAACAACACTCTTGATCAATTTATGAAATGAAAGTAAATTTTGTATTCAGGAAGACAGAGATGTATCTAGTGCACCTCTCATCTCATCTTTAAAGTTACATAGTTTGTTTCATTCTCAACATGTGCATCTTATCTTTTTATTGTATAGTCATGATTTTGAACATATAGGCACCTCATTTGATGCATATTTTTATGATAGTAATGAAAATAAAGATAAGAAATTCTAATATTTCTTTTTACAAGAGTGTAGATGACGAGGTAGTAGAGCTTATTTTGTTCAATCTATTCCACATAAGCATAAGATCGTACTACGCACTTGAGATAAACGGACAAGGAGTCACCTATATAAAGAGTGCCTAATAAAGTGAAAAGATAGTTCAGAAGATAATGTTACATGGAAGCCAGTTAGCATCCTTTAGAGACAATTTCCAAATTTTATGCTTCCTTCTCAAGAGTTCTTCTTAGGGGGAAGGATATAAGGAAATATCATGGAGATATGACCATGTACTTCGGATACATGTGATTTAGTGGGAGTACCAATTACCATATGTTCCTCTCATCTAGGTCCTTCCAATACTATTTTTGAGAACAAAAATGGAACTAAAGGGAAGGAAATGTTATGTCATCATATTAGATCCCCTGGAGATGAGTGTGTGAAATCTCTCTTAGAGATATGCATAGGTAGACTCTCACATGAGTGCCGTGGCACCCATGTGAGAGGCCACATGGTTCCATTTATGGAACTTAAAGGGAGAGAATATATACATATTCGTACAAGGCGGGGGGGGGGGGGGGGGGGGGGGGGGGGAAGTCATAGTGTGATATCTCTATGCAGTTTCAAAAAGATAGCTACAACTGTCTCGAACTTGGGAAACTCAACAATCTGCAACTTTCAGTCAAGCAAGCAACTATGAAATGATTCTAGGAAGATCTTTCATGCATCAACTGAAAATGATCAGAGCAACAACTAGAATCAATCTACATATAAAGAGATCCATCCTATCTAGTGGAACAACATACACAAAGAAAAGACGTAGATGATTTTGCCTTCAACAAATCATCAGAATCAGAATCGCAGTCTTGGATGGTTGAGTACGCAATGACACGATGGACTGATAAGTTCAGCCCTCTACTGGTAATAAATCAAGAAAATTAGCAAATGTGCACACCAAAACCACCATTCTTTACTCACAAATTCCCATTAAATTGCACTATCAGAAACTTAGTTTATGCTGCACTTGCACGGACAGCGCAATTGCAAACAGGGAAGCAAAGCATAGTAGCTCTGATGTGGGGTCTTGAGGAAGGAGGCCATGCATGGTTGTTCACATAACGCTCTCAACATTGGGAGAGTTCATGCCCTCGTCGTTCATAGTGAGTGAGGAAGTCAAGGGAGCGAGTAGTAGTTGCAGCATCGCTGCAGGAGAGGCCATGAATAATCGCAGAGGCAATAGCGGCAAAAACGAGCATCGAAGATGCAACAAGACAATGTATGTGTGTGTGTGTGTGTGTGTGTGAGAGAGAGAGAGAGAGAGAGAGAGAGAGAGAGAGAGAGAGAGAGAGAGAGAGAGAGAGAGAGAGAGAGAGAGAGAGAGAGAGAGAGAGAGAGAGAGAGAGAAACAATTCGAGCAGCGGAGGATTTTTATTGCTGAGCAGACATAGCACGTTCACAATTGCATGCACTATATTACATAAATTATAACTAAGTGGAAGTAGATTTAAGGTCAAGAGATTTCAAACTTACAACTAAACTAAACGGAATAGTCTCATTGATCAACGGTCATTGACTCATTGCCAATTGGAATTTGGTTCAGCGAACCATGGTTCGTGAATAATTATCCATACATATGAACCATGTTTTACAACTCAAGGGTATCATATGACCCATACCCACCATATGACTCCTATCATAATTTTTAGCTGTCCTATGGCTAGTAAAGATTGCATATGGGTGTCATTATGAAGCTCAAGATCAAAATTTAGGCATGATAAGATGCCTTGAGAGACTTCGGATGCCCATTTGGGCTTCAAATTAAACCTATGCCAAAGGTTCGGAACACCAAACGTGCTCATTGCGACCCTAAAAGATCAAACTTCCATGCAAGTACCCCCATACACGTAAGATCTATGTGCCGAAATAACATTGAAAAGCCTAATGAGATAATGTCTCTATATTTTGGTATATTATAAAATAAATGCCCGACAGTTAGTTTTTACTTTGTAGGATGTATGCGTTGATGAATGTAGGCGTTTATGCCAAAAAACGGATAAGAGTGCAAGGTTGAAGGACTTTTAGTGATAGAAACTTCTTTTAACCTCTGGATGTACGGATAGTCAGCTGGAACGAACACAATATTTGATGATTTACATGCAGTGGCCTGCTAATCCTTGGGCCACCATGGAAGGAGCGGCCATTACTTGGAAGCCCCAGACAGGTAGCAAACATTTGAATGATGGCCCAAATTAAGTAACAGACGCTTGAGTGACGTGTTCGCTAAACTTTCAAATAAAAGGAACGCAAAATAAGGAAATATCAAATTCATGGCTGACGTGCATATACCTCAAACCTGAAACTTGAAATTACAAAATTTTTTTTTCCAAACACGGAAGTATCACAACTTTTTCAGCCCTTGGTCACAGTTCCACGTAAAGTTCTGTGTATTTTGCTTTTGCTTTGCCTCTTGTGTGCTTTTATGTAAGTACAAGAACGACAATGATGAGCTCTGACGGTTCATGCCTTAAGGCACAAGAAGGGCCGCATACTTACTTCCAAGTTCTGCTCCTTCATGCATTGTGAAATCTGGAAACCATCAAAATATATCAATTTTCTAATCATTCACAGCCGTCTAGAAAAATGATGTATAAAGATTGCGAAGTAAGCAGATATTTCTTCAATGTAAAACCAATGAACGTTATGGCCTCCGTGATCATTGAGCTTTCACATTCCTCTCGAAAACAGAGTATGCAGTCGTATTCAAAAAGAAATTATAGAGCAAGGAAAATAAGAAATCAGGATCGAGAACGTACGAGCACGTCTAATTGCTCCTTTGGCAGTTTCGTTGGAACTTCACATGATATCAGCTCCCTAAGTCTTCTGTCAATGTTCTGCAGTATTTGATATAAAGATGATCATCAGGCATCACGGTTTACTCATGCATCTCTTACTGTAATCATATTTGAAGTGTTTATCTGTGTGTGTGCGCGCGCGCGTGCCTCTGCGTGTGTATGCACATGAGTGCACCTGGGTGTATGCATGTGTATCTGTGGTGAGTACGCAAACCATATAGAAGGAACGGGATGAGAAGAACATGTGAACCATTTGAATATATATGAACTTAAGAGAAATAACATAACAGCCTCAAACAGGCACCCATGACTAAATACTTTCATAATCGGGTATTTTGTACGTAATTTACCTTTGCTTTTGCTAACATGTCTGTGCACCAAAAAACACTCGCCCCATATAGTTTTTACCTCAAAGTAGTAAGCAGTCACATATAAACACTGCTGTAACAGAACATTAAGTTATAGGTACGTCACAACAATTTTAATTCACAAAGAGAGAGAAAGAAAGAAAGAAAGATTTATTAACGTCTTTCAAAGGTCAAAATTGGCTTTTGAGACAAAACCATTACAACTGTATTCATCTCTATGCAAAAATGAAAAGAAAAATGACCACTACGATCGACTATGGGAATACAACAAAAAAGGTGGAATGAGGGGTATCTGGTAAATGGGCGAGATAATATGGATAGTGCAGATTGGGATGTGTAGGGAGTGTGGCTCTGGCTCTGCAGATAATGGCCACCGGCATCTAAGGGGGTGAGTGAAAGTGTATAACCTAGCTGCTCATGATAGGGGTTGGGTGGAGTATGTGGTACATCGGCAACCGTTGGAGTACCCATTCTAAAGTGGCTGTCCATGAGATGGTGGTATGCCTCTTCTCCATCATGTCGTGGGATATCAACTGCATAAGATATCCTCCTCATGTAGTCGTGGTCGTCGATATCTAGCCACCCGCGGTTGGCGGCGCCCTCTCCGTGTCTCTGTCTACCGAAGTGGAGGCCTTGTGCCTTTGTGCAAGGGGTCAGTCTCAAGTGGTCTAGCCCATTGGAAGAATTGTGTAATAGTATGTCGGGTACTCATGTGTGCTCGATGTATATGCCGGAGTAACTGTGCCCTTTTCTTATATGCCGTTGTGAGGAAACGCTTATGCCCTTTTCTCATATGCCACTGTGAGGAAACACCCTAATCTCCATTGGTCTCTTGTGGTCATGCATTGCTTATCCCTCTATCTGAAACTCTGCTCATAGATCTGAATATGCCTAATATATGGAGACTAGGTGCTCCTCACACTGTATCTTTGTGTGGCATACTGGGCACTATCACTTCTCATGTGGGACCCCTCTGGCCCGACCTCTCTCAATCTTGAGCTAGCATAAAGAAACTCAAAGCTTCCCAATGGCGACATATAGATGGTGTGGTAGGTATGTCTCATGTATCATGGAGTCTTTATAAAACCCTCATATTAGACCTGTGTATGTATGTGTGCTGAATCTCCTGGCTGATGATCCTATTCCTCTCCTGGTGGGAGAGAGAGTATGTGGGCTCTTGCACTTGATAATGAGGGGGTAGTGGGGATAATGAAGTGGTGCGTGAGGGAGCGTGGCTCTTACTTTACAGAGAATGGCAAGGTGTAGTCGTGGTCATCGGTACCCAACCATATATGGCCGGCATCGCACTCTCTATGCCACTGCGTGCTCGAGCATGAGCCCTATGCCTCTGGGAGGCAAGTTGATTTGATGTGGCCAGCTCGTTGAAAGAACTAAGTAATAGTCCGCTGGGTACTCATCTATGTCTGATATGTGGGCTATAGCATCTTCTCTCGTCTCTCATATGCCATCGTGAGGAAGCATCCAATCCTTCGTTGGTCTCCGAGGCCATGCATAGCTGGAGTGACCCCTCTATCTTGAAATATGCTCGTTTGTCTGAGAATGTCGAGGATTTGGTAACCAAGTGCTCCTCTCTATCTCTGTATGGCATACTAGGCACCATCTATCCTCTCGAAGGACTCCTTTGGCCCGAGCCCTCTTGATCTCGAGCGGATGTGATGAAACTCGAAGTTGCCCAATGATGACTTAGAGATGGTGTGGTAGGTATGTCTGCATGTAGCGCGGAGTCTCAATGAAACCTTGGTAATATATATGATGAAAATGCTCATGGTAGTGGAGCATTTTCTATGGCAATGTATCCCTCGGGCTGAGCCATGTCCGTTGTATGTATACCATATCTCCTGGTGAAATATCCTATTCCTCTCCTCGTGCGAGAGCGAATAGATGGGGGCTTTGGAGTCATACTATATTGGTGGTAGTGTGTCTATGTCAAATCTATGGTGATCCAACATGTCTATGCATACCATGAGGAGGTATTCTCATGCTAGCGCCATGTCGCGTGATGCCTGGAAAGCTCTGTATCCATTCTCTAGATCGTGTCTAATAGCATACTGGCTAGAAGAGTGCTTGTACTAGCATCAGTGGTGCAACAAGCTCTCCTCTAATGATATCATGAGATATCGAAGATTTGTTGTGGATGAGTCTGGCAATCATGAGAATCTGAAGCCTCTCCACAACTGTCCATGCCGATACGGCGAATCCCCGTCCCCATATGGCTGTTCCATACATGAATGTTGGGTTAGCCAAAGTATTGAAGAGCCACCCCTTTGTGGGGGGCTCCTAAAAATATGTCCAGTGGCAGTGGATCCCCATATCATCTCCCCTAGAGCCTCGATATCGAGTAAATGTCCGAAGAGCCACTCCCTGGGAACTTTCTCGAAGACTTTGCAAAAGTCCATAAAGGAGCATTATAATCTCATCTCCCTCCCTCGTGCCTAGTCGATCAAGCATCTCAGAGTAAAGATATGGTCAATGGTAGAGTAATTTTGTCTGAATCCTATATGTGCTAGAGCCGTGATACCCTTCCTCTCGACGACGTTGCTCAACTCTGTCTCTAGCACTGTCCCATATAACTTGGCCACTATGGGGCCGATCATGATCGTCCGATATGTGGCTGGATCCATAACATCGCTTGACGTATGGATGGGTGGAATGGTGTGCTGTGTCCATGAGTTAGGGAATCCTTCAACCACTACTCGGATGAAGAGATGGGCAATGAGTGGTGCTAGAGTTTCGCATCCGTAGATGAGATGCTCTGCCTGTAAAATGAACGGTTCATGGGCTCTGCCATGCTCTAGGTGGATGATCATCCGGCTCACCATCACTGGTGTGAAGAAGTGAGAGGTGGTTGGGCATGAACTCCGTGGTCTGGGGATGGGTGGTTGGTCTCGAATATGGTATAGGCTCAATGCATAGTTGTGCTATGTGTCCAGTCTTGGATGGGTGTCTCTTGTCTCCTCTCTCTGAGGTGTCACTATGCCACTGCATTGTCTCGGCTCATGAGAAAGTGATAGATGTCCCAATACTGTCTCTCCTCCCATTCCCACCTTTTTTGACGGGTGAGGCATTGCACGCGGGGCTATGCCTGTCCGTGTGTAATCTCCCCCCTATGCTCCAATACTTGTAGATGCTACCGTCGCTCCCGACACTCGGCATCATACCATTGGTTTTGGGACATGGACCCCGTGCATGGTTTGTGTGTGTGGTGAGGGAAGCTGTATAGAGCTGATTCATGTAAGATGGTGGTGATCTATGAGGTGAGTGTGTCCAAAGATGAAAGTGGGTCCAAACAGAGTAGGCGGGTGTGTAAATGCTGTGCATAGACATGTGAGAGCTCACTAGTGAAGTGTATCATGATGTGTGGCATGGTGGGTGGGAGGGGGTCTAGTGGAAGAGGAGATCGGGACCGGCAGAGTCTCAGCAGACATGATCACATGATCAGTGACCGCCCCATATCATAGGACTCACGCTGGCGTCATTGTGTGCGTCTATTGAAGTCCCCCGTAAGGAAGACCTCACCTATAGTGTTATAGTGTAGTATATCCTCCGAAAGTGCGGTGTAGGGAGAATCGTCGTATCGGAGAAGCTCCTCCCTTTCATATCTAAAGTATCTAGATCCTCGTGGTGGGAATAGCAAATGGCTATGTAGACCCACCTCTCTTGCTGCTATCTCCATGCATACCCACATGTAGCATGCCTTGTGATGTGGAACCGACTATGTAGCTCCTATCTGAATATAATGGCAACACCCCTCGATCCTCATGTGTACTCCATATCTCATGGATCTGAATGTGGACTCCCACTGGAAATCTGCTATGTGGGGGAGGCCTCTCCGTGGGCTTTCGTGAGTCTCTATGATGCAAGCAAAGTCGTGGGACTCCAAGATCTCCTCAAACCTGTCAAGTCGTATCCAAAGTGCTCCATTGTAGTTCCAAACTCGTCCTTTGAGTGGTGACTTTGGGGTGGTTATGCCTCATAGGCCGCATTGCCCTATTTGAAGGAAGTCTATCTATGAAGACCTTACCATCACGGTAAAAGGCCGCCTTCCTCTCTTGTCGTGCCTAAAGGATCTACGATATGCAAGCATGATGATGTGCTATCCACATCCTCGTGAGGTCATTGTCCATATAGAGAGGGTTATCGAGTAGTCCGTGTAGCACTGATCGATGTCTAAAGAATGCAATCCATGTCTCCTCGAAGCCTATATGAAGGATGAGTCCTCGTGGATAGGATGTATCTCGGCAAGCCGTCCATGCTCTTGTGAAAGGCATGCTCTTGTATCCAAGTCGACGGAAGATATCGGTAGTGTCTCATGCGCTCTCTTGGAGGCCCATAATCCGACCGTGGAGTCTTCGGGTGTGTCGAAGGCTCTCCTCCTTGAGGGTATCCAGAACCCTACTAAGCTCTTCCTTCTTCACGTGCTCATTGACCTCCTCCTTAATCCTTTTCTGTACTATTTCCACCTAGGTCTCTTGGGTGGATTCTACCTCTTTCTTTATTTTTTCTTTAAGTGTCTCTTCATTGGAGATCTCTCCTTTTTCTTTGATCATCCAGCTGACGTTGAATTCGAGGCTCTCATGGGCTATCCTCCATGCATCTCGGTCTTCTGTGTTGGTCTTCACTTCCTCTTCGAGTCCTCTCATATGCTCTTCGAATCCTCTGATTTTGTCCATCATTTTGCGTATCTCCATTTAAAGGGTGCGGTCCACCTCCTTTTTGGCCTCTTTGATGGCTTTGGAGACGACCTCCCTCCGGTCCATGAGGACCATATAAGCTCTCTAAGTTTAGAGGGAGAGGGTTTAGGGTTTAGGGAGAGTTATGAAGGCTTAGCTTGTAGAAATTAATGTCTTCATAAAGGCCAACAATTAAGAGGGAGAAGGTTTAGGGTTTAGGCAAGGTCTAGGGTTTTGGGTTTAGGGTTTAGGGCTGGGCGGAGTAGGGCAGGGGCAACCGAGAAAGAGGGTGGAGCGGGACATGGTGCAGTGAAGAGGCGGGATAGGGTTGCCTCGGGGGGTGGGTAGGGTCTCTGCTAGGGTTGGGGGGAGGCGAAAGTGTCGCATGGGGGATGGGGCCCGGGGGGCAGGATAGGGGTTAGGGTTTGTGGAAGAGGGGTGCTGTTAGGGTTCACAACAGATGGGGCTTTAGGTTCGCAGCAGAGGGGCTGTTAGGTTTCACGACAGAAGTGTTGTTAGGGTTCGTGACACAGGTGATAGAGGGTGCGGGCTGTAGAGTAGAGGTTTAGAAGAACAGTTAGGGTTCACGCCTTTCTGTTAGGGTTCACGAGAGGGTTCGTGACTTGCTGTTAGGGTTCGCGACCTGCTTACCTGAGCAGAACAGGGGTTCGCGCCTTGCTGTTAGAGAGAGAGAGAGAGAGAGAGAGAGAGAGAGAGAGAGAGAGAGAGACTGAAATATAAATAACATCATTCTCCATGCCTCTTATCATAAAAAGTATGTTCAGGAGATACCTCAACTTTCTCTTGATGCACTCTGCTTTCCTTCTTTTCTGCTAAGTAATCTTGCACAGAAGAGGCCCATTTCCCTGGACCCAATTCTGCATCACCAGATGCATTGCCTTCTAGAGAGGGTGTCTTCCCGTTGCTGTTTTGGCTGCAAACACTTTGCAACTTTGGCAATGACCATGAAACTGTACAATATATCAAACCAAAAACCACATATGAGTACATCTAAAAATGCATGGTTTCATTTGAGTATGCTTAATTTAGGAAAGAGGTTGTGGGTTCTAACCAATCACAGCAGGGCCCTATTATTATTTCCATCTATAACTTGATATCGATGGGATGTTTGTATCATACAAACTGTAAATATTACAGCAAGATCGTTTGGAAATGGAAAAAATTCTTGCTTGGAAATCACCCCACGCACTTTCTTTTCTCTTTTGTACTCTGTAGACTTATGCTCTACGCACATTCATGGATCTCATCTTCCCCTTTGGACACATGAACATGGTTGAGGTGACTATGAGCTCTCTCTCTCTCTCTCTCTCTCTCTCTCTCTCTCTCTCTCTCTCTCTCTCTCTCTCTCTCTCATAAGCATGGAATCTCAAGGTAAAGATCTTCCCCAATGGATGATTATGAAAGGGCACGCTGATGCCCATGAGTACTTTGAGCCACAGATCTTCCCCAAAGCACCATTATGAAAGGGCAAGCTGATGCCCATGAGTACTCTGAGCTGGCTCAAGGCACCAAGAATTGAGGGAGGCCCTCTCTCTTTTTGAAGGAGAGGAAGCTCAAGGAAAAATCTAGAAATCATACACACACTTCCGATACGCTTCACCCCTCGGGCTCCTCGCTCCTCATTTACTCCTCAAGGACATAAGAGAAGCTGCTCAAGGACAAGAATGGCACGAGGGAGGACCAGCAAGGAGAGAAGGATCTTCAGGAGAGTGGTGGTCTGGCTGCAGAGGGGTTAATCTCTGAGTTTAACAAAGACAATTATGGTGGAAGATTCTTGTCTCTCTTCAGATTCCTCCAGAGTTCTTCCACACGGTACTGCTACACAGCATTGGGCCTTCTATACAGAGGCTACTCAAGGACAGCAGAGGCACAAAGGAGGGTCAGCAAGGAGAGGAGGATCTTCAGCAGTAGTGGTCTAGCTGCAGAATGGTCAGTGCCCACAAGTGTAGCAGACACTGAGGTGGTGGAAAATTCTTGTCTCTTTGGGTTCCTCCAGAGCTCCTCCATGCATGGTGATGCCCTGACCAGGTTGGTGGGGCGAGTCTTTTGTCTGGTCCTTTTACTGTACTTTCTCCTTTGTCCATTTACCCTTGGATGATTGACTTGTAATTTGTCTCTGGTGCTCAATCAGCTCCCTTTTAATTTGTCCTTCTCCCCTTGTCCTCCATTGTCTTTTGTGTTGTACTATGATAGAGCAATAGATGAGTTAAGCTAAGTGGTCTTCCATTCGTGTCCTTTTTGTTAGTTTCTTTTTATTTATTTGCTTGCCAATACCTTTCAGTTTCTAGATTATCTAGTTGTTGGTTCTGAGTCATCACCTCCCCACAACATCAACACAAAGTAATGAATTCCTTAAAATTCATGACATGAACATACATTTTATCCTTACTCTAGTTGTTGGTTCTAGTTGTTGATTCTGTCAATCTAGAGCAAACCACCCCACAACATCAACACAAAGTAATGAGTTCCTTATAAAATTCATGACATGAACGTACATTTTATCCTTACTCTACTAGAAAACATTTCTAAAATTCATTATGTGCTTGCTTTCTGAGTAAAGATGATCTGAAATTTCATAGGGCAAACTGGATGTTATCATCACACAGATTTTGTATGATTCATGAAGGACTCCTTATCTACCTTCCTACCCACCTAGATACATACATGGGGAGGTCCTTTTCTGGGGGCGAACATGAACGTTATGTCATATGTACAAATAACATGCTTGCAAGGGGAAAAAGGGTGCAAAATGCAACTTAATGAATACTGCAAATCAGGAAAAGGATGGTTGATCACGATTTGTGCAGTGATATCTTTGCTTCCAAAGACATTTTTCTTCTCTCAGCAGAGGTAGTGGTATACCTGCTCGGTAAATGTCTCTTCCCTCAAAGATCAAAGTATTCTGTGATTTTCATGTAAACCACAGCATCCAGAATCTAAGGTGGTCCAAAAACCAAATGACACTGCCGTTCATAAAGGCATACAAACCAAATGTGACCTTTGAAGGTGTGAGCCATGGGCACTACTTTCAAAGTAGCATTATCATTTCATCCCACCCTTTCTTTATGTAATGACAATCCCAAAATACATGTTGCAGTGCATGCATAGATACATACATACATACATGCATACATTTTGGGGTTTGAGGTTTGTGGAAGCACGCGAACAACACAAGGAAGAAGAAGATCTTGGAGCACAACACAACACTTAATGAATTACCAAGTGAATGTACAAAGACAAGTAACCCGTTCGGGTTATAGACGTATATACAAGCCGGAGGAAAAACCTCCTAAAGAGGGAAAAATATGCCCCGGCAATCCTAAGTGTGTTCACACACATCACTACATATATCAACAAATCCATGGGGAATGATGGAGTGAACAAAGTGAAGACACTCATGTATAAGGAAGTTGCCAAGCTATGTGGAAGGAGATGAATCCACAAAACGAAGTAAGCCCAAAGCTTTGTGGAAACCTTTAAACTTCTCCCTAGGCAAAGCCTTTGTGAAAAGGTTTGCAACATTATCCTATGTAGGCACATATTCCAAACTGATCTCTCAAGCAGAGAACCTCTCCATGAGGTAATTGTTAGGTGTGTGTAGAAGTGCGAGAGACACACGAGAAGCACACACAAGGAGCACAAACGCAACAAGACACACGAAGAAAACGATGACTGAAATAGCTCTCTCTATTGACGATGAACTGAACTCTAGTAAGAGCTGAATAATATCCCTAAGTACAAAGTACCACCACATATGAAAGTATCAAATATGTGGTAACATGGGGAAAAAACCTCTAGCAAGCACTAGAGTAAAAAGTGCCCATGTATAGGGAAAAGGTTCACATCAAAGCTACTCGAGGAACACATAAGTGTAACAAACCCCCCTGGAGCGAATGATGTGAACACATACAGGGAGTGACAGATCAACCCCCACAAGGTAACAAGCCTAAAGCTTGCGAAAAGCTTCAAACTTTTCCCATGGAAGAGCTTTGATGAATATGTCTTCCACATTATCTTGTGTAGGCACATATACCAAATCAATATCTCCTGCATGAAGGCGAATGCACCTCAATATATTTGGTCCGTGCATGAAACACTGGGCTTCGTGCAACAGCGAAAGCACTCTGATTATCATTGAAAATATGCGTAGAAACATCAATCTCCATGCAAATATCCATCAATAGGAGTCTCAGCCATATACACTCCACTGTAGTTGTGAAAACTACCCTGTACTCAGCTTCAGAACTCGATGTCGCCACTGTAGGTTGCTTCTTACTCAACGAAGATATGTATGAGTCTCCAAGGAAAAAGCAATTACCAATAGTGGACACGCGAGTATCATAACAACCAGCGCAATCACTATTTGTAAAAGAATGCAAGCATACCGATTGCCAATGCTTAGTGCCAAGACTATGCATGAATCTACTCAACTAGGAAACTGCATACTGTATATCCGGCCTTGTGTTGCATGCATATATAAGACATCCCACATCTTGCTGATAAAGAGAAGTGTCAAATGCATCACTGGAATCCTGAACTGAGAATCTAAATCCTGTCTCAACTTGTGTGGAAACTAGCTTGCAATCCTCAAAGTCAAAACGCTGAAGTAGTTTTTCAACATACTTTGTTTGATGCATAACAATTCCCCCTTTCAACGGATATAAACTGGATGCAAAGATAGTAGCTCAAAAGACAAAGATAAGTGACATCTACAGTATGCTGCAAATTAGCCATAAGAATGCCAAGTTTTGCATTACATGACCCAATCAAGAGTATGTCATCAACATAAAGAACAAGCACTATAAGATCAGTCCCATTTTTGTGTACATAGAGTGTGCTTTCAATCGGATTATATGTGAAACCAAGAGCAATCAAGTGCTTATGGATTTTGTCATACCATACGTGGAGCTTGCTTGAGACCATACAACGCTTTATGCAAGCAACAAACCATATGCTCTTTCTCTTTCATAGCAAATCCAGGAGATTTCTTCACATAAACCTCTTCTTGCAAATCACCATTCAAGAAGGCTGTTGTTATGTCCAATTGATGCACTTTCCAATCTCGATGGGCAGCCAATGCAACCACGGTACGAATGGTAGTCATGCGTGAAGTAGGTGCAAAAGTTTCCTCATAGTTGATGCCATATTGTTGTGCATATCCTTTGGCAACCAATTTAGCTTTGTAGCGATCAATGCTACCATCAGATTTTCTCTTAATCTTATAAACTCATTTTGTACCAATGGCATTCTTTCTTTTTGACAATTCATATAACTCCCAAGTACCATTCCTATGTATGGAATCCATTTTTTATTGCATAACACTCATCCATTGTGGATCGTCACATTCATCTTCAAAAGAAAGTAACTCTTCCTTACATGCTATAGCAACAAGAGAATAATCCACAAAATTAATTGATGCATGGTGATAGCTTGATCTTGTTCTACCAAGTAAAGGTGCACTCAATTTGCTGTTCTGCAAAGTTTGTTTCAACCACTTTGGCATAATTTGTGCACTCTTGAGAGACATGCTTTCATTATGTAAAACATCTTCAATATGTACATCATGCATGGCTGAATTTCATGCTCATTTTCAGCCATATTTTGACGCAAATGTTCAACCATATGTGGTTGGAAATTTCCAACAGTTTTGACAATTTTTGGCTGAAATTTTTCAGCCATATTTGGCTGGAAATTCTCTTCATTTTCAGCCCTATTTGGCTGGAATTTTTCAGCCCTTTGAACCTTAGTTGGCTGGTCTACATGGCCATAGTCAAACACACCATTTTGGAACAAAGGCATGAGTGTATCGAACGCGAAAGTTAACTGTTGGCTGTTTTTTGCATTCAAGTAGAGGGAAAACCAAATTTTCAGCAAATACCACATCTCGACTCACAATAATTGTGTTCGTCAATGGATGATACAAACAATATCCCTTATTTTCAGCACTATAGCCAACAAATATACATTTCTTTACCTTGTCATCAAGTTTGTGACGTTGTTGTGATGGCACAAGAGCATATGCCAAACAACCAAACACACGCATATGACTAACCATAGGTTTATGACCATTCCAAGCGTCATAAGGAGTGATGACTCTCAACGCTTTTGTAGGGCACCGATTAAAGACATAGTTTGCACACATGACCGCTTCCATCTAAAACTTATCAGGAAGATGCTTTCCTTAAACCATACATCGTGTCATTTCAAGTAGAGTTCTATTTTTACGCTCGGCAATCCCATTTTGCAGAGGTGTATATGGCACCGTACATTGGTGTGAAATACCTCTTTCACGAAGAAAAGCATTAAACTCATGTGACATGTATTCACGACCACGATATGTGCGTAGAGTAAAAAGCTTTTGTGAAGAAAAATTTTCAGCCATAGCTTAAAATGCTTTGAAGAAAGAAAATACCTCATTCTTTGCTTTCATAGGATACACCCATGTATGGAGAGTAGCATCATCAATGAAGGTAACAAAATATACATGCTTTCGAAAAGATTGAGTCTTGACAGGACCACATACATCACTATGAACAAGCTTCAATTTTCTTATAGTGTGACTATCTTTTGGAAAAGAAGCACGATGCATTTTTCCAAGAATGCAACCTTCACGTGCATGCTTTTCAATGGACTCAAGTGTAGGCAAGCCAATAACCATGTCCTTCTTTTGCAAGTAAAGCAAACTATTGAAGTTCAAGTGACCAAAACGAACACGCCAAAGCTCCATTTCAGCCATGGAAGAAGTATGAGCAACCAAGGCATTTGAGGAAGCCCTCTTATATGCATCCATGCGATACAAACCATTACATAATGTACCGGATATCACGATAACATCGCCATTGCTGAAATCATGCACCATACACTTATCATCAACAGTGTACATGAAGTCCAGCTTTGGGAATCCACAGAACTGAAATTAAGTTCTTCTTGATACAGGGCACATACAATGTATTTTTCAAGAGAATCAAACCTCCATTTGCAGCCATAAGCTTATTTTCTCCTACTCCAATGATAGGCACACACTACATGTCCTCCTTTGGGTGCATCTTTCAAAGAGGCAAAAAATCTTTTGCATGATGTTATGTGCTTTGAAAAACCACTATCAAAGAACCAATCCGAGTCAGCCTCACTCACAACCATACATTTAGAATGCAAAGAAGCATCATAATGACATGTAACAACACATGCCCAAAAATCTTGAGCCATGTTAGCTTCATCATTCTTTACATTTGCTGAATTTTCAGCAATAGACATTCCGGATTCCTTCTTCTTTTCATTGCGTTTAGCAAGCTTTCTACACTCATCAATAGTATGACTGGCCTTCCGGCAATATTTGCATCTCTTCTTCTTTTGCAAATCAACATCATTAGAGGAATAAGTGGAAGAGGAAGATTGAGGCTTTGGTTTTGATGAACCAAAAGCTGAACCATACTTGCTTTTCCCCTTTTGTGAGATAGCAAGTGCTTGCGTTCCCTCAATCAAACCGCTCCTATTCACTTTAGATTGCTCTTCTTGCAAAAGAAGAGACACAACCTCATCAAATGCATACATATGAAGATTTCCTTTTGCAACCAAACAGAGTGTAGTAGCAAAGCTTTGAAAAGATTCCGGTAATCCTTTCAACAATGTAGAAATGAGTGATGCATCCGAAATAATCTCATCTATGTTTGCCAATTGCTCTTTCAAGTCCTTGATGAGTGTCACACACACATCCACCGCCTCATTTTCAGCCATACATACATCCTCAAGTATGCAACACGTGCTTCATTACGCACGGCATACAAAGAAGAAAGAGTGTCCCATGCATGTCTCGATGTAGAACATGACCGAATGTGTGGAACTATATGACTCTTCACAGAAAGCGAAATCAATGCATGAGCTTGGGCATCTTTTCCATCCCATCTAAGCTTCTCCTGTGTAGGTGGAGAAGGAGAAACCACTGTACTCGAAGAAGAAGCTCCATCTCTGACAGTAGACTGCGAAGTAGAAGCACATGTGGATCTTCGATCTATATCTGCCACTATGTTCCAAAGTTGTTTAGCAACAAGAACATGCTTTATCATGTAAGACCACATCGGATAGTTTGTCCCATCAAGCTTATCTTCAGCTTGAAGCATGCCAAACAAGTCATTGCTCCCTTCCATTTCACAAAAGAACAAGAATGTGACAAAATCTTCACTCCGACGAAAGCTGAAATGAGTGCTGAAATTTCAGCTCACAAACCCTCACTCTGATGACGATTCGGACTACATGAATGGCTTCAAAATGGGGATAAAACTCTTGCGCACCTGACGAAAATGTTTCTTGGCAGCTAAAATTCATAGTTCTATGCTCCGAAGTCGATTTGCACCGTTGAAAGTATGCGCGCGCCCCGACGCGAAAAACTGAAACTTGAGGAGGTGAACCTGCTCTAATACCACTGTTAGGTGTGTAGAAGTGAGAGAGACACACGAGAAGCATACACAAAGAGCACAAATGCAGCAAGACACACGGAGAAGATGATGGCTTGAATAGCTCTCTCTATTGACGATGAACTGAACTGTAGTAAGAGTTGAATAATATCCATAAGTACAAAGTACTACCACATACGAGAGTATCAAGTATGTGGTAACATGGGGAAAAAACCTCTAAGAGTGCATCTCAATGTGCTTTGTGCTAGAATGGGACACAAGGTTCTTCGCAACTTCCAATGCCCTCTAACTACGAGTGAAGATGGTGGCGGCATAAGACTGACCAACACGCAAATGAGCCAAGAGGCGTCTCAGCCACACATACTCAACAGTCTCTCTGAAAGCTTCCCTATACTCAACCTCATAACTAGAAGTGGCCATAGTAGGCTTCATCTTGCTCAATCAAGATATGCATGAGCTACCAAGCATGAAGAAAAAACCATTGGTGGATACACGAGTGTCATAGCAACTAATCAAATGCGAGTCAAAAAAAGAATGCAAATCTGGAAGTAATGATCCCTGCTTCGGATAAAACAATCCAAGTAGCCGGGTACCACTCAAGTAGCGAAAGATGCGCTTAACCGCCTGCCAATGCTTGACACCTTGGCAATGCACAAACTTTCTCATATGAGAGATAGCAAACTGAATTTCAAGCTGAAATATGCTCAAGTAAATCAAACATCCAAAAGCTTGCTGATAGAGAAAAACATCAAATGCATCTGCAACATCATGAAGACTCAATCGTAAACTTGTTTCCATAGAAGTGGCAATAGGTTTGAAATCTTCAAGAACAAAACGCTCCAATAATGTGTCAATATATTTTGTTTGACACAAAACTATTCCCTCATCAACTTGCATAAACTGAATGC
Source organism: Ceratopteris richardii (assembly GCA_020310875.1). Taxonomy (NCBI): domain Eukaryota; kingdom Viridiplantae; phylum Streptophyta; class Polypodiopsida; order Polypodiales; family Pteridaceae; genus Ceratopteris; species Ceratopteris richardii. The sequence continues at coordinate 149,212,431 of CM035409.1, forward strand.
CTAAATAATGATGCAAATGCTCTAAATCTGACATCTAAAAGGAGACATGCAAATAAGCCTTAAATTCAACAATGTGCTTCTCATTAGCACTAGTGAGAAGCATGTCATCAACATACACAACAATGATCAAAAGTACATACACTTACCATATAAGGTGCTCTCAATTGAAATGTTCTCAAAACCAAGTGTACTCAAGTGGGCATGTATCTTTTCATATCAAGCACGTGGTGCTTGCTTCAAACCATATAATGCCTTTTTCAACATACACACTTTGTTTTCATGCCCTTCGTGCATAAAATCACGGGGTTGAAATACCTTCTTCATGTAAATCACCATTCAAAAATGTAGTTTTGATGTCGAACTGATGGAAATTCCAACCATGATGATCTTCAAGTGCACAGAAGCTACGAACGGTGGTCATTCAACAAGTGGGATGCAAATGTCTCATCAAAATCAATGCCTCTCTCTTGAGCATAACCTTTTGCAATAAGCATAGCCCTATACTTTCAACTATTCCATCAAGCTTACATTTGAGCTTGTATACTTATTTAGTGCCAATGGCCTTTTTGCTTGGAGGCAAATCACATAAAAACTAGATACCATTCTTCATAATAGCATCATATTTTGATTGCATAGAAGCCATCCATTTTTCTACATTTTGTGCTTCATCAAAAGAAACAAGCTCATTCTAATCACAAAGATTAGAGAAAGCCATTGCATAGCAATCTGATGCAAGGAAGAACTATAAGAAAGAAAAAAAGAAAGAAAGAAAGTTATATTAACGTCTTCCAAAGGCCAAACATGGCCTATGAGACAAAACCATGTACAATTGTGGTAATCTATGTGGTGAAATGAAAAGGAAAAAAATACTCGCTACACTAAACTCTGCAGGCTGAAAACCACAAAGGGATGGTGTACCTGGTAAGGAGGGGGTAGTGGGGATAATGTAGTGGTGTGCAGGGAGCGTGGCGCTAATTCTGCAGATAATGGCTACATCTAATACACGGGGGACCTATGGGGGAGCGAATGTGTATATCCTAACTGCTCATGATGGGTGGAGGTGGGTGGACTATGTGGTACATGAGGGGCGATCTGAGTACCTCTTGAAAGAAGGCTGCCCAAGTGGTGGTGGTGCAGCTCTGCTCCATCATGTGGTCGTGGGCTATCTTGATGCGTGAAATATCCTCCTCGTGTAGTCATGGTCATCGATACCAAACCATATGTGGTTGGCGTCACACTCTTTGTGCCACCTCCTGCTGGAGTGTGAGCCCTATGCCTCTGGGAGGAGAGTCTGTCCGATGTGGCCCAGCTAGCTAGTTGAAAGAAGTGAGTGATAGTCTATTGGGTACTCACACGCGTTTGACGCATGGGTTGTAGCATATGCTCTCGTCTCTCATATGCCTCCGTGAGGAAGAGTCCCATCCATTGTTGGTCTCCAGTGGTCATGCATAACTGGAGTGACTTCTCTATCTCGAATTGTGCTCGTAGGTCTGAGTATGTTGGGCAAGGTCTGAGTATGTTGGGCATCTGGTAACCAAGTGCTCCTCTCTCTCTATCTTTGTATGGCAAGCTGGGCACCACCTCTCCTCTCGAGGAACTCCTCTAGCCCAACCCCTCTCGATCTCGAGCTGATGTCATGAAACTCGAAGCCGCCCAATGACGACTCGAAGGTGGTGTGGTAGGTACGTCTTCATGTAGCATGAGGTCCCAATGAAGCCCTGGTCTGAGATTTGTAGAAAATGCGCACGGTAGTGGAGCATTTTCGGTGTCAATGTATCCCTCTGGCTGATCCACGTCCTCTATATGTATGTATGTATGCCATATCTCCTTGCGAATGATCTTATTCCTCTCTTGGTGGGAGAGCGAATAGGTGGGGGACCTGGTAGTCGTACTGTACTGGTGGTAGTCTATCTATGTCAAATCCATGGTGGGCTAGCCAATCTCGTGTCTGTGCATACCATGAAGAAGTGACTCCTTCTAGCGCCATGTTGCGATGCCTAGAAAGCTCTATAAGTGATGCGCTCTCTGTCCATGCTCCGGATCCTGTGTAGTAGGCATACTGTCTGGAAGAGTGCCTCGTTTAGGGTTTTGGTTGAGGCCATATTCTAAAATGCCTCTCATTGTGGATATTAAGATGCTATCGTCTTGAGAAGGATTGCCATTAGAATTAGAAAGTTGCACAAGCAGTAAATAGGTTTTGTTTTTCATCATGTGTAGCAAGTGGCTAAAGCACCCTGTGCTGCAAAGTAGATGATGTTGATTGAAGATATGCCTACACAAAAGAGGACACATAGTAAAGATGGTGGCTCAAAAGACTGCATAGAAGGAATGGGGTCATGAAGTAAAGATGAAGGATGCAAAACAGCTGTATCAGCAGAACTAGAAGCACGAGGTGTAGGCAGTACAGATGGTGTGCAGAAGGCAGTGAGAGGAGGTAGGGTGTTAGCAGGAACAGCTGCTGGAGAAGTCGTAGCTTCTATGCTGTGCTGACTGAGGTGAAAGACTACCAAAAAACAGCAAAGAGTGAGTGAAGTCAAAAGGGAGAAAGCTCTCGAAGAACTCGCACCTGCCATGTTGTGCTGACTGAGGTGAAAGACTGAAAAAGGAAAAAAAAAAGGGCGAAGAGTGGGTGAAGTCAAAAGGTGCAAACAGCAGGGCACAGCATTAGGTGATCCCTACTCTATATATGTGTCACACACATGTGATCGCACACGCGCATGCACACACACACACACACACACACACACACACATATGCACACGCACACATGCATACACACACACACACACACACACACACACATATGCACCTATTTGCATACACGCATACGTACATACGTGCATGCGTGGATGCCTACATACATACGTACATAATATAATTACATAGGTTTGCACTCTTTGCATTATTGCCAATTAGTTATGAACTGCATTGCATCAACGAACATATAGGCCTTTCTCTGATCAATGGTATTTATATCACTCATTTCATGGCGCTTCCATAGCCTAGAGGTGAAAGCTAGACCTGAATATCATGTGAAATTCTGCATGTTTTCAAGGACTAGAAACGAATAATAGAATTCAAGTCAGGCAAAGCTTATGCGAATGACCATCACATATACCTGAAGCTAATGATGGAGAGCCACAGTGGCTATGGATCTCTATAAACTGTTCCAACCTTTCATCAATCTCAGCCATCCGTACTGCATCATCTCCTTCCAGGTCAAAAGCCTGGTATGTTCAAACACTAGAATGTCAGTATGTTATTATACATAAGAAACATTATACCAGGTGGATATCAAGGTCCATCCTCACCTTGAACATGTGAAGGACAGAGAATGAAATCATCAAGAAAATAGACATGCAAAATACTTGGTCCATTTCATAAGAGAACCCAGAAGCTTTCAAATTCTGATCTGGACATTTTACTCATGGAAAATGATCATAAATAAAATGATTTCAAAAAAATCATTCAGTATACAAACTTCACACATTCCACTCAAAGATACTTACAAGAAGAACAGTAAAGAGAAACAAAGATGAGAGAAAGGATTAGGAAGGAATGGAAGTACACTCCAAAGAGACTATAGACAAATAGCAGATCTTAGATTATGCTAAGAAGTATTCAGTAGAAAGAAGTGATTGAGTATGGCTAATAGAGCATACAATCAACTGTCATGTGTGCATCCCTATGTGTGCTCATATAGCATGTAAAGATGCATCCTTATTCACCAACGTCGCTTATGAAGGCAAAGTTTTATAAGCTATATGCGAAATCAAATAGACTTTACTAATGTGTCATCTTGTATTGCATTGAACATTAACATGACAGAACAACTCCTTGGATGCATGTGAATAACTGACATTTCTTTAAAAATTCAATGTTGTGCAAATTCACAAGCTCAGAAGTAAGTCTTCCCTTTAAACAGAAACAAAGTTTCACTAATCGTGCTTAATCATGAGCTGTGGTTATAGTATATACTACTCAAGCAGTCAGAACTGCCAACATCAAATTACCAGAGTCATAACACAGAGGGTTGTAATCTCTACATGTTTGAACTTCATCCTCTTTGGCCTCTTGACATGATCAAGTTCCTCTCCATCAAAAGGACTGGAAAGAGCAAAATCATTGTGCATTTGGGTGTCCATTTGCCTTAGAAACAATGCTACATTGACTACTTGCTTGCTCACCTAATGTATCTTTGTTTGACGAGTACTCTAACATGGTGTATTGATTTTGCCATGACATACTTGAATACTAGCATTGTAATCAATGCTGAGGGAATTTTCCTACTGTAACGCTAAGACACAACCATGCTTGTGCTGGCTTTCATTTTATAGACCATACCTGAGCATGTACTGAAGTAGAGCCTCTCCTTTCAATGATGAAGTAGGAGAACTTTTCATCTAGAGTTAGATACATTGTTGCATTGTTTTGGATGCAATTCAGCACATATTATGCCCTCCACAACCCAGGCTTGTTTTATAAACCATACTCACCAACAAGCGTCAGCTCCACATTAAGTGGTTCCTTCTCATAAGGACAGTGAGCTTCTTACATGTCTTTCCATGATTGTGGCAGAAACAGAGGGGCACCATCCTACATTCTTACAAAGGTTCATGTCAGGCCCCTGTGTGTGCAAAAATCATCCATAGCCCTTAAATATCACTGCAAGCCCTTATGTGACTCTGAAATGAACACAATATCATCAGCATATAGCATGACATGGACTGGAGTACCTGCCAAGCTGCACCTCTCCCTACCAGCCTGTAGTATGTAATCGGAGATCTCGTTGATGTAGAGCCCAAAGAGTGTCATGGAGAGTGGGCATCCTTGCTTAGTACTGAATCCTGATGGTGCTAGCAACAATCTCTGATAAGCCACCTGGGCATCGAACTTGACCAGTCACCCTCTCATAGGAAGCATATATTGTGATGGAAAAGCTTGGTGAATGTGCTATAAAGGCAAAACATATATATTCCTAAAATGCTATTTCAAGATGCAGTAATGGCTAATCTGCTTCAATGGTTGTTTGCTTCAAACAACCATTTTTAAACATTTTTGTGGCTACTTGTAGCATTGATGATCCAATGATAATAAGGGGTTGACCCACTGAGATTATGGCCGTGATGAGTTTGATGATAAGGAGTTGATCCACTGATATTTTGGCTGTGATGAGCTCACCCTGGCTGCATGAAAGTCCTGACTGAATATGGACCATGATATGGAAGTCGACCATGAGATTGAAGACGACCTGCCTACATTCAAGAAATTCGTTTGGATGGAGTGGGGCTGAAGGCAGATGAAATTAACGTGCAGTTGGTGAAATTGTACTGTAGGTCAAATTGGACACTGAGGGTTGACTGGAAGGGAGAATGGGAATGAGGTTTGAACAGTGGCAAATATGCCTACAAGTATAACAAGTACACACAAGATTCACTCACGCTCTAGCTTCATTCTGACAAGTGCCCAAATACAAAGCCAAGTGCACAAATATAGAGCCAAGTACAGATTCAACCATATAGAAGCCTCCTTATAGATGTAACGGAACTTGCCTCAATAACGTAGCTTACAAGACGAGTATAATGTGTGAGTACTTGGGATGCAATAAAGATATGATAGGACACAGAGAATGCAATGCAGTACATAGGTGGAGAGGGGTGGAACCAAGTACAACAATAGGAGTATGAGACAGAGAATGAAATACAGGGGGAGACAAGTACAGAGGGGTGAAGCCAAGTACGACGGTAGGGGATGCAAATACGATGATAATCTTGGAGCCAGCAAGAACTCAAAGTCTGGATCCTCCAACCCTTGGTTAGTGCAGAGCCCCACTGACTGAGGAAGAGACCAATTCTCAAGAAGACAGGTGTTTTCCCTGGCGATGACCTCACTCTCTCACAGCTTGCGCATATGAGAGAGGTAATGCCAGAGATTAGAGGGGCACGAGAGAAGGGAAAGTTAGCCTTCTACAGAGATGGTCGGGTGGTGATTCTCGAAGGACCCACTACATGACGGTGCGAGACTTATGGGACCACATTGAAGAAGGCTACTTGGAACTGTAATGGATCTATGAGGTTGGACATTGGTGCATTTGAGGACAGTTTCAGAGATAGAGACATTGTTTTCTTCTCAGAGACCCACGAGGCCCCTGGACAGTTGATGCCGCATGTGGTGGGATATAGATGGGAGACAGCCCACAGGCTAAACGCGAGATCGGGACATGGGACTAGAGGGTCAGGAGGAGTAGCAGTGCTATTCAGAGAGGAGTTGCAGCCACTACTACATATCGTACGGAGAGATGAGGATGCTCGATATATGTGGGTGAGGCTGAGAGCTGACATAGGTCGATTTTTATACATTGCCATATGTTACTTCCCTCCCAGTACGTCTGTATATGTTGCACCCAGTGGGCAATCACCTTTCTCTCTTCTAGATGATGATATTTGGGAGTTCTCTAGGGATGGTGATATCATTCTCCTAGGGGACTTCAATGCCCGAAGGGGCAACTCACAGACAGTCTTCTACAACACTTCAGATGAGATGCTTAGAGAGATGGATGTGGGTGAGTTGGGGCTATACAGATGCTCGCATGATAGAGAGCAACAGAGTATGGGAGATATCTCATTGAGATGACGACTACGCATGGGTTAGCCATACTTAATGGCCTACATCGATTTCCTCGGGCAGCTGGTTTCACTTGCTTTCCACATAGACATGGATCCAGTACAGTGGACTATATCATGACACATCCGAGCTTCATCCCCTGCATTCAGGATTTCACAGTGGGAGCTAGACCAGTGGGTGTAGCAGTGGATCATGCTCTTTTGACACTATGAGTCTCTTTTCAGTACAATACAGCCCAGACATCAGTAGGCAGGTCACATACCCGTTACACATTTACACCGGAGACCGATTCCGTTTATACAAAGGAGATCTGGACCGTCTACGCACAGTTGGTCCAGATCTCTTACTGGAGGAGTGCACCACTCTACTGACAGAGTCATTGCATAGTGCCGCATCAGTGGCATATCCACACACTCGGCCGGTTCGGAGGCGACAGTATGGGAGCATGCCCCCGAATAGTTGGTATGGCGAGGAATGCAGAGAGATGAGAGCCCAGCTTCAGAGGGATCTTCTGTTAGGAGTTATCACTTACAGACAGTCTCAGATTGCTTTCCGTCGCCTTGTGAGATGGAAGAAGCGGGCTTACCTGGCTCAGTTGGAGCGAGATTTATATCAGATGTTCTTGAGCAGGGACTCAAGAGAGGCATGGCGACTTTTTCATGAGCACTCCACTCCCCCAACGATTACTTCACCTTATGTGTGGGGTCAGTATGCGACATCACTATATATGGTTCTTGGACAGGAACCCCTTCCGGGCCCTGCAGAGCCGTGCCCAGCCACGAGCACTTTCTTTACCTCTCGAATGGTACAGAGGGCCATTGACAGGATGAGGACCGGGAGGGCATATGACCATGACGGTCTAGTGGCGGAGCATTTTATTCATGCTAGCGATATGTTGATGGAGGTTCTTCCAGTGTTGTTCAATCGTGCCATGTGTGAAGGGTTACCTGAGACTTGGAGATTGTCTACTATTGTGCCTATCTTCAAGGCAGGGGATCTTATAGAGCTGGGAAACTACCGCACTACTATGGTTGGACACACATTGGCACGGTTGTATGCATCCATTCTTGAGCAGCACTTGAGTGATTGGGCAGAGGGTGAGGGTATGCGGGCAAAGGGTCAGGCAGGTTTCAGGAGGGGTCTCTCCACTCTTGATCATATTCTGACACTTAGAGCCATCATTGAAGAGGGAAGGTCACACGGGAAGCGGATTTATTGTAGCTTTGTGGACTTCCGCAAAGCATTTGACATGGTGCCGAGAGCTCGATTGATGTGAAGACTACATGAGATGGGGGTACCCATAGAGTTGATGTGGGGGATTATGGCTTTGTACAGATCAGTGGTGGGACGAGTTTGCACCCCAGAAGGGGTATCTGATTTAGTTCACTCTACTACTGGAGTGAAACAGGGCTGCCCACTGTCTCCTACTCTATTTGGTATGTATGTTGATGAGGTGTCTGATTACATTGACAAAGAGGGTAATAGAGGGGCCGAGTTGGGAGGGACGTGGATCCCATTGTTGTTATATGCTGATGGTATTGTTTTGATATCTGACTCACTGGAGGGTATGCAACGTGTTGGTGCAAGCAAGCCTTAACACTTGGACTTGTCTTGTACCTTGAAGAGCATTGGATACCTATCTTGAAGATGTTACAAAGTTCTTGGATTAATTCACTTGAAGGAAGACCATAGGAACACATGCCTATGGTTTATTATCTTTTATCCAAAGTAAAAGTCAATTTGACTTAACTCACTTTTGTAAAACTCACCTACTTGAGGAAGTCGTGGAAAAGTAGATGAATGGTTGAGAGAATATCTCATTCACTTTTAGGTACATGATTTATGGAGATTGACATGGATTTGAAATTCAAAATTTACTCAATCTCTATATAAGTCACAAGTCAAAAGTCGCGGGTAATGAGACACTCTTCCCGAGGCTAATCCAAGCAAAATTGTGAGTGTGTGAGAGCTACTACCTAGCCTACACCTCAGAGTACCATTGTGCATTACATCTATTGCCAATGGGAATGTACATTTGATAGTATCAATACATATACACATAGTTCTTTACTCTCTGTTTTCTCTGAGTGACTACCTCCAAGTCTGTCAACTTCAACAGAGCATATCTCAAGATCTACTGAACCAAATTTGATGATCAAGGGCTCATTGGAACCAGCTCAAAGCATTCTACAACCTTACAAAGTTTCAAGTCAATCTATTCAGCCAATTTGGAGAAATCTCAATCGAAGCAGTCACTGGTATATTTCTGTGTGTTTCCTGAAAAGTCGGGGGTGTCCCTGAGTTTGCTAAACATCATGCTCAGTGTATAGTTTGTCATTTGGAGTGATTTAACTTGCTAATGGTAGCTTGTTAAGTTAATTTAATACTCCCAGAAGGAATTAGACCAATTGTAAGTGTGCTGGACACACTGAGCTTAAGACTGAGCAGGTGTCATTACAGGAATAGCAAGTTTTTGGATTTATGAAGGTTCAAACTTATCTGTTTTGATTTGATCATTACTCAATCACTTTGTACAACACATATATAGTTTCTTGGTGTCATTTGGAAGCTCAAGAAGTCTTCTAACCATATCTGAAGAGAAAAGAGGGCAGGTGTGAAGCAGGTCTAGCAGCATCACCTTGATCTTCTGATTGTACCCAGCCATCACATCCAACAGTGGTATCAGAGCAAACAAGGTAATCATGGGTGATGGTTTCCCTTCCTTTATTGACAAATTGGATAGGAATAACTACCAGGCATGGTCATTAAGAATGAAGACTTATCTACAAGGGAGAAGCTTGTATGGATACATATCAGGAGATGAGGAGTTGCCCTCATTCAAAACCAGAGGCCTACCTACAAAGGATGAGCATGAGAGACTTAATCAATGGTGTGCTAAAGATGCTTTAGCCAGGTCATATCTTCTAAACTCTATCTCTGATTTCCTTCTACCTCATGTTAGGAACTGTAAGACTTCCCAAGAGACTTGGGAGACCTTGGCAACATACTTCTCATCAAGCACAAGGGCCAGAAAGAATCAGCTATGGATTGAGTTTACAACTCTTAGGAAGCAATCAAAACAATGTGTTTCAGATTTTGTCACCAAAGTCAAGGATATAGCAGATCAACTTGCAAGTGTTGGAGAAGAGATTGAAGAAGAGCAAATTGTTAGACAAGTGATCAATGGACTCAAAGCAGATGACAAGTGGGAGAGCTTTACCACTGCAATGGACTTGTACATGGACATCCAAGCACCAGATCTAACAACCTTGATTGGACAACTATTTACACATGAAGCCAAGATCACAAAGAATGGAGAGCAATCAAAAGGTAACAATCCCTCTGCCCTATATACAGATAAGAAGTCTAAAGATAAGGGTAAAAGCAAGAAGGTTGATGATGAAGGATCCACCTCCCAAGCAAACTATGCAGGGAGAGGTAGATCATCTAGAGGTAGGGGCAGAGGAGGTAAGTCAGGTAGGGGGAGACCCTATAATCAATCTCCATGCAATATTTGTGGCTTGTCTAATCACACTACAGATGAATGCTACAAGAACTACAAGAATCAAAGAGGAAGAGGTCACCAGAGAGGAGGATACTCCCAAGGCAGAGGCAGGTTCAATCAATCTCAAGGCTACCATGGCTACAACAATAATTACAACAACAATTACAACAATAGCTACAACCACAATGGCAATTATCAAGGAGGATACAGGAACAGAAAGGATTACAACAATTATGCAGAGGATCAAGATGATTCCTTGTTGATTATGAACATGACATCTAAATCAGGTATCAATGATGATCATTTGTTCTATATTGACTCAGGTTGCTCTAACCATGTAGCTGGGAATGTTGCCCTACTCTCTGATTTGGAAGAACCTAAAGGCAAGCACCAAGTGCAGACAGGTGATGACACTAAACATTCAGTGGTTAAAGTAGGTAATGTCAAAACAAGTGATGGTAATCAGAATTTGCTAAGCAAAGTATTGTATGTCCCAACAATCACCAAGAATCTGATGAGTGTAGGTCAGATTGTTGAAAAAGGTCTACAGGTCAGGTTCACTCAACATGGTGCATTTGTGGAGGATCCAAGACATGGATTCAGAAGGATAGCCAAGGGAGAGAAGTCAGGTAGACTATTTACCTTTGAACTTGAGGATACTAAAAATATTGCCTTGTACAACTATAGGGACCAAACCCTATCAGAATTGGAGATGTGGCACAAAAGATTGGGTCACATTGGAGAGAGAACCATAAAGCAGATGAGCAGAGATCAATGTGTGCTTGGGATACCTAATGTATCCAAGCAACACATGATATACAAGTGTGGGGCTTGTCAATTTGGTAAGTCACACAGGTTGCCATATACCAAGAAAGGATTTATGCATGAAGATTACTTGGAATTGGTGCATACAGATGTTTGGGGACCAAGCAAGGAGCCATCCATATCTGGATCAAGGTACTATGTATCTTTTATAGATGATTATAGCAGATGGACTATCTTGTACTTCATGAAACATAAAGATGAAGTATTTAATTGCTTCAAAAAGTATCTTGCATTAGTAGAGAATCAAACAGGTAGACATTTGAAGAGATTAAGGTCTGATGGTGGTGGAGAATACTTCTCCAATGATTTTGAAGAGTTCTTGCAGGAAAGAGGCATCAAGAGGGAGATTACCACAAGGTACTCACCTGAACAAAATGGGGTAGCTGAAAGAAGAAATAGACTCATTGTGGAGACAGCTAGGTCTATGCTCAATGAGAAGAAACTACCAAATTATCTTTGGGCAGAGAGTGTGTCTACTGCCACATACTTAATCAACAGGTTGCCATCAAAGACACTTGATGGAATGACACCCTATGAGGCTTGGCATGGTAAGAGACCTTCTCTGGATCATTGCAAGATCTTTGGGTGTGTTGCATATGTGCATGTTCCCTCACAGGTAAGGGGAAAGCTAGACCCTAAGGCTGAGAAGTGTATCTTTATTGGTTATGATTTAAATCAGAAAGGATACAGGTTCTATAACCCCTCAAACAAAGGCTTCAAGGTAAGCAGAGATGTAATCTTTGATGAAAATGATTCATGGTATGATAATGAGTGCAGGAAAGTGAGCCTACCTTATGATATGGAAGAAGACTTTCCAAAGCTTGTCAGGCAAGAACCAACTCAGAATGAGGATACAAGTTCAGATGATGAAGACACCATCAACATTGAAGAATTCAAAGCTTGGAAATCAAAAGGGAAGATGAAGTTGAAGCAACTTGAAGACAATCCAGAATCCTCAACTCAAGCTATGAGGAGATCTTCAAGGGAAAAGAAGAAACCTATTAGGTATGGTTATGATACTTCACTTGTAACCAAGCACTCTGTATATCTTGCAAAGGACATCTTAAGTGAAGAACCAGGTACATTTGAGGAAGCTATTACTAAACCAGAATGGAAGGAAGCAATGGATGAAGAAATGGAGGCTCTCAAGGAGAGTGATACTTGGGACTTGGTACCCAAGAAGGACTCCATGAAGGTCATAGGATCCAGATGGATCTACAAACTCAAAAGGAACTCAGATGGTTCAATAAGCAGGTACAAAGCTAGGTTGGTGGCTAAGGGTTTTGCACAAACCCAAGGCATTGATTATGAGGAGACATTTTCTCCTGTGGCAAAGATGCCAACTATCAGAATTATGGTGAGTGTAGCTGCATCCAAGAATTGGAACATGTACCAATTGGATGTAAAGAATGCATTCTTGAATGGATGGATTTCAGAGGAAGTCTACATGTCACAACCACCTGGCTATGAAGATCCCAATAAGGTAAATCATGTTTGCAAATTGAAGAAAGCTTTGTATGGATTGAAGCAGGCACCCAGAGCATGGAACTATAGGTTGACAACCTATCTCTTGGATCAAGGATTTGTGATGAGTAAAGCAGATACTTCATTGTTTATAAAGAAGAACAATTCAGAGGTAATATACTTGTGTGTCTATGTTGATGACATCATTATTACAGGAAATGATGTGCAAGGAATCAGACATATCAAAGGTCAAATGATGAAGGAATTCAAGATCAATGATCTTGGATTATTGAAGTACTTCCTAGGGCTTGAATTGGTCTACACAAATTCAGGTATATACATTACTCAGAAGAAGTACATTCAGGACATGGTCAAGAAGTTTAACTTGCAGGAAGCTAAAATCTCAAACATTCCTATGGAGGTCAATCACAAACTCAGTGCACATGAAGGAGAAGAACTCAAGGATATTACAGGATATCAAAGTTTGGTAGGTAGTCTTAATTATGCTACCTTAACAAGGATTGATATCTCTTATGGTGTTAGTGTACTTAGTCAATTTATGCATAAGCCAAGAGTACCACATTTGGAGGCAGCCAAGAAGATAGTAAAGTACCTAAAGGGAACACAAAATCATGGTTTGTATTATCCATATTCATCAGACATTGACATCAAGGTATACTCAGATGCAGATTGGGCAGGTTGCAAGGATGACAGGAGAAGTACATCTGGTTACATATGCTTTGCAGGTGATAAACCTATTTCTTGGTCATCCAAGAAACAACCTACAGTGGCTCTATCATCTACTGAGGCAGAGTACAGAGGGCTAGCAAATGCCACTCAAGAAGCAATATGGTTGAAGTTACTCTATTCAGAATTGGGCCTATACACTAGGCCACCTATCATATTTGGTGATAACACAAGTTCACTCCATCTAGCTGCTAATCCTGTGTATCATGCTAGGACAAAACACATAGAGGTGCATTACCACTATGTGAGGGAGAAATTACTTAGCAAGGAAATCCAATTATCATATGTGTCCACTAATATTCAATGTGCAGATTTGCTTACAAAAGCTTTGGATGGGAGCAAGCTATGCAGGTTTAAATCCATGATTGGATTACAGGATATCATTGAAGACTAAAGATGAAGACTCAAGCAAGTGTTTGGCTTGAGGGGGAGCTGTTGGTGCAAGCAAGCCTTAACACTTGGACTTGTCTTGTACCTTGAAGAGCATTGGATACCTATCTTGAAGATGTTACAAAGTTCTTGGATTAATTCACTTGAAGGAAGACCATAGGAACACATGCCTATGGTTTATTATCTTTTATCCAAAGTAAAAGTCAATTTGACTTAACTCACTTTTGTAAAACTCACCTACTTGAGGAAGTCGTGGAAAAGTAGATGAATGGTTGAGAGAATATCTCATTCACTTTTAGGTACATGATTTATGGAGATTGACATGGATTTGAAATTCAAAATTTACTCAATCTCTATATAAGTCACAAGTCAAAAGTCGCGGGTAATGAGACACTCTTCCCGAGGCTAATCCAAGCAAAATTGTGAGTGTGTGAGAGCTACTACCTAGCCTACACCTCAGAGTACCATTGTGCATTACATCTATTGCCAATGGGAATGTACATTTGATAGTATCAATACATATACACATAGTTCTTTACTCTCTGTTTTCTCTGAGTGACTACCTCCAAGTCTGTCAACTTCAACAGAGCATATCTCAAGATCTACTGAACCAAATTTGATGATCAAGGGCTCATTGGAACCAGCTCAAAGCATTCTACAACCTTACAAAGTTTCAAGTCAATCTATTCAGCCAATTTGGAGAAATCTCAATCGAAGCAGTCACTGGTATATTTCTGTGTGTTTCCTGAAAAGTCGGGGGTGTCCCTGAGTTTGCTAAACATCATGCTCAGTGTATAGTTTGTCATTTGGAGTGATTTAACTTGCTAATGGTAGCTTGTTAAGTTAATTTAATACTCCCAGAAGGAATTAGACCAATTGTAAGTGTGCTGGACACACTGAGCTTAAGACTGAGCAGGTGTCATTACAGGAATAGCAAGTTTTTGGATTTATGAAGGTTCAAACTTATCTGTTTTGATTTGATCATTACTCAATCACTTTGTACAACACATATATAGTTTCTTGGTGTCATTTGGAAGCTCAAGAAGTCTTCTAACCATATCTGAAGAGAAAAGAGGGCAGGTGTGAAGCAGGTCTAGCAGCATCACCTTGATCTTCTGATTGTACCCAGCCATCACATCCAACACAACGACACTTGGATGCTCTACACAGCTTTGCAGAGGATAGTGGTCTGTCTGTAAACCTTGGTAAAACCAAGGTTATGGTGTTTAACACCACACCGCAGTGGATCAGGAGATCAACACCTATTTTCACATATGGGCAGGAGGTTGTGGAGTATACAGATGCATACACATATCTGGGGGTAGTATTCACTGGACCGAGATTTTCCTTGAGGAGAGAAGCAGAGACTAGACTGACTAGAGCACCTGCAGCTTTGGGAGGATTGGAGAGGATGTGCTCGCAAGTTCAGTTTTAGGAACCCAGGACAAAGTTATGGCTCTTTGATACTTTGGTTGCCTCTACTATGCTATATGGGGTACAGGTTTGGGGACCTTCTATAGGCCAGGATGGGTGGAAAGTCATGGAGAGGCCCTTGATATCTATGATCTCTAAGCTGATTAGAGCCAAGGCCTCTGTACCACATGATATCATTCGAGCGGAGCTAGCTGCCCCCCCATTGAGATTGAGGCACTCACTAGAGCAGTCTCCTTTGTACACAGCTTGTGGGACACTACCAGAGATAGATATACGAGGCTGGCCCTCGAGTCATCCATACAGCTAGCCCTGCAGGGGGATACATCATGCTGGTTTGCACAGATGACATCATGGTTTCAGACACATGGTTTTACCATGGACAGGCTGCCTCCTTTCCAGTACTCTTTACAGACACCCCTGATGTACATGGATTGAGCCTACACAAGAGGACATGGATTGAGCCTACACAGGAGTTGGGTACGAAGATGGCTTTCTATAGAGAGCATCTTCTACACCTCACAACGGATGGGTTTGTGACTCGACCTAGCTATATGGATACACACCTTTCCCATGCCTTGCGTTGTGCCATTTGCCAGTTGCACACATCCTCACATCAGCTTGAGATTGAGACTTACATATTCAGAGGGGTACCAGCAGATAGCAGGATATGCCGTCTATGTCACCTAGAGCCAGAGACAGAGCTACATTACATATGTCATTGCACGGTATACTATGAGATACGGGGCCATTTTCATTGTCTATTCAGAGAGGGTTTTGGGCCTCTATCTAGAGTCATGAGTTTTGAGGATCAGAGATGTCTTGGACTATATCTACTAGAGGTACATAGACATAGAAACACTCTACTGAGGAGAGCTGGAGGGAGACAGTCCCAGAGACAGATTACGGATTTCTTTACACCAGACACTAGGCAGCTAGAGGGGAAGTCCGTAGAGCATCTAGTACAGAGCTATGTCCACACTCATACAGCCACTACTGACACTCTCATAGACCGAGCAATGGAGCTAGGGAGATCTAGACGACCGAGAGTGAGAGGTGTTACACAGTATCGACAGAGACTACAACGGAGGATTCGAGCTGTACTTTTCAGACGCCCACAGTGCAGATGAGGATAGATCTCCAGCCTTGTATATCAGCACAACCCTCCTATGTATCAGCCCTTTGTTGTATTAGTCTTGGTGTTAGCCTTTTCCCAGCTATTTTACATCTTTCATTTTCAATACCACTTCCTTTGGTACTCAGATTTTGTATCAGATTCACCAGTTTTGTAACTTTTGGTCTCATAGGTCATTTTGGCCTTCTGAAGACGTAAATATATCATTCTCTCTCTCTCTCTCTCTCTCTCTCTCTCTCTCTCTCTCTCTCTCTCTCTCTCTCTCTCTCTCTCTCTCTCTCTCTCTCTCTCTCTCTCTCTCTCTCTCTCTGTGCAGGTTGTTTTATGTCATTCTTGTATATTCTTTTTTGCAAAAGAAGAAGAAGAAGATTGTTGTTGTTTCCATCCCAATGTGCTCCCTCCTTGTATGCGAGTTTGTGTGCTTGCATGGGTTCTTTCTCTCTTTTTTTATCTCCTTCTTGCCACAAACCTAAAAAGATTTTGTTCTTGGAAGTTCCTAAAACTTGTGCATCCTTTTCGTCAAATTCTTGTACGCTCTCTCCTTAGTAGCTTGTAATTGTGTATGGTTTCCTCATGAGAAAGGTGTCCCAAACAATATCCTTCTGTTTCCCACTAATCTCTCATATCAAGCTCTAATCTTTTTGGAAGTTTCCATCATGGTGGTATCTTCTTAAGTATCGATTCCCATTCTCAGTCAATGGTTTTATCTTACATCGAGTTGCGAAGTGCATTTTCACCTTTGCAATTCATCAATTCCTTTAAGTCAAATGGCGGTTTTTTGTGAAAATCAGTCATTCTTTTTCTTGAAAAAGCTGACTGATCACTAGATCAAAATTTCAACACTACATAGCAGGATGATTCATCTCGGGCTTGTATTAACATATAAGATAAGTTTGTGCTAGACCCATGATCTTTGCAATGGATCAGCTTATCTAGAAATTAATGAAGGTCTAATAATTTTATAGTCATATGCTGTTTATTCATACATCAAAAAACTCCATACATATTACATCCTTTGTAAAGCACTATCAACTTTTATCAATGAGAACAAGTTTTGAGCTTCAAGACATTAATCATTGTTGCGCAAATAATTCATCAAGCTCCAAACTTGCAAATCATTAATAAACAGAAGAAATCTCGACACGTTTTGCTTGTTAAGCAGGGCTTTCCAGTAGTTGTAATACAGGATGTCAAGTATATGTAAATTACCGTGGATATGGAAGATGTTGTACTATTGCCTTCTGATGTCTCGTCATCCAAAAAGTCTGGGCTCGAAAGCAGTTCCTCTACAATAGCTTCCTCCTCTTCCTGTTGATAAGACTTGCATCTTAGAAGTGTAAAATCTGATTTTTAAACAGCCTGGTGATTATGTTATATATAGAATACTGTTTTAAGCCCACTAGCAAGGCATTGATGGAATTACTTCCTCAATTACACATTATGATAATGTATCAACTCAAAGGATCAGATATAAGGGTGTGTAACCTTCACAGATATCAAAGTTCGAACATTTGCACATAGAAATGATATCAAAAGATCAGATATAAGGGTGTCTATCTTCACAGATATCAAGATTCAAAGTTAGAACATTTGCACATACTCGTAGAAAGTGATGAAATTGTAGTTTCAATGTACATAAGTGAGGAAAAGATATAGGGAAACACGACATTTCTTTAAGTAGAGGAGTTAATGAGTGATAGACTGAATTTCATAGATCCCATGACTACTTTTACCGTGAGAGAGAAATAGCGTGCTTTTGGTCCAAGTTTCATATTTCGAAGAACATGTTTACTTGATATTTTAGACTCAACCATGTCAAGTTTCCGTAAAGCTCTCTTCAAGAGTAGCTGCCTTTTCCACCTCTTCTTCTCATCCCTAAATAGAAGACATTACCAAGGTAATAGCTCTTGGATGCCCAAAATACAGACTCAATAAAGCTTTACAATCACCTATGACATTACCTTAAAAGGGCAACTGCAGTTGGAATATTTTTGCACCGTTCTGATGACATTGATAGTCGAGAGGAACAAGTTGAAGGTTCTCTACTTTCCAGCTGTTGAAGTTTCACATCAAGCTTTTCAATGACCTCCAATCTGGGGGGGGGGAGGGGGAGAAAGAAAAATCCAGATTTCCGTTCCAGATACTATTATGCATATCCTTTATAGCAGCCAAATTAGCAATTGAAATAACACAGTAACTCTTGAAATTTTAACTGTTATAAGTATTTTCACATCAGGTTGAATTCAAATAAAAACAAAGTTTTTAAAGAGGAGAATGTGTTTCATCCTACAGGCTTTAGAAATTTGACGGCATGTTTATACAAATTATGGCAGGCACAACATGTCAGCTATTAAGTGATACGTATAGAACATAAAATCTAAACAGCATGTTGTAAGAGGATCACTTCAAAGTTACTGTGATAGAATCCATAAAGTTTACAATCGCCAATGACATTATCTTAAAAAGGCAACTGCAGTTGGAATATTTTTGCACCATTCTGATGACATTGGTAGTCAAGAGGAACAAGTTGAAGGTTCTACTTTCCAGTTATTGAAGATTCATATCAAGCTTTCAATGACCTCCAATCTGAGAGGGGTGAAAAGAAAATTCCAGATTTCCTTTTCAAATATTACTTAAATAAGTGACGATGGAAGCCATGGATGTAAAGGTTGAATTGACATGGGTGATTCAAGGGTTGCTTATGAAGAATTCATCTACACAAGTTTTTGAAAAGGATCAGGTCGCATAGCAACAAGATTTTTTGACATACGGATTGCATTGTGGTTCATGGCATTGACATGAGGTAAGGCAAATTACTTGATCATGCCATGGCAACAACACCTACAATGAAATATGGACTACAAACAATTATCTCCATTTACGATTCTCTACAGTTCTCATGCATTTTTATGGCGGGAACTTGCAGCATTATGTTCAGATTCTATTACAGATTTTTTTCCATCCTTTGAAATGCAAAGATTTTGAATCAACAACTATGTTTTAGTGTTTTCCTGGATCTCCATGATCACTCCCTCTTCAAGGCAATGTATGTGAGTTTGGAAGAATAGCATACCTTTGCAAGCTTGCATCCCAACTTCAATATTGAAACCATTGTTTCCCAAACTCTCTTGTTCTCTCTATATGAAAATGTATTGCTCAGTGTTTTATCATTGAGAAAGCTTCAGCCTTCCCACAAGGGCATAATTAACAAAGTTGTCAAAGGCATGATCATCTATGATTTACAAAGTCTCTTACTTATGGGTTTTGATCTCCTCACATAATGTGGCGCAAAAGTCGGTGCTCTTATAGAATCAATAAACCATTATGCATCTATCCTCATGTGTATCCTTCACTTCCTTCAAGCCTTGGCTTTCATGAACAAGAAGAGCCTGTATGAAGTAGGAGGTATGTATTTCTACTTAAAGGTGTCACTTCCACTCCTGTACAGTCAATACTTCTGTGAAAGAGGACAGTGTGCACTATATGCATTTCTTCTCTCCCTATTTTGCCACAGAAGATGCCAATCTTCCCTCGTCATTAGGGTCTCTTTAATGTGAGTGATCAGAAAAGAGTCACCTGAAGCATAGGTGGTCTTTTCTTTCTTTCTTGCAATCCTTGTCAAAATTTTAACCTCTTCATTTTTGTCTTTCATTGATTAATTTTTCCCTTTCACATCGGTACATTATCTCCTCTGAAGTGTTGGGTAATATCACTTTCCTGTGTCATTCACAATATTCTACATTCTTGGGAGAGCATGTTCTCTATATTATTTATGATCAAGAGAACAAAGTCCCCAAGATAAAATGAGGGGCCACAAGCCTGAAAAAAGGTACTTAGTAAGCATATATACATGACTTCTGAAGTCAATCGGAAGAGAATTGGCAGGAGTAAGGATTGTAAATCTCAACAACTTTTCATGAAGTGCATCTGTAAATAAATGCTTCCATGAAAATTACTACCACTGATCCCATACTATTGCATACTTAAGTGATCGATTGATATTAATACTAGGTGCAATTTCCATTGGAGGCTACATAAACCTGATTCTTGGTGGTAACAGAGCTTCTCACATTAGGGTCAAGAAGGTTAATCATAGGCACTGTTTTTTCGTTTGGGATGGTGATAGGATATGAAGACTGGCTCTTTCATGTGCAGGCATAGTCCAACAGACTTCAGTTTTCCATGTCCAAGGTGTAAAGATCCTCTGAAATCCATGCAGCATTTGTTTTTGAAATGTCAAAGGATTAGAAGATGATGGGATGAACTCTCCTTGATCCTTGTGCCATGGCGGCTGATCCCTCTTTCAGTCTCAACTTTGATTTTTATGTTCATCTGATGAAGGATTTCTTTGCAATACTCAGTCAATTTTGGATGTAATTGTTGCGGAATGTTCCGAAGTTCAAGAATATTCTACATTCTTGGTTGTATACTAAACACTTCTGTGTTTTTTCTAGCATGGCAGAAATTTTTTTGTCATTGTAAATAGGCCTAACTTATTGTTGAGGCTTCTCATGCCTTTTTTGCATTAGGGTCCTGATTCCAGATCTTTCAAACCTCATTTTGATAGCAATGCTCCTAGTTCAGTAGTTCCCTTGCCCTTCATCACTTTTCCCTCGTGTCTAAGTACATTGAAAATTGATACAACAATTTCACCATTCCAACATAAATATCATTTTCTCTACCGTGCTCAATGAATTCCGTACATATTAAGTTGCAGTGATTGAATGGTCCTTGCCTTGCAGTGTTCAGCTGTTGTCTAATAAATGACCTATTTTCAGTAAGCTTTTTTCATCATCTTGATGTGCATTCATCTAGATTTTCATTTTGAGATCCATTTTCATCATATTGACGTCCATTTATTTTCAGTAAGATGTTCCATCATTTGCATTTTATATAGCAGATTACAGACACCAATGTTAATAGGAAAAAAGTCAATAATTTCAGCTCAGTTTCCTTCATGGAAATAACCTGAACAGGTAAGACCAGCTTGGCTGACATGTAAGCTGCTTCACTGTGATATTTGGAAATTAAAAGAATACACTGATATAAATTCAGCTCACTTTCCTTCATGGAAATAAGCTGGGCAGGCAAAACCAGGATGGCTGCCAGATATAGCTACTTCACTGTAATATTTTATTTTTTATTTTTTTTTTGGGGGGGGGGGGGGGGGGGGAAACATTGAAGCTGGTGACTGGACTCTTAAATGGAGATAAGGGAACATCCTGTACTGAATGCATGTTATCTTCTACCTGCCCATATTGAAAAGTTGGACAATTGAATTCCGAATGATAAATATTTAACTTACTCAGTTTGCAAATGTTCTGTTTCTGCTTTGACATCTTCATTTGAGACAGAAGACACCTGTTCAAAACCAGAAACAACAGATTCACTTTTACTTTTACATTGAGTTTAGGTAAGGCAATTTGTGTGATTTTTTCCTAGATAATATAAGCAACAAGTGAACCATTGATTGTAGAAGCAACATGCTACTGCCACAAAAATATATTAGTAACCTGCATTATGGTATGTGGAATCAGTAGTTGTAACTAATATGATTACGTTGTAATTCTGTCCACATGTATAAATGTAGAAATATCCAATGTCAATGGCAACATTATTTATTATACACATGGATCAGGTTAGAGAGGGATAGGAAAGCACATCAAGGAGTTTAGATCTAGCATCACTATGTTGTCTGATATCTTCCAAGAATGATTTTGCATCTGATATAGTGACACTTCTTGCACTTGACTCTTTAGAATCCCCAATCGTCAGGCTGACCTTCTCATCTGATTCCTTACCATTCTTATCAATGTCTTGATCGCCATCCCCATCCTCATCAGTATCATCATCATTATTATTATCATCACCATCGTCCTCGTCAGACATGGGCAAGGGCTTACCATCTTCGTCATCCAGAGTGATAGATGGTTTGAAATGCACTTTTGACAAGGGCAATGTCATGAAATCGTCCGATTCCAATATACCATGAAAAACCCCGCAATCTATAGATGCTAGGGCTTGATCACAGAGTTCCGGATCTTCACCAGGATCCCACGTATCACTTTTCTGGATGTGCTCCGAAGTTGCCTCGTCCACGGTACTACTTGGAAAACAACTTGTTTCTGCTGAGATAAAAAACTTGTTGAATTCATATTCCTTGTTGGAGCGATGGCTATGGCAGACCGACTCAGGTTCCTTGTCTGCAGCATCCACAGCATTAGAGACTGCTACTAGTGGAGAAACAGCAGCATCCATTTCAATGATGCCTTTCTCCGGTGCAACCTAGTGCGTCCGTGATCGAGTATGTATGTGTGTGCGCGCGAATGTGAGAGACGTTAACATACAACAACGCCTTCAAAGCAAATTACTTGAAACAATGGAAATTTTCTTTACTTATTCAGATTCCCTTTTCTATTTCTTTTTTTTTCCTTCTGCTTACGATCTGCTCTCTTTTTAAGATGAAAATTTAAAAGAACGAATGCACGCACTCAAGGCACCCTCTTTATCTATTACTCCCTCTTTATCGTTCATGTTGAGTAGATTGAAGAGTCTTGAACCCAATGCCTTCTATCCAAGACCCAAGAGTAGTGACCTTGTTTTTATGAGATATTTTTTCTTCTCAGTACCTTATTAAAGCTATACTTGAGAGCATATTGGTTGGTAAAGCAGGAAGATACTAGAAAATGATGTACAAAATTCCAAGAGGAAAAATAACTAATAAAAATGTTGTTAAAATCAAATGATTTGAATGTCAATTCAAAAGAAAAACTATGAAATAATATTGAAGTGTTCAAGGACTAATTCTTCCCTCATGCAACTCTTGCAAATGAAAGAGCAGTAATGAACAACATGCTCTAAAATGTGGTTATTATCTTAGGTTTTTCACTAATCAATTCTAAATTGGAAGCATATATTCGATAAATAAGGAGAAAATCTCACGAATTGATGACCTCTTTATCAATATTTTAAAGAATTCAAAGAGATGGTTCTTATTCTTGGTGTGCAAGAACATGACGTATATGGGAGGCCTACCCAAGAACACACCTTAAAAAAGTCAAGAAGATATCGATTTGGTATAAAATTGGACAGCTCTCATAATAAAGCTCATTCTTTGGAGTTTTATAAAACATTTAACGAAGTGGGCACCATCCCTCAATTCTTAGTAAGAAGTGGTCATATATGGGGGTAGCTCTCATAATAAAGCTCATTCTTTGGAGTTTTATAAAACATTTAACGAAGTGGGCACCATCCCTCAATTCTTAGTAAGAAGTGGTCATATATGGGGGTCTGGTTAAAAAGGTAAATGAAACCAAGCTCCAATAAAGAAGTTGAAAATAGAATAGAGAATCAAATACCCAATTATAATGCTACATTTGATATTATTAAAGAATTCAAGATGCCCACATAATGAACAAGGAAAAAATATATAGTAAACCATAATCTTCATTGGTAAACTGTTTAAAAAACTATGTGATATAGATATGAAAATAACATGATATAATTTGTAACTATTCTAATGTCAGAGTATGATGCCCAAAGGTGACGGGCTTTAGAAACAAGGATGCTTGGGTGCAGAAAAAGGTAGAAATAATTTACAATGTACATGTAAAGGCAAAGTGAATAATGTTGTGGATTATAGATTTTTCGATAGTAAAAGTAAGTCCCCCTCCAAGAGAAATGAATGACAAGCATATATTTCCAAACCATTGTATATATGAAAGTGGTAAAATAACATAGGTTTATTTTAGCTATGGAATAGAGAAGAAACCAATGATATTAAAACCACAACCAATGTAGGTTAATTCAACACCTCCATGATACCAAATTGATAAGATGATAATAGTACACACGATAGCACATAGCTTCAAAATCATAAATTGAAGGAGATTAAGCCAAATTAAAGGGGTGCCCATAGGAAATGTGCAAATATGCACACTAGTACACTTGTATATTTATACATAAAAAAGAAGCAATGCAAGAATTAAAGATTTGAACACCTTATGTTAAAAAAATTTACACGAGGATATCATACATGTAGTTACATGCATGCCTGCTACAAATTATATGCGCACCATTTGGATTATGTATATGAAAAAAAGGTTAAATGTTCAAACACATGTATTCTTTGGTACAACACACATACAAATTAATCAAAACTTACTAGAACCAATCTCTAAGTTCTTGGTAGTCCTTAAAGTGTTTTTCATGCACGAATACCACATCTACTATCTTCTTCATCATTACCCATTATTAAGGTCTTTGTATTTTGTATAACCTCTTTATATATTCTCTCTTTGTGTTTGTCGATTCTTCTCTCAACTCTTGCATCCAATTTTAAATGCTTCCAAACAAGCCATAATACACCATCTCCTTTTATATATATATATATATATATATATATATATATATATATATATATATATATATATATATATATATATATATATATATATATATATATATATCCATCCATCCACCCACCCATCCATCCATCCATCCATCCATCCATGTTAGCTCAGAAAATGGTTGGTTTTGATGCACTAATGTGGTTTTATTTGGCAGGTAAATACGTTTGATTTCAGCTTGCAGGAGCTTTCGGCATGCGATGTCGCATTAAAATTGGATGCTTTGAAGCAGAACATGAGGCCTGAGAACCCCTGGGTGACACAAGAGGAGCTTTTCACGATAACCAGTTCCGATTCACATTACCGTACCATGCTGCATGTGAAGCACCTCTAGTATTGCCCCTTGGAGGCTGGCACTGCATTGGCTATGATGTATGCCAACTGTTATATGGTTCAAGAAGCTCGAGGAATGTTTAATGGTTTGCCGATGGTGGACATGATCTCATGGAGTGGTCTAAAGTCATAGGGAAAAACGTTGAATCTGATCGCATTATGACAACCATTGTTTTAAACGTGTGCAATCATAGAGGCCTACTAGAGGTGGCCCAAAGTACAACTTACAAAATGGCAGACTGAGTTGTTTCAAATCTTGACAAAAAATGATGCAGATTTCCTTATTGATTTGGGGGCCATCCCCTTCTGAATAAATTGGTTGTTAATGTTCTGAAAAAAAAACAGAAAAGGGTTGGAAGTTATTTGCTGTCAGGGCTCCCTCTCTCCAATTTTGTTCGCCAGCTCAAGAAAAAATTGTGGCCGAGTGAGCGGGAGCCGATAAGGAGGAGTTGGGGGACGAGAGAAAAAGGGGATTTTTATGACCAGCCTGAAAAAAGGGGGAAGGATGGAGTCGTCGGAGGACAACAGGAAAAGACTTCAGAGACGAACGCAAAAAAAAAAAGGAATTGCTATTTCCATCAGAGGGCTCGAGCTGCCAGGCATGTGAAAGAAGGGGGAATCAATGGGCGTGTTGTATTTGAAGGGGGGAATAGAGCATGATGGAAACCAGCACATGGATCTATGAGGAAAAGGAATCGAAGACGCAACAGCGAGGAGAGGGAGGGCATCGAATGAGAAGATCCTTATCGGCTCGCAAAAAAAAAAATGGTCCTGAAGTCATGCTAGCATCTTTAAGCCCCACCTCGGGTAGCACTAATCAGGTGAAAGCTTCTGGAGGTGAAGATTTTGTGCTTTGCCGGGATTGAATAGAAAGAGGATGTGCTACTCATCCTTGAAGCATAGCAGAACGACAACAAAGAATAAAGATTAATGAGTGGATGAAGAAGCTACAGGATTCGGTCCCCAAATTGGACAAACAGCAAGCACTGCTAAAATGTTGGATGAGGTTGTTGAGTATTTCGAGCTTCTTCAGCGAAAGGTTCAGGAGCTGAGAATGAACCCCCCAAAATGCATGGGCTTATGCAGGCATGCTGGTAGCAGCTTTTCTTAACCATGATTAAAAAGAGCATATGCTACACAAAAACAGAAGGGCTTTCACCCGCTTCAAAAACATTTTCGAAGGCATTTGTTTTTCAGCAGCTTTTCTCTCTGAAGATATCTACTCTGACTCTCTTGATAGTGATTATGTGACCAATGGGGCAAAAGTTACTATGTCTTCTCTAGCAGTGAATGTAGGTCATAAAAAAAAAAAATGCACGCTGATTAAATCTCCATCATATGATTGGAAAACTGTTTGAGCACCTGCTCAGTTCAATCTTACACCCAAAATAGTCTTCTGTATGATTCTGGCATTCTTTCCCTCTCCATGAACTAGAGAAGAGACTTGTGCAGCCCAGGACCCTCGCTATTGTGTCTGCTGAGAATTCGCACATGGACAATAAAATTGTTAGCCATGGAAGCAAGGCAACCATTGGGAAAAGGGCAGATTTATTGCGCATGAGGAAGAAATATGCTCTGCTTGGAAGTTTGGGATTCGAGAGAAGAACCTCCATCTAGATGTGGGTAACGGAGTCCATTGCCTTGTATGGTAAGTATGTTCTTGATTACTGCTGCTTTAATCGTATATGGTGTAGATGAAGGATGTAACTAATGATATAAGGAGGGGGTGACGCCTGTGGAATTGTGTAGGAGTTAATGGATGCTCAACGTCTGGAATAGTAACTTTTTGTTAACAATGGCAATAAATGTTTGACAGTTGCTGCTGGTTTTTTTATGGAATAGAATTTGTTCGCAGCAATTACGGATTACTGTCTCATGTGAAAATACTGAACTATCTTGCTGGATTTTGTATCTTTTGTTTCGAAAACAAGGCAACTATAATGGATCTTTAGCGCTTGCATGGTTGTGTTGTAAGTTTTTTGGTGCAA
>CM035409.1:149249280-149260639 GCA_020310875.1 Ceratopteris richardii
ATCTATCTATCTATCTATCTATCTATCTATCTATCTATCTATCTATCTATGTATCTATCTATCTATGTATCTATCTATCTATCTATCTATCTATCTATCTATCTATCTATCTATCTATCTATCTATCTATCTATCTATCTTCCTATCTACCTATCTATCTATCTACCTATCTACCTATCTACCTACCTACCTATCTATCTATCTATCTATCTATCTATCTATCTATATATATATATATATATATATATATATATATATATATATATATATATATATATATATATATATATATATATATATATATATATATATATATATATATATATATATATATAAAAGATCCTCAACAGATGTGGAAATGAAACATCTTTAATTTGTTGTCGAAACAATCGAATTGGTATTTCCAAATGGAGATTTTGTGGTAAGTCCATATTTAAAATATGCTGAGATTTTGGAAACCTATCTTCGTTAGTTTACCGTAAAGGAGCGAAGCTAATACCTACCGGTCCTAACAGTTTTCTTTAGCTCGCTACGCGCCGGAGCTAAAGTTTACTGGGTAGGGAAACATTTTCTTTAGCTCTAATACCTTTACGGGTTTAGCACAAACCGTTTCCGAAACCGAAACAAACCGAATATATATATATCTCCGTCTGTCTATCTTCTTTGTCTGTCTATCTGTCTATCTTTCTGTCTATATGTCTATGTGTCTGTCTCTCTATCTATCTGTCTATCTATCTATCTATATGTCTATCTATCTATCTATCTATCTATCTATCTATCTATCTTGATGGAGAGTGTTAATCTCCAAAAGAACAACCTACTCTTGAAATTAGAGCACCTCTATATCAAGAGTAAGTCAAAACCTTTACCAATTTGGAGGATCAACATTCAATTATAAGGATTCTGGAAAATCTGTGAAAAGGATGATTCTACAGAAAGTCTGCTGCACATATCTTTCTCATTGGCTTATCAAATGTGTAAAGTTTTTTATAAAACTTTGCACAAGGTGTTGCCTAAAGATTGCGCACCTCCTCCAAGTCGAATCACTCCAAAAGATTCAGTAGATTTTGAGAAATCAACTTGACACGTCACCTATGTCTAAAACTGTACTTCTGAGAAGTCGATTTAGACATCTATAACTTCTAAGACATGGTTCTCCAAGAATAGAACCCGTTTAAGCAAATGCTTTTAGACACAAGTAGCTTACCTTTCAACTTAAAGATTAAGTGCTTACTTGCTCAAAACTTTAAACCGTGGAAGGAGAACTGATCAAAACATTGACTTCAAATTTTGCGCCTGTTTCAGGAACCAGTGAACAATTCTTCACATACAAATGTTCCTACACATAATTCTCTCAGCCTGATCACAATTAGAAGCTAAAAATTTGTACAGAGTTCAATCAACTATGGACTTAGACTTGTACAAAAGCATTTCACAAAAGATCTAACACAGAAGGAGAAAACTCAGAAACATCGGGCGCAACATTTTCTTCATTTCTGAGAATTTTACATCTAGTGATGAGAGAGACTTAACTCACTTCTAGGATGGCTAAAAAACTCATACAACTTCTGATTACTCTATTCTCATGCTCTCTCATACTTGTCCCGGCATTTTCCATAGTATTTATAGGCAAATATTTACAAACTTATGACTATTCAAAAGTATAAGTGACTTATATCTGAACTAATGTACATATGTGTACATATCTTTCAATTCCTGAATGTAAACTTCTTCTATGCTTCAAAACTTGATCTTGTCTTCATTCTTTGACTTCC
The DNA here is from genome assembly GCA_020310875.1 of Ceratopteris richardii. Lineage (NCBI taxonomy): Eukaryota > Viridiplantae > Streptophyta > Polypodiopsida > Polypodiales > Pteridaceae > Ceratopteris > Ceratopteris richardii. Next base: position 149,251,056 of record CM035409.1, read on the forward strand.
AAAACTTCAATTGTTGATTGCTCTGCACCAACAGCTTCCCCTCAATCATCAATTGAGGTTTTCTCTATTTTCTTTATGCCTGCCATGTCTTTGAATCTCTGTAGCTTTGGTCCATCCAAGCTTTTGGTAAGCATATCAGCTATCTGATCTTTAGTTGAAGTATGTATGACTTCAATCTCTTTGTCCATCACCTTCTCTCTTAGAAAGTGATACTGAATCTCAATGTGTTTGGTTCTGGCATGAAAAACAGGATTAGCAGCTAGATACAATGAACTCACATTATCTCCATGAATAGTAGGAATACTCTGAATGATATCAAAACTCTTCATCAGAGTCTTAAGCCATATTACTTCCTTTGCAGCTTCAACCATGCTTTTGTACTCAGCTGTGTGTTGCTTCTTTGAACACCAAGAGTTTAACTTATCTCCCACATAACACATGTATCCATAAGTAGACCTTCTATCATCTGGATTACCTGCCCAATCTGCATCACTAAATATTTTGATGTTTGTATCTGATGTAAAACCATAATACAAACCCTCTTTGAGTGTACCCTTAATGTACTTCAACACTCTTTGACCTGCAATCCAATGTTCTTTTCTAGGACAATGCATGAATTGAGACAAAACCCCAACTGCATATGATAAATCATGCCTAGTTAATGTAGCATAGATAAGACTACCAACCAAACTCTGATATAACTTCATATCCTTGAATTCTTCTCCACCATATCTGCTCAATTTGTGATTCACCTCCATTGGAGTAGGTGCTACCCTGCAATCATTCATTTTAAACTTGATTAACAAGTTTCTCAAATACCTTTCTTAAGTCACATACACTCCATGTTGAGTGTATGAAATCTCCATGCCCAAGAAATATGACAAATCTCCCAAATCACTGATTTTGAATTCTTTCTCCATTTGCTTCTTTAGGCTTTGAATGCCTTTCTCATCTGTACCTGTAAGAATTATATCATCAACATATATGCACATGTAAATGAACCCATCATCACTTGCTTTCACAAGCAAACTACTATCTGCTTTTGATACTTGAAATCCAAGTTCTTTCAAGAACTTTACAAGTCTATAATTCCATGCCCTTGGGGCCTGCTTCAACCCATACAAAGCTCTCTTGAGCTTACACACATGGTCTGGATACCTCCCATTTCTGAATCCTTGAGGTTGCTCCATGAAAACATCATCTGAAATGTAACCATTTAAAAAAGCATTTTTCACATCTAATTGACATAATTTCCAACCTTTACATGCAGCAATGGCTATGAGTGTCCTGATGGTTGTCATCTTTGCCACAGGACTATAGGTCTCATCATAATCAATACCATATGTTTGTGCAAACCCTTTGACAACAAGTCTAGCTTTGTACCTAGACACACTTCCATCTGCAAGTCTCTTAGTTTTGTAAACCCACTTGCATCCAATGATCTTCTGACTATTTGGTTTAGGAACCAAATCCCATGTTTGATTCTCCATTAATGCATCATATTCTTCTTGCATAGCTTTCTCCCAATTTTCCTTACCTTTTGCCTCTTCATATGTAGAAGGGTCTTCATTTGCCTTTATCATGTAAGCATAATCTTTGTTAGCCAAAAAAGAAGTATCATAGCTATACCTTGTAGGTTGCCACTTGTGTCTTGATGACCTTCTGAGTTCTCCACTTCTTGAGGTTTCTGGTTCTTCACACTCAGGATCAAATCTTGGCATTTCTTCAACTTCAACCTGCACTTTATTATTCTCCTCTTCATCAAGTATCTGAACCTTTGATTTACCTTTCTTTTGACTCACAACTTCTTCATTATCTGTATTAATATTGATAGTACCTACATACCACGTACCTTGCTCATCAAATGTAACATCCTTAGATACAATGAATTGCTTTGTAGATGAACTCCACAATCTATAACCCATCTGCTTGTCATCATAACCAATGAACACATACTTTTCAGCTTTAGGTTCCAATTTGTGTCTTAATTGTGATGGCACATATGCATATGCCAAACATCCAAATACTTTTCAATGATCTAATGTAGGTCTCTTACCCCACCATGCCTCATATGGTGTCATACCCTGCAAGGCTTTACATGGAAACCTATTGACCAAATAAGTAGCTGTATTTACAGCCTCAGCCCACAAATAATTTGGGCCATTTTTCTCCTTCATCATGGATCTTGCAAACTCAACAAGAGTTCTATTCCTCCTTTCTGCTACACCATTTTGTTGAGGAGAGTACCTGCAAGTGATTTCCCTTTTTATACCTGCATTCCACAAGTAATCACTGAACTCATTAGAGAAATACTCTCCCCCTCCATCTGACCTTAGTCTCTTCAATTTATGACCTGTAATTCTTTCTGCATATGCATGATAGTGTTTAAATGTATTAAACACTTCTGACTTATCTTTGATCACATAGATAGTGATCCATCTGGTAGCATCATCAACATAAATCACATAGTACCTTGAACCATTGATACTGAAATCCTTTGATGGTCCCCACACATCTGTATGTACCAACTCAAGCTTCTCTGAATACATGAAACCATGCTTGGAGTAAGATTGCTTATGAGCCTTACCTAATTGACATGCGTCACATCTGTATGTCATATGTTGACCTGTAACATTAGGCAATCCAAGCACTGAACCACTGTTAATCATACCTTTGATACCTCTTTCATTGAAGTGTCCAAGCCTCTTGTGCCAAAGATCTAACTCAGAGATCTTATGTCCTCCATAAGTGAACAAGGCATGACCAACATTACCTTGAATCTTCAATGTGAACAATCTTCCTTCTTTCTTCCCTGAAACAATTTGTTTATACCCATTGCTAGGGTCTTCCACAAACACTCCTTCATTAGTGAATCTCACTTCATAACCTTTTTCAACAATTTGTCCTACACTTATCAGATTCTTAGGAATTGTAGGAACATACAAGACCTTACTCAATAAGGTGCTACCATCCTTAGCCTTCACTGATCCAATTGACTTCACATTGTGCTTTGTATTGTCACCTGTTTGAACAACATGATTAGATACCTTATTTTCCAAATCAGTCATCAATGCTATGTTACCACTCAGGTGATTGCTACACCCTGAATCAATATAGAAGACTCTTTGGTCTTCACTTTTGTTGAGAGTGATGGATGGATGCACTCAGGAAATCAGTTGGTGCTGCAAAACCTGCTTCACACCTGCCCTCTTTTCTCTTCAGAAATGCTTAGTACACTAGCTTAGCTTCCAAATGACATAAAGAAACCATATATGTACTTTGGAAATGGTTTAGGTAATGATCAACCCAAAACAGATAACTTTGTACTTCAAGAATCAAGCAAAACTTTCTATTTCTGTAGTGATACCTGCTCAGACTTTTACTCAGTGTGTCCAGCACACTTAAAATTGGAACAATTCCTTTTGGGAGTATCAATATACCTTAGTAAGCTACCAATCACAAGTGAAATCACTTCAATTGATAAAGTATGCACTGAGAAATAAGTTTAGCAAAAATATATCTACCCCCGACTTTTCAGGAACTCTGCAGACAAATACCAGTGTGCACCTCGACTCGATTTTCTCCCAATTGACTGAATGAAATCCTTTGAAATTTTGTATGCTTGTAGTAGACCTTGAGCTGGTTCCAATGAGCTATAGATCTCTTGATTTGGTTCAGTAGATCCAGAGCAATGCCTCTTTGAAGTTGACAGACTTGAAGTAGGTGACTCAGACAAAACAGAGATGATGAATGTATACTTCTATTGATATATGTGTTTGTACAATCTCATTAGCTTGCCAAGCAGAGCTATATGAGGTATTGTTGTGTTGGCTATGGAGTAACCTTCACACACAATGAATTACAAGGAGATTTGGCCTCGGGGAGTGAGCTAGAATGAGTCAGTTACCCGCGACTTTTTTCTACATCTTTTATAGGAGATATGTGATCATTTGAATTTGAATTTCAAACTTAGGCTCCCTTGAATCTCTCCTCTAAAAGTAGGGAGATATTCTCTCCATCTCAACAATCAAATTTCCACGACTCTAGTAGTAGGTGGATGACTTAAAGTGATGACAAACAAATGTTAAGTCACTTAGACTTTTACAAGAGGTAAAGAAGTAAGAACATATAAGCATATGTTCACATGTGTCTTCATTTGAGTGAAGCCTTAATAAACCTTTATCCATGCTTGTCTTCAATAAGTCCAAGGGTCCAAGCCAATGTGTGTAGGCTTGTTTGCACCAACAGCTCCCCCTCAAGCCAAACACTTTGGCTTAAGTCTTCTTCTTCATTCTTCAATTACTTCCTGCAATCCAATCATAGATTTGAATCTTCCTAGCTTGTTTCCATCCAATGCCTTGGTAAGTAAATCTGCACATTGCATATTAGTAGAAACATATGTCAATTGAATCTCTTTACTTAACAATTTCTCTCTCACATAGTGGTAATGAACCTCTATGTGCTTTGTTCTGGCATGATAAATTGGGTTTGCTGCAAGATGAAGAGAGCTAGTGTTATCTCCAAATATGATAGGTGGTCTTGTGAATAGACCTAACTCTGTATATAGAAGCTTCAACCAGATAGCTTCTTGAGTAGCATTTGCAAGTCCTCTATACTCTGCTTCAGTGGATGACAATGCCACTGTAGGTTGCTTCTTAGCTGACCAAGAGATAGGCTTATCTCCTGCAAAACAAATGTATCCTGAGGTGCTCCTTCTATCATCCTTGCATCCTGCCCAATCTGCATCTGAGTAAACCTTAATGTCAATATCTGATGTATAAGGGAAATACAAACCATGACTTTGAGTTCCCTTGAGGTACTTCAAGATCTTCTTGGCTGCCTCTAGGTGAGGTACTCTAGGTTTGTGCATGAATTGACTAAGCACACTTACTCCATATGCTATGTCAATTCTAGTCAAGGTAGCATAGTTCAAACTACCCACCATACTTTGGTATCCTGTAATGTCTTTGATTTCTTCTCCTTCATGAGCACTTAGCTTTTGGTTAACCTCCATTGGAGTAGTAGATACCTTAGCATCCTGCAAACCAAACTTCTTGACCATATCCTGTACATACTTCTTTTGAGTAATGTATATACCTGAGTTTGTGTAGATCAATTCAAGACCTAGAAAATATTTTAGTAATCCAAGATCACTAACCTTGAATTCTTTCATCATCTGACCCTTGATGTGTCTAATCCCATTGACATCATTACCTGTAATGATGATGTCATCAACATAGACACATAAGTAAATTACCTCTGTACTACTTCTCTTTATGAATAGAGAAGTGTCTGCTTTGCTCATCACAAATCCTTGGTCTTGGAGGTAGGTGGTCAATCTGTAGTTCCATGCTCTAGGTGCCTGCTTCAAACCATACAGAGCCTTCTTCAATTTACAAACATAATGTACCTTTCTTGGATCTTCATAGCCAGGTGGTTGTGACATGTAGACTTCTTCAGATATCCATCCATTTAGGAATGCATTCTTCACATCCAATTGGTACATGTTCCAATTCTTGGATGCAGCTACACTCACCAATATTCTGATAGTTGGCATCTTGGCCACAGGAGAAAATGTCTCCTCATAATCAATGCCTTGGGTTTGTGCAAAACCCTTGGCTACCAACCTAGCTTTGTACCTGTTAATTGTTCCATCTGAATTCTTCTTCAATTTGTAGATCCATCTGGATCCTATTACCTTCATTGTATCCTTCTTGGGTACCAAGTCCCAAGTATCACTCTCTTGGAGGGCTTCTATCTCCTCATCCATGGCTTCTCTCCATTCTGGCTTTGTAATTGCTTCTTCATAGGTACCTGGTTCTTCATTTAACAAGTCTTTTGCAAGATATACAGAATGTTTAGTTACAAGTGATGTGTCATACCCAAATCTGATAGGTTTCTTCTTCTCTCTCTGAGATCTTCTCATAGCTTGAGTAGAAGTCTCTGCCTTGTCCTCCAATTGCTTCATTTTCATCTTTCCTTTGGACTTCCAAGCCTTGAACTCTTCAAGGTTGATGGTATCATCATCTGAGCTTGAATCTTCTTGCTGAGTTGGCTCTTCCTTGGTAAGCTTTGGAAAATCTTCCTCCATGTCATAAGGTAGACTCACTTTCCTGCATTCATTCTCATACCATGAGTCATTTTCATCAAATATGACATCTCTGCTTACCTTGAAGCCTTTGTTTGTGGGGTTGTAGAATCTGTATCCCTTTTGGTTTAAATCATAGCCAATGAAGATACATTTCTCTGCCTTTGGGTCTAGCTTTCCTCTTACCTGTGAGGGAATATGCACATATGCTACACATCCAAAGATTTTGCAATGATCCAGAGAGGGTCTCTTACCATGCCAAGCTTCATATGGTGTCATGCCATCAAGTGATTTGGATGGCAACCTATTGATGAGATAGGTGGCAGTGGACACACTCTCTGCCCATAGGTAATTTGGCAATTTTTTCTCATTGAGCATAGACCTAGCTGTTTCCACTATAAGTCTATTCCTTCTTTCTGCTACCCCATTTTGTTCAGGTGAATATCTGGTAGTGATCTCTCTCTTGATGCCTCTTTCCTGCAAGAAATCTTCAAACTCATTTGAGAAATACTCTCCTCCACCATCTGACCTTAGCCTCTTCAAGCTTCTACCTGTTTGATTCTCAACAAGTGCAAGATACCTTTTGAAACAATTAAAAACTTCATCTTTATGCTTCATAAAGTACAAAATGGTCCATCTGCTATAGTCATCAATGAAAGACACATAATATCTTGAACCAGAAATGGAAGGGTCCTTGCTAGGTCCCCAAACATCTGTGTGTACCAAGTCTAGGTAGTCTTCATGCATGAAACCTTTTCTTGAGTAGGGTAATCTGTGAGACTTACCAAATTGACATGATCCACATTTGTAAATCATGTGTTGCTTGGATACATTAGGTATCCCAAGCACACACTGATCCCTGCACATTTGCTTGATAGTCCTTTCACCTATGTGCCCTAATCTTTTATGCCATATCTCTAACTCTGAGAGTGTCTGATCCTTATAATTATACAAAGCAATATTTTTTGTATCTTCTAGCTCAAATGTAAATAATCTACCTGATTTCTCTCCTTTGGCTATCCTTCTGAATCCTTGTTTTGGGTCCTCCACATATGCTCCATGTTGTGTGAATCTGACCTGCAAACCTTTCTCCACAATCTGACCAACACTCATCAGATTCTTAGTTATTGTTGGTACATAGAGTACCCTGCTTAATAGGTTCTGATTACCATCACATGTCTTCACATTTCCAATTTTGACCACAGAGTGTTTAGTGTCATCACCTGTTTGTACCTGATGTTTGCCCTTGGGCTCTTCCAAATCAGAAAGCAATGCCACATTGCCAGCTACATGGTTAGAACATCCTGAGTCAATGTAAAATAAATGATCATCATTTGTACCTATCTTTGAGGTCATATTCATGATCAATAAGGAGTCATCTTGCTCCTCTGTGTAGTTGTTGTAGTCTCTTCTATTTCTGAATCCACCTTGGTAGCTTCCATTGTGGTTGTTGTTGTAATTGTTGTTGTATTGGTTGTTGTACCCATTGTAGCTTTGATTGTGGTTGAATCTGCCTCTTCCTTGAGAGTATCCACCTCTTGAGTAGCCTCTTCCTCTTTGGTTTTTATAGTTCTTGTAGCATTCATCTGTGGTATGATTTGACAACCCACAGATGTTGCAAGGTGATGAGTTGTAGGATCTCCCCCTACCTGACTTACCTCCTCTGCCTCTTCCTCTAGATGACTCACCTCTCCCTGCATAATTGGCTTGAGAGGTAGAGCCTTCTTCATCCTGTTTCTTCTTGCCTTTATCTTTAACTTTCTTATCAGTAAAGAGAGCAGAGGGGTTATTACCTTTTGATTGATCTCCAGCCTTGGTGAACTTTGCTTCATGTGTAAATAGTTGGCCCATGAGTGTTGTGAGATCAGGGGTATGCATGTCCATGTAGAGGTCCATTGCAGTGGTGAAACTTTCCCACTTATCATCTGCCTTGAGTCCATTTGTCACTTGCCTGACTATTTGCTCCTCTTCAATTTCCTCTCCAATGCTTGCTAGTTGGTCTGCCACATCTTTGATCTTTGTCACATAATCTGAGACTGATTGCTTGGGCTGCTTCCTAAGTGTTGTGAACTCTATCCATAATTGATTCTTCCTGGCCCTTGTGTTGGAAGAAAAGTAATTTGACAAGGTTTCCCAAGTCTCTTGGGAAGTCTTACAGTTCCTTACATGAGGTAAAAGAAAGTCAGATATAGAGTTTAAGAGATAAGACCTTGCCAATGCATCCTTTGCACACCATTGGTTAAGTCTTTCATGCTCATCCTTTGTAGGTAGTCCTCTAGTCTTGAATGAGGGCAACTCCTCATCTCCTGATATGTATCCAAATAGACTTCTCCCTTGTAGATAGGTCTTCATTCTCAGTGACCAAGCTTGATAGTTGTTTCTGTCCAATTTGTCAATGAAAGAGGGGAAACCATCACCCATGATTACCTTGTTTTGCTCTGATACCACTGTTGAGAGTGATGGATGGATGCACTCAGGAAATCAGTTGGTGCTGCAAAACCTGCTTCACACCTGCCCTCTTTTCTCTTCAGAAATGCTTAGTACACTAGCTTAGCTTCCAAATGACATAAAGAAACCATATATGTACTTTGGAAATGGTTTAGGTAATGATCAACCCAAAACAGATAACTTTGTACTTCAAGAATCAAGCAAAACTTTCTATTTCTGTAGTGATACCTGCTCAGACTTTTACTCAGTGTGTCCAGCACACTTAAAATTGGAACAATTCCTTTTGGGAGTATCAATATACCTTAGTAAGCTACCAATCACAAGTGAAATCACTTCAATTGATAAAGTATGCACTGAGAAATAAGTTTAGCAAAAATATATCTACCCCCGACTTTTCAGGAACTCTGCAGACAAATACCAGTGTGCACCTCGACTCGATTTTCTCCCAATTGACTGAATGAAATCCTTTGAAATTTTGTATGCTTGTAGTAGACCTTGAGCTGGTTCCAATGAGCTATAGATCTCTTGATTTGGTTCAGTAGATCCAGAGCAATGCCTCTTTGAAGTTGACAGACTTGAAGTAGGTGACTCAGACAAAACAGAGATGATGAATGTATACTTCTATTGATATATGTGTTTGTACAATCTCATTAGCTTGCCAAGCAGAGCTATATGAGGTATTGTTGTGTTGGCTATGGAGTAACCTTCACACACAATGAATTACAAGGAGATTTGGCCTCGGGGAGTGAGCTAGAATGAGTCAGTTACCTGCGACTTTTTTCTACATCTTTTATAGGAGATATGTGATCATTTGAATTTGAATTTCAAACTTAGGCTCCCTTGAATCTCTCCTCTAAAAGTAGGGAAATATTCTCTCCATCTCAACAATCAAATTTCCACGACTCTAGTAGTAGGTGGATGACTTAAAGTGATTACAAACAAATGTTAAGTCACTTAGACTTTTACAAGAGGTAAAGAAGTAAGAACATATAAGCATATGTTCACATGTGTCTTCATTTGAGTGAAGCCTTAATAAACCTTTATCCAT
>CM035409.1:149270639-149275639 GCA_020310875.1 Ceratopteris richardii
TCTATCGTATCTTATCTATCTATCGTAATCTATCTATCTATCTATCTATCCTATCTATCTATCTATCTATCTAATCTATCTATCTATCTATCTATCTATCTACTATCTATCTATCTATCTATCTATCCTACTATCTATCTATCATATCGTATATATCTATCTTCTATCTATCTTCTATCACTATCTCTCTAATCTATCTATCTAATCTAGCTATCAATCTATCTGTCTATCTTTCTAGCTATCGATCGATCTATCTAATCTATCTATCTATCTATCTATCTATCTATCTATCTATCTATCTATCTATCTATCTATCTATCTATCTATTGTTGGAGGCAGAGCAATCATCAATAGTGATTATATGAAGATCAAAGTGAGAAGGTATGTGGAAGAATGAAGATTACTTTCAGAGGAAGAAAAATAGAATCAGAAATGTTTCTTTTGTATATTTACTCTTGTAAAATAGTTCATGTATTTTGAAAAAAGATGACGAGTTAGACTCTTATATATATCTACAGATACGTATTCATAGTAGGAGAGAGTGATATAGATCAATAGAGAAGAATAGGTGAAGGAGGTGGATGAACATTGTATGTATCATCAACATATGTATGAAAAGTAATGAAGAAGAAAATGTTGTAGAATTCTGCGCGTCGATCTTCTCTCCCATTCTCCTTCTGTGCTTAATCTTTTGAGAAATCCTTTTGCACGTGTCTAAGTCCATAGCTAATCTATCTATGGCTAGAATTTGAGAGATTAATTTCAATCAGGCTGTGAGAATTTTGTTTAGGAACATTCATATGTGAAGATGTTCTGAGAGTCGAAAAATCTGGCGCACATTTCATCTTCAAAGAAATGGTCAGTGCTCAGTCCACAGTGTAAAGTTTTACACAAGTGAGGGCTCAAAATCTAAGTTGGAAGGTAAGCTATCCATGGCTAGAAGATCTTGATCAAACGGGTTCAGAGTTGGGAGAACCAGTGCTAAGAAGTTGCAGGTGTCAAAGTCGCCATTGCAGAGAAGCACTTTCAGACATAGGTAAAGTGTTTCACACATTTCTCAGTGTATACTTAATCTTTTTGAGAGATTTAACTTGGCAAAGTTGCGCAACCTTAAGGCGAAGTGTTGTGCAAAGCTTTATCAAAAACTTTACAGGATTGATTAGTCAATGAGTGACTAATCTGCAGCAGACTTTTCTGAAGAAACTGAATTTTTCAGAATAATCAATTTCCTGATAATTTGGTGAAGATTCTCTAAATTAGGTGGAGTCTAAAGTTGATCTTGATATAGAGGTGATCTAAATTCAAGGTCAACTTGTTCTTTTGGAGATTAACACTCTCCATCAGTGGTATCAGAGCAGGTTGTGTCAAAATTGAAGTGAAGAAGACTCCGACTATTGCAGAAGTACAAATCTTTACATCTTGAAGGTGCAGAAGGGTAAAGGTTGAAGAAAACTTGAAGGAAGACATACAAAGAGCATCAAAAGGATCAGAAGGAGCAACATTCGAAGTAAAGGTACATTTATTATCTGTAAAGGTTAAAGATTTGAAGCTACAGGTGAAGTAAAGATGGGAGATAGTCTCCAAATTGAAAAGTTGGATAGAGAGAACTATCCTGCATGGTATGAGGATGGAAGTTCACCTTATGAGCAAAGATCTGATAGGATACATTACAGGAGATGAAGAAAAGCCAGAATTCAGAGATCCTAGTGTTCCAACTAGGGAGGAGCTTGCAGATTTGAAGAATTGGATGAAGAAGGATGCTCAAGCAAGAAGCATCATCTACATGGCAGTCAATGACTATTTGCTTCCTCACATTAGAGGACTTGAGAGTGCTTGTGACATTTGGAATGCTTTGGAAGAGCATTTCCAAAATACAACCAAATCAAGGAAGGCTTCACTATGGGCAGAGTTTACTACCTTCAAGAAGAAGGCCTCACAATCAATTTCTGATTATGTGACAAAGATGAAGGACATTGCAGATTCTTTAGGTGCAGTTGATGAAGATATTGAAGAAGACAAATTGGTAAGACAAATACTCACAGGGCTAAGAGGAGATGAGAAATGGAAGCCTTTCATTTTATCTACAGAACTTTCATTAGATCACTTTACTCCTGATTTGAATCAATTGTTAGGTCATATGCTAACTTTTGAGAATGATATCAAAGGAGATGTTGATAAGAGTGCAGGTCATGCAATGTATTCTAAAGACAAGAAGAAAGCCAACAAAGGGAAGCAACAATCAGGTGAAGAAGAAGGTACATCAAACCAAGCAAACGTCATAAGAGGAAGAGGAAATGGCAGAAGTAGAGGAAGAGGCAGAAACAACAAAGAGAATGCAAGAGCTTGTTGGATATGTGGTAAGACCAATCATCTATCTCATGATTGTTGGCATAATAATCAAAACAATGGTAATTATCAGAACTTTAATCAAAGAGGAAGAGGAGGTAGATTTCAGAGAGGAAATTTCAGAGGTAGAGGTGGTAGAAATTCTTTTGGAAGAGGTGGTGGAAGAAACTTCCAAAATCAATCCTATAATAACACCTACTACAACTATGCATCAGATCAAAAGGAGGATTCGACTCTCATTATGAATACATGTGAAACCTCACATGAGGACATGAGAGTGTTCTATATTGATTCAGGATGTAGTAATCATTTAAGTGGAAATATTGCTTTGATGACTGACCTAGATCATAATGCAATTAATCATACAGTTCAGACAGGTGATAATACAAAGCATAAGGTAAAGTCAATTGGTTCAGTCAAGGCTAAGGATGGGAGCACTCTTCTGAGTAAGGTACTTTATGTTCCCACAATTCCAAAGAATTTGATCAGTGTAGGTCAAATTGTGGAAAAAGGTTATGAGGTAAGGTTTACAAATGATGGAGTTTATGTGGAAGACCCTAGTCAAGGGTATAAACAAGTTATTGCAGGAAAGAAAGAAGGAAGGCTTTTCACATTGAAGGTACAAGGAAATGTTGGACATGCTATGTTCACATATGGAGAGCAGAAGGTGTCAGAATTGGATCTTTGGCACAAAAGACTTGGACACTTTAATGAAAGAGGTATCAAAGAAATGATTAACAATGATTCAGTGCTTGGAATGCCTAACATTGCAGGTCAACACATGACATACAGATGTGAGGCATGTCAATTAGGTAAGGCTCATAAGCAATCCTATTCCAAGCATGGGTTTATGTATTCAGAAAGACTTGAATTGGTGCATACAGATGTGTGGGGTCCTTCAAAGGACTTTAGTATAAATGGTTCAAGATATTATGTCATATATGTTGATGATGCTACCAGGTGGATCACAATTTATGTGATTAAGGAAAAGTCAGAAGTGTTTAATACATTTAAACACTATCATGCATATGCAGAAAGGATTACAGGTCAAAAATTGAAGAGACTAAGGTCAGATGGAGGGGGAGAGTATTTTTCAAATGAGTTCAATGATTATTTGTGGAATGCAGGTATAAAGAGAGAAGTTACTTGCAGGTACTCTCCTCAACAAAATGGGGTAGCAGAAAGAAGAAATAGGACTCTTGTTGAGTTTGCAAGGTCCATGATGAAAGAGATATTTGTGGGCTGAGGCTGTTAATACAGCTACATATTTGGTTAATAGATTGCCTTGTAAAGCTTTGCAGGGTATGACACCATATGAAGCTTGGTGGGGTAAGAAACCTACCTTGGATCATTGCAGAATATTTGGATGCTTGGCATATGCATATGTGCCATCTCAATTGAGGCATAAGTTGGAGCCTAAGGCAGAGAAGTATGTATTCATTGGTTATGATGATAAGCAAATGGGATACAGGTTGTGGAGTCCATCCACAAAGCAATTTATTGTATCCAAGGATGTTACATTTGATGAGCAAGGTACTTGGTATGCAGGTAAATATAATGTACATGCAGATGATGAAGAAGTAGTGGAACAAAGGAAAGGTAAAGCAAAGATTCAATTACTTGATGAAAGTGAGAGTAATGAAGTGCAGATTGAAGTTGAAGAGAGGCCAAGGTTTGATCCAGAATGTGATGAACCAGAGACCTCAAGAAGTGCAGAAGTTAGGAGATCATCTAGGCACAAATGGCAACCTACAAGGTATAGCTATGACACTTCATTTTTAACTACTAAAGATTATGCTTATTTGGTAAAAGCAGATGAAGACCCTTCTACATATGAAGAAGCCAAAGGGAAGAAGAATTGGGAAGATGCTATGCAAGAGGAGTATGATGCATTGATAGAGAATCAAACATGGGATTTGGTTCCTAAACCTAATAGTCAGAAGATCATTGGATGTAAGTGGGTTTACAAAACAAAGAAATTTGCAGATGGAAGAGTGTCTAGGTACAAAGCTAGACTTGTTGTGAAAGGGTATGCACAGACATATGGAGTAGACTATGATGAGACTTATAGTCCTGTGGCAAAGATGACAACCATCAGGACACTCATTGCAATTGCTGCTTGTAAAGGTTGGAAGTTGTCTCAATTAGATGTTAAAAATGCTTTCTTGAATGGTTACATTTCAGATGAAGTCTACATGGAGCAACCAGATGGGTTCAAAGATCAAGTGAGTCCAAATTATGTATGTAAGCTCAGGAGAGCTTTGTATGGGTTGAAGCAAGCCCCAAGGGCTTGGAATTATAGGCTTGTAAAATTCTTGAATGATCTTGGATTTCAAGCATCAAAGGCAGATAGTAGCTTGCTAGTCAAAGCAAGTGAAGATGGATTCATTTATGTGTGTATTTATGTTGATGACATAATACTTACAGGAACAGATGATAAGGGAATACAAATGATCAAGAAGCAGATGGAGAAAGAGTTCAAAATCAGTGATTTGGGGAACCTATCATTCTTCTTGGGAATGGAGATTTCTTATACTCAACATGGAGTATATGTGACCCAAGAAAGGTATCTTAAAAATTTGCTAACCAAATTTAAAATGGAAGATTGCAGGGTTGCACCTACACCTTTGGAAGTGAACCATAAATTGTCTAGG
>CM035409.1:149303139-149338139 GCA_020310875.1 Ceratopteris richardii
AAGAAAAATAGCAAAGGGAAGCAACAAGCAAATGAAGATGAAGGCACAACTAGTCAAGCCAACTTCCTAAGAGGAAGAGGAGGTGGCAAAGGTAGAGGAAGAGGTAGGAGTAATAAAGATGGAGTCAAGGCTTGCTGGATTTGTGGTAAGACAAATCACTTAGCTAATGATTGTTGGCATAATACTCAGAGTAATGGTGGATATAATTAGAATTTCAATTCAAGAGGAAGAGGTGGCAAAAATCAAAGAGGTAATTTCAGAGGTAGAGGTAGTAGGGTTTACTTTGGAAGAAATGTAGGTAGAGGATTCCAAAGTCAACAATACAACAATACCTACTACAATTATGCTTCAGATCAGAAGGAGGATTCAACATTGATAATGAATGCAACTTGTGAAAGGCAAAGTGAAGACCAAAGAGTCTTTTACATTGACTGAGGGTGTAGCAATCACCTGAGTGGCAACATAGCTTTGATGACTGATTTGGAGAATAAGGTAACTAATCATGTGGTTCAAATAGGTGACAATACAAATCACAATGTGAAGTCAATTGGATCAGTGAAGGCCAAGGATGGTAGCACTCTCTTGAGTAAGGTCTTGTATGTTCCTACAATTCCTAAGAATCTGATAAGTGTAGGACAAATTGTTGAAAAAGTTTATGAAGTTAGGTTCACTAATGAAGGAGTGTTTGTGGAAGACCCTAGCAATGGGTATAAACAGATTGTTTCAGGTAAGAAAGAAGGAAGAATGTTCACATTGAAGATTCAAGGTAATTTTGGTCATGCCTTGTTCACTTATGGAGGGCATAAGATCTCAGAGTTGGATCTTTTGCACAAAAGGCTTGGACATTTCAATGAAAGAGGTATCAAAGATATGGTTAACAATGGTTCAATGCTTGGATTGCCTAACTGCAGGTCAACATATGACATACAGATGTGAGGCATGTCAATTAGGTAAGGCTCATAAGCAATCTTATTCCAAGCATGGTTTTATGTATTCAGAGAAGCTTGAATTGGTACACACAGATGTGTGGGAACCATCAAAAGATTTCAGTATCAATGGCTCAAGGTATTATGTGATTTATGTTGATGATGCTACCAGATGGATCACTATCTATGTGATCAAAGATAAGTCAGAGGTATTCAATACATTCAAACACTATCATGTGTATGTAGAGAGAATTACAGGTCATAAGTTGAAGAGACTAAGGTCAGATGGAGGGGGAGAGTATTTCTCTAATGATTTCAGTGATTATTTGTGGAATGTAGGTATAAAGAGAGAGGTTACTTGTAGATACTGTCCTCAACAAAATGGTGTAGCAGAGAGAAGAAATAGAACTCTTGTTGAGTTTGCAAGGTCAATGATGAAGGAGAAAAATTGCCCAAATTACTTGTGGGCTGAGGTTGTAAACACAGCTACTTATTTGGTTAATAGGTTACCATGTAAAGCTTTGCAGGGTATGACACCATATGAGGCATGGTGGGGTAAGAGACCTACATTAGATCATTGCAAAGTATTTGGATGTTTGGCATATGCATATGTGCCATCACAATTGAGGCATAAATTGGAGCCTAAAACTGAAAAGTATGTATTCATTGGTTATGATAAGCAGATGGGATATAGGTTGTGGAGTCCATCCAGAAAACAATTCCTTCTATCAAAGGATGTTACACTTGATGAGCAAGGTACTTGGTATGCAGGTACAATCAATATTAATGCAGGTGATGAAGAAGTTGTGAATCAAAAGAAAGGTAAATCAAAGGTTCAGATATTTGATGAAGAGGAGAATAATGAAGTGCAGGTTGAAGTTGAAGAAATGCCAAGATTTGATCCTGAGTGTAATGAACCAGAAACCTCAAGGAGTGGAGAACTTAGAAGGTCATCAAGACACAAGTGGCAACCTACAAGGTATAGCTATGACACTTATTTTTTGGCTACCAAAGATTATGCTTATATGATGAAGGCAGATGAAGACCCTTCTACATATGAAGAGGCAAAAGGTAAGGAAAATTGGGAGAAAGCTATGCAGGAGGAGTATGATGCATTGATGGAGAATCATACATGGGAGTTGGTTCCTAAACCAAATAGCTAGAAGATTATTGGATGCAAATGGGTCCACAAGACAAAAAGATTTGCAGATGGAAGTGTGTCTAGGTATAAAGCTAGACTTGTTGTGAAGGGTTTTGCTCAGACTTATGGTATAGATTATGATGAGACCTATAGTCCTGTGGCAAAGATGACAACCATCAGGACACTCATAGCTATTGCTGCATGTAAAGGTTGGAAATTATGTCAATTAGATGTGAAGAATGCTTTTTTAAATGGTTATATTTCAGATGATGTTTTCATGGAGCAACCACAAGGATTCAGAGATGGAAGGTATCCATATCATGTGTGCAAGCTCAAGAGAGCTTTGTATGGTTTGAAGCAGGCCCCAAGGGCACGGAATTATAGACTTGTGAAGTTCTTGAAAGAACTTGGATTTCAAGATCTAAAGCAGATAGTAGCTTGCTTGTCAAAGCAAGTGATGATGGGTTCATATACATGTGCATATATGTTGATGATATAATTCTTACAGGTACAGATGAGAAAGGCATTCAAAGCCTAAAGAAGCAAATGGAGAAAGAATTCAAGATCAGTGATTTGGGAGACTTGTCATATTTCTTGGGCATGGAGATTTCATACACTCAACATGGAGTGTATGTGACTCAAGAAAGGTATTTGAGAAACTTGTTGATCAAGTTTAAGATGAATGATTGCAGGGTAGCACCTACTCCAATGGAGGTGAATCACAAATTGAGAAGATATGGAGGTGAAGAGTTCAAGGATATGAAACTATATAAGAGTTTGGTTGGTAGTCTGATATATGCTACATTAACTAGGCCTGATTTTTCATATGCAGTTGGAGTTTTGTCTCAATTCATGCATTGCCCTAGGAAAGAAGATTGGATTGTAGGACAAAGATTGTTGAGGTACATTAAGGGTACACTCAAAGAAGGTTTGTATTATGGTTTTACATCAGATACAAACATAAAGATATATAGTGATGCAGATTGGGTAGGTAATCCTGATGATAGGAGATCAACTTATGTATACTTGTGTTATGTGGGAGATAAGTTAATGTCTTGGTGTTCAAAGAAGCAACACACAGTTGCTTTATCATCTACAGAAGCAGAGTACAAAGGGATGGTTGAAGCTGTAAAGGAAGTGATATGGCTTAAGACTCTGATGAAGAGTTTTGACATCATTCAGAGTACATCTACTATTCATGGAGATAACATGAGTTCATTGTATTTAGCTGCTAATCCTGTTTTTCATGTCAGGACTAAACACATTGAGATTCAGTACCATTTCCTAAGAGAGAAGGTGATGGATAAAGAGATTGAAGTCATACATACTTCAACAAAAGATCAAATAGCTGATATGCTAACCAAAAGCTTGGATGGACCAAAGCTAAAAAGATTCAAAGACATGGCAGACATAAAGAAGATAGATAAAACCTCAATTGATGATTGAGGGGGAGCTGTTAGTGCAAGGCAATCAACATTTGAAGTTTTGGATGAAGAATTGAAGTCAATGACTGAGGAAAAGAACAAGTCATGAAGCATGAAGGAAGTTCATATTCAGGAGATAAAGATGTGTATACATATGTACATTATTTTAGAGTCAGATCATCACATACTTTTGTATGGTCATGAGTTTGTAAAAAATTGCCTATATATACAAAGAAAATTTTGGGGCAAAGAGAGATTATGTAAGAACAAGTTAGGAAGAGAATTAGATGTTATTAGATACTCTAGAAGTGAATAGACTCTCTCTCATTACTCAGATGTAAATTTTCTCAAAAATAGAAAATGTTGCACCCGATCTCTTTGAGTATTCTCCTTCTGTGTTGAATCTTTTGTGAAATTCTTTTGTACAAGTCTAAGTCTACAGTTGATTGACCTCTGTACGAATTTTCAGTTTCTAATTGTGATCACGTTGAGAGAATTGAGTGTAGGAACATTTACATGTGTAAATGGAAACATGAGAAGTTGCAAGAGGTGCAAAATTTGATGTTAATGTTTTGGTCAGTTCTCCTTCCACAGTGTAAAGTTTTGAGCAAGCAAGCACTCAATCTTTAAGTTGGAAGGTAAGCTACTTGTGGCTAAAAGCATTTGCATAAACGGGTTCTAGATTGAGAGAACCAAGTGTTAAACATTATAGGTGTCTAAATCGACTTCTCAGAAGAGAAGTTTTAGACATAGGTAACTTGTTGAGATCATTTCTCAAGATTTACTGAATCTTTTGGAGTGATTCAACTTGGAGAAGGTGCGCAAACTTTAGGTGACACCTTGTGCAAAGTTTCATAAAAAGCTTTTCACAATTGATAAGTCAATGAGAGAGATATATGCAGTAGACTTTCTGTGTAGTCATCTTCTTCACAAATTTTTCAAAATCTCCATAATTGATCATTGATCCTCTAAAATTGATGAAGGTTTGAGCTACTCTTGTTATAGAGGTGCTCTAATTACAAGATTAGCTTGTTCTTTTGGAGATTAACACTCTCCATCAATCGCGCCTCGTGACCATCGTGATGGGCTCAGGCCATCGTGACGGTTGTGTTGACCGTTAACCGATGCCATCACGACTGCTCGCCGATCAGACCATCGCGATGCTTCACATTTGACCATCGTGATGGTTTGCGCCATCGGACGATCACGATTGTCTCACGCCATTGTAACGGTTCACATGAACCATCGTGACGGTCGTAGACCATCGCGATTGTCCACGCCAAACGCAAAAATTAGGGTTTCAATTTTTAGGCTATTTTAAGCAAATTTTTGGGTTATTAAGCTCACTGGAGATCCCTTAGCTCATAAGTGAAGAAAAACCTAAGTGCCTGTTTTTACCCCCAAGGGCCTGAATGGTCATATCTTTTTCATCCGAAGTCCATTTTTTGAGCTTTATAACTTGTTGATTTTTTGAGAATATAAATTGAGGTTGACCCATTTGTGGGACTAGAAAAGAAAGGGGGCATTGGAAAAATTTGGGCAAAGGAGAAAGGAACCTAAAAAGTGGTATACTAATGTGCTTGAGCATCCATTTAAGAGGTGGTCTAAACATTGAATTTTTATAGGTCTAGCAAGGACTATCAAGGGCAATCAAAGCAAGTCAGTGAAGAACGCAAGGCTTTGGAAGTGCGACTTCTTGGCCATCAGAGCACTCAAAGCAACTGACTTGAGGTTGGAAGACTACTCAACCCCCTCAGTCAATTATTAGTTTAGGATAAATGGTAGCATTGTGGATTAATGATGATAGGAATGCATCAACTTGAAGAGATTAAATTCTTCAAGTTCAAGACTAAATTAAAAGTGTGCTATACACAAACCTAAAGGAAAGAACTTAAGTCTGACGGAACGAGAACTCAAAAGTACCACGAAAAGTCGATTCCTGACGCTTATAGTAAGATAAGACAAGAAGCTAAAGGAATTTAAAAAGAATCAAGTAAGTAAGGACAAAGAACCATTGACAATCAGAGAGTGTAAGGAAGTAAATTCATGAACCTTAGATCGGGCAAACATATAGGTGAGTAAGACCGACGAAGCCTTAGATCATGAGAAGCAAGTGTAGGAACCACTGCACGTTCATGGGCACAACAATTGAACAGTTATCCTTACGATTTGAGCTTAGATATGAGTGAATCAGAAATGGATTTTAGCACTGAAAGACCAGAAGGAGGGTTAAACAGAGCTTTTTTGGAAAGACCCGAAGGACCCTATAGGACTCAATTAGAGTTTGTCTGAACCAACGACTTAGGTGCTCGCATCTATAAGGATGGTTTGGGGAGACAAGTGGTGCAAATGCACAACCCCAATCAACCCATTGGATTGGAACGTCCAGTGGTGAATTTCGAGAGAGATGCATACATAGACAAAGAAGGAACAATGTACATCATAAGTACTCAGCCAAAATAATACCAATGATTTTGGTGTAATTCAGTTAGAGATGGAAGCGAGAGCCCAAGGAAAAGAACCAGTAGGAGAAGAACCTATGACACCTAGAGGGAAATCTATACTAACAAGAGTAATAACCCCAGATTGGATCCCTCAAGATAACAGAAGCATAGAATTATTCTTAAACAAAGAGAGATGAAGCATTTTGGAGGTACCGGATGGAACAACCCAGTGAGGTAGGTTCCATCATGATTTACGAATTCAAAGACCCAGATACACCTGGAAATGCGAGAAATGCCTACACATGGAGAGGCGAGCTAGTATTCCCTCCATCACGAGCAAATGTAAACACAAGCCATCAGGGTGTTGGAACATCCTTAGGCCATGGTGCTCAAAGACAGAAGAATAAAGAAAGATCGGAAGTAAGTTTCACTCATCCCATAGGGAGAGGTAGACCAACCATGGACACAAATACAATGGAAAGACAATAGAATGGAAAGACAAAGGGAACCTAGAATACCAGGTGGTAGAGATGATTTTCCTCTACCTAGACCACGTGAGCATCCAAGGATATTGAGACCCACTCAATTAGTAAAGTCAATGAAAAACTACTTTGATGGGACATGAGATCCCTATGACCATGTTGCGGAATTTAAGCAAGTGCTGCGAGCAGAGCAAGTAGAAGACATGTTCACGCAATACAATGCATTTGGACTAACGTTAAAGAACACCGCTTTAACTTGGTTCCAACCATTGCAACAAAGGCAATTTAGAGACATCCATCACTTTTTAGAGTCATTCATCACAAAATTCTCTAAAAGTGGAATCAGACATGATACATCTTCGTTGATTCATAGTTTCAAACAAACCCCTCCGGAAACAATTAGACTTGCAGGACGTAGGTTTAGACAATATGTGGAGAGATGCCCAATGCAAGAGTTACCCTCACAAGCCAAGCAAGTATCACTATTTTTAGATGGCCTGTTGAGCTCTAAACTACGCTCCTATGTGTATTTGAAAGAACCCAAAATGCTAGAGCAATGTGTAAGAATTTGTATAGACATTGAGGACAACCTGGGAGATGAGTTGGAACTCTTAAAGGTCTATAGGGACTCAAATTTTTCATCTCTAGTATCCTCAAAACGGTCTAGCTCGATAGAAGACCTAGCAAAAAAAGTGGCCCAGAAACTAAGAGTTTCTAGTAAACAGATGCCTAGGTTAACAACAGACAAGCGTTGTTACACCTGTGGTGGTGATCATATGGCAAATGTGTGCCCCAATGCAACACAACCACAAGCCAACCCTAGTGGCCAGTACTACATGATTGAGAGACGATACATGGATCATACGGCTCAAGACTGCCCATACAACAAATAAGCAGTAACATAGAACTACCCGCAAACATATGCACAACCAGGTAGGTGTCAAGGTCAATATAATGCTCAGCCTCATTACTATAGGCCTCCTTAGAACTATCCTTATCAGGCTCAACCAAGACCTCAACCTATTTTAGCTCAGCAGCCACCCCCACCAGCTAATGTCATCTCAGTTAAATATGCTGCTGCAGAGGAGAACCTGAGTAGGGCTTTAGTGCCTTCATCACCCTTGATCACAGAAAGTGACCCAAACTCAAACAGTTTTGACTCTACTCATGTAGATAGTCCACCCGCCTATTACATAGAGTCACCAAAACATGTGGAAACATATCAATACGATAGTCCACCATTGGAACCTAGTTGGGAGCCTCATTATGCTAATGTGATGTATGCCAACCCTAATCCACGACCACAATTCAGACAACAAAGACCACAGGGCCCTAGAGTACCATGCTTTAGGTGCCAAGGGGATCATTTCATAAAGGATTGTCCACATCCTCCAATAGCAGGACAATCACAATACTATAACATACAAGGCTTTTGTGTGGATTGTGGTAAAGAGCACATAATCAAAGATTGTCCTAAGAACCGTGCCAATGCTTCAAAAGTGATGCCCATCAACGTGATAGGTATTGTGCATAACGTAGATGGATCCAACCCTACATATGTGCCTATCCAAGCTAAGTAATAAAAAGATGAAATCTTGGAAAGATTCTAGAGAAAGGATTAAGAGAAAGTGGAGTAAAAAGATAATTGAGTTGGAAGGAAGTTTGAAGGAATCAAGAGCCAAGATCCTAGAATTGACTTCTCAAGAGCTCAATAAGGAGAATCCAGCTCAGAGACCAGGATCAATTTTAGGGAAACCCATACTAGAAAACCTAGACATGATGTTTCGTGCATATCAGGCTTGAATAAAAGGACCCCAGATAGCTGAAATGAGCAAGAACTACCCACGAGCGAATTTAGAAATTGAGAGAACTAAACTTTGTATGAAGATGGTAGAATTGTCACAAACTATGTTTGAAGCCTCTCGATATCTTAATTGGAATAACATGGAAAAACCTTAGTTACACTTTCAAGGACTATTAGAGAGGCTAGAATACTTGATTGATAGCAAGGAGAAAAAGAATCAGCATAGGAACCCTATTGCCTCAGAGACACATGAAAGGAATGCACCATCCCTGTCTCAAGTACCCAACATAGAAGGTGAAGACAACCTGTCTTCCATACATAGGTACTCACATGAATTTCTGAGAGAAATACAAGAAGAGAAGTGGAGAAAATAAGAAGGAACCCATCCTTCTATTCAAGAAATAGATGACTTGCAAGAGCAATTTCCCTAAGACATTCCCTCGATCTATGATGATGTAGAGGAAGAGCAACTGAGTGAACACATAGGTTTTGAATCCAATTCTTTGCAAGAATTACCTCAGTTCACTGGACCTTGGGAAGCCAAGTATATTAGCATGAGAGCATCCATTATAATAGTGAGGAATGAAGAATCAGTAATCCCTAGAAACACGGAAGTGGTAAAGAACACTAAAGTACAATGTGACCTCACTCTAGTGGAGTTGTTGAAGGTTAAACTAGAATTGTGGAAGCATGTAGCAAATCAATTCCTTGCTATTGCTCCCTCTTAGATAGGATCACACAAGAAGGTACCAGAGATACCCATAGAAAGAATTGGAGATGTAAGCGAAGGAGAGGAAGGTAACACTTATCTTCTGATAACCCATCATGGCTACACCACGAAAGCCATCTTAGATTCAGGAGTCGGAGTAGCCATCGCTACAACCGCTTTATGGAAACGTTGGGGTAAACGAGCATTAAGACCCACCAGGATGAAGCTACAAATGGCTGACGGACATATAGAAAAACCATTAGGCTTACTAGAAGGCATATCTCTCACCACTTATGCTATGGAGTTTGAGCATACTTTCACCATTTGTGATTTTGGGAAAAATCATGCTTTCGAGATGATTTTAGGATGACCATTTATGTGACAATTGCAAATTGTACAAGACTGGGTGGTAGTGCCCAAGAAGAATGGAAAATTGCGTGTGTGTATTAACCTTAAAAAAGTTAATGCCACCATGATTAGAGATAGTTATCCTCTTCCTATCACAGAACACTTATTGGAAAGAGTTGCAGGCAAGGAAGTTTATAGCTTTCTTGATGGTTTCTCAGGCTATAATCAAGTAGCCATTGCTCCAAAAGATCAACACAAAACGACTTTTGCCACAGAATGGGGCATATCTGCATTTCATGTACTGCCATTTGGCTTAACGAATGCACCTGCCACTTTCCAACGACTCATGTGTCATGTTTTTAAGGAATTCTTATGCAAGAATTTGGAAGTTTATGTCGATGACATATGTGCACATTCGAATATGAGGCAGACACATATCCCATAACTAAGGCAAGTATTTTCCAAATGTCAAGAATATCAAGTTTGTTTGAACCCAGAAAAGTGTGTTTTCATGGTCAGACAAGGCAAAATTCTAGGACACATTGTGTCAAAGAATGGAATCTCTACAGATGAGGAAAAAGTGAAAGTAATTGCCGATCTACCTAGACCAAATAATGTAAAAGAAGTACATGCCTTTATGGGGCATTGTGGTTATTACCGATGATTCATACACATGTATTCAATCATAGCCAAGCCTTTGTACTCTCTTTTGACCAAGTTTGAATGGACAGATGAGTGTGACAATTCATTCAATGAACTTAAACAATGTTTGTGCTCAACACCCATATTAACCACCCGAGATTGGACCAAGCCATTCCATGTACATGTGGATGCATCCAACTATGCCATAGGATATGTGTTAGAACAACCCACGAATGAAGGTAATATAGATCTCCCCATAGCTTACGCGAGCAGACAGTTGAATGTAGCAAAAAGAAACTACACCACTACGGAGCGAGAAGGAATAGGAATGATCTATGCGGTAAAGAAATTCAGACATTATTTGTTGGCAAACAAATTTAAATTCTTTCCAGATCATCAGGTGTTATTGTACTTAGTCAATAAGCCATGTGATACAGGACGACTGATAGGTTGGTTTCTATTGCTCATGGAGTATGATTTTGAAGTAGTAGTCAGCAAAGGAAAGACACATCTCAGAGCTGACCACCTTTCAAGATTAACCATAGGAGAAGCTCCTCAAGGAATAGCGGATGAATTAGCCGATGCATACTTGTTTAACCTCGAGATAGTACCAGAATGGGCTAAGTCTATTGTCCCTATTCTCACATATGGACCTAAGAATCCTAGGATAAGGATCAAGGAAGGAGAGATTACCAAGTCTCAAAGATATCAAATCATAGCGAGAAGCATATATAAACAGGATAATCAGAAGATTCTTGCTTGTTGTGTAGATGAATCAGAACATGCAAATTGGTTGCAATTAGCACACATAGGTGCATTAAAGCAACATCATTCAAAACATCCTACCTTGTAGACTCTGCATAGACTAAGGAATATATTGGCGTTCCATGGAAGCAGATGTCTACAAGTTGTGTAAAGAATGCCCTGTTTGTTGTGAAAGACCACCAGTAGAACATGCCACATTGTATCATGTGTCTCTCACACCAGAATGGAGTGAACCATTAGTGACGTACTTGAGGATGAAAACATTCCCTCAAGGAATGAGCTTAGCACGACAACACAGTCTAGAGCAGGAAGCTCAAGAATATTCACTTATTGGTGACAATCTATTGTAACAAACGAGGATGAGATGGATACCTAAGACAATGTGTTCATGAAAGCGATTATTTGAGCCTACTTGAGACTACACACCAAGGTGTTGCAGGAGGTCATTTTGGCCCCGATAGGATAATCAAAGCCATACTCTTTGTAGGATTATGGTGGCCCACTCTTCACATGGATGCACATACCTATGTTAAGAGATGTGATGTGTGCCAAAGAACTCAATTTCCTACTCGCAGAGATGAAATGCCATTGAAACCCATGATGGGAGGACATGCCTTCTCTAAGTGGGGTATAGAATTTGTAGGACCCATTAACCCCCCTGCAAAAGGTACACATGCTAAATACATTATTGTTGCGACATATTATCTGACTAAATGGGTAGAGGCTAAGGCCACAAAAAAGAATGATGCACACACGATTGCAAAATTCTTATTTGAAAATTTCTTTACAAGATATGGATTGCCTATAGAGTTAGTGAGCGATCGAGGAACTCACTTTCTAAACCAAGTCACTGAATATTTGTTACATGATTTTATGGTGATTCACAAGAAATCCGCACCATATCATCCTTAGGCCAATGGTCAAGTAGAAAGTACTAACAAGATCCTTTGTAACGTACCGACAAAACTCCTGAACAACAAACTTTCAGATTGGGACAAACAGTTACATCATGCTGTTTGGGCATATCGAGTGGCCTACAAGACCGTACTCAATGCAACTCCCTTTTAGATGGTTTTTGGTCAAAATGGTGTGCTTCCTTTGGACTTCTTGATACCGACCCTTAAGGTTGCACAAGAACATCAGTGGACCGACCATGAATTATCATCAAGAATAATGGACTTGGAACGATTAGGAGAAACCATGCTGAAAGTAGCAGCAGGCATATATGCAGCAAAGAAGCGACAGAAAGCCTATTTCGATGCACATGTGAAAGATAAAGGCTTTAAAGAAGGAGATTTAGACCTAGTATATACGCTGAAACAACATGCACGGAAGTTAGAAAAGCAAGGTTATGGACCTATGATCATTAACAGACTCTCGACAAGTAGAGTAGTACAATTAGCCACCTTGGAGACATAATGCCTAATTACATTAGTGGCTGTAGAGTCAAGCTATATCAGGAACCTCTTACTGAGGACATGCTTAGACGACTCACATTGGCAAAGAAGCGTAAGGAGGAAGAAAATAGAATAGGAGCTGAAGCTCAGGCAGAAGCTCAGGCAGAAGCTATAGAATGCATTAAGCGCATGAAGTTAAGAAGACAAGCACTAGGGAGAGAATAGTATGACCATCTGGAAAAAACACCCAGATATCCCATGGCCATGTGTCAAGTAAAGTCAAGTACTCATCCTAGCATAGTGGATAGGAGACCATTCATTACAATCAGGCTAGAGCACGGAAACCCCTTAAGAGCTCAGAGCTTTAATTGACTCAGGTGCTGCAACTAGTGCGATTAGATGGTCCCACTATAAGGAGTCAAGAATAGAAATGCGGCCAATTGAGGCATACCTTATAGGGCTAGGAGGCATGGAAACCCCTTGCATGGGTGAGGTGGACCTTCCTATTCTCATACATGATGTGAACATGATAGCAAAGCTACTAGTGTGCCATGATGATGACTTGATAGAACCCCTAATCCTTGGCCAAGATTGGGTATATGATCACTCAATGGACCTAAATCTTAGACAAAGCTCCTTGCAGATTGGAACCTTAGATCAATAGCGAGTGATACTGCTTGACTTCCCTAATAACACTCCACCTGAGGTATGTAACCCTAGACCATACGAACTGAATGCGACGGTGGACCGAAAGATATTTGGCCAAATCCCTAGGCTAAGCACGCTCTTTCCAAAGTCAACCCATGAGAGCTTGCCGATGGATAGGGGCCAGACAAAAGAATGTCAACAAATTTTCCCCTGGTCTTCCAGCAACGGTGAGGTGGTTTCATCAGCGGTCACGTGGACTACATCAGTAGCCAAATGGGCACTATACCTTGCAGTGCTCATCCTTCCACACTTACTGCGGACTGGCCTAGATTATTGGTACAAAATGAAGCACTTCCTAATGGGCAGGTTTCGCAAGTGTTGGACCTCCCTTCTTTTCCAAAGCAGAGTGTCCATCCAACCTCTCAACCTCAACGATAAAGGAGTCAACCACAACGGAGGAACCCAAAGCGACGACAATATCAGAAGACACAAGGAGGAAAGGAGTATCGGTATCACAAAGCAAGAGGCATGAAACAAGTATGGGTGCCAAAAGGACAGAAAGCACCGACAAATTTCCACGATATAGACACTGATAAGAAGAAGTTAAGGCCAAAGCAGAAGCTGTATCCAAAGTCTTCTCAACCTTCTTCTCCGAGTACGAATAGTAGATAGATTTGGATCACCAATAAGTACCTTATAAATTGACCCACACCCACACAGATTTGGGTACCCAAACAGTGTATCATAGCTCAACCCTCAAGCCATGTAATATATACCCCTCAGAAACCTTTTCACCCCTCAATACCCCCACAGCCAATACCACCTTTTGTCCCTCAAAAGAAACATACCACCCACTCAGCAACTCTTAGGAAGTGGATACCAAAAGGTATCTAGAAGTCTCCTCAAAACCCATTGTCTAACACTACTCCCATCCCGACTAAACACTACCTTTGTAATAGCTCATTCACCACTAGACTTTGTACAAATTCACACACTATCACCCAACATCACTTATAATAACATCTCATCAAGCAATTAATGCACTATCTAAAGCATGTAGGTGTCTAGAGACCTGCACTAGTTTTGCAAACATCATTCCATAAACCACATCACAACACTTAGCTACATGGGTTACACATCGGTTATGGAAAGGGATTGCGGTCTCACTTTAATGGGATCATTATTAATTTCCATACTAATGTGCTAATCTTTTTTAGAAAATCTTCTACACACTCGCATCATTCATCATGCAGGCAGAAGGACCACCTGAAGCTGGTCCTAGTATACCTGTGGTCAATTTTGCTGAGTTACTAGCTGAATCATATCCTACTAAACAACCGCCAGAATTTCAAGGCTTCCCAAGACCAATGCCCATCGACGACCCTCATAGGGGGTATACCAAAAAAGTTCGTCGTAATTCACATTGGTTTCAAGGTTTAGCAGGACCTTTGGCAGATGCAAATTTTAATTTTGGTGCCTATTTGACCTTTGATAGCAGTAAGTGGGGAAAGTATCAGTTCTTCTCCAGAGAGTTTGAAGCACTCCAGAATAGAGAAGACTTAAAGCATGTTTGGGCAAGAGCAGGTTTTACCGAATACTTCTGTGATCCATTGCCTAAACCAGATTTCTATAGATGCTACTACTTGGTAACCACATTGACAGCTTCTGAGAACAAGGATTTGCCCGGAACTTTCATTTTGCCGTCCTTAGTAAATGACCCACCGTTTAAGAAGTTTTATCTTTCTAAAGATTTGATTAGAGCTGCAATCAAGATTCATGGAACTCACATGCCGATAGAGCGAGAAAGGCTGATTCCAGAGCCTAGGAAGCGTGGTGATGTTACTAGATGGGAAGACATCTCGGCAATCATACCTGAGCTATCTAAGCCACTAAGAATCTATATGCAACATTTCGCATTCCCAGCTCAAGATTGATTCACCATGCCCCACAAACGCATTTGTTTTGGACTATATTTAGCATGTATTGGGCCACAAATAGTTGATCTAGCAAGTTGGATTATTGATTAGTTGTATCTAGCATAGCACAGATGGGAAAGGAAAAAAATCATCCATATTGGATGTTGTGCTCTTACGAGAGTTGTTTATATGTGTTTGGCATATGACTTGCCAATAGAGCGTGCGATGACAAATGAAGAATTGAAGGATTTCAAAGGAACCGCCAAGAAGGCCAGAAAGTCTAGCAAGGGATGGGCAAGCAAGCGTAGGGGAGGATCTATCCCATGCTTGCAAGTTCCTGTCATGACCTATCATCACAGAAGGCACTAGTAGTGCGGTTACCTCTCAGGCAACTTCAGTTCAAGAACCTACCACCACAGCAACAGAAATTCCCACCACCATTGGTGCAGAAGCATTTACTTTTCCCATACCCAATATGGAAGTTGAACCAATGAATACCACATTCGATTTTGAAATGCCGGATGCTTTTTCAAATGTACAAAAGTGTGGCAAAGCACTTACATATAGGAATCGAATACAAAATTATGGTACATCATTGCCACATAGGAGTGTAATACAAAATTGTGGCAATGTGACAAAACACTTCCATATAGGAATCGAATACAAAATTATGGTTCATCATTGTCGTATGCGAGTGGGATACAAAATTGTGGCATTGATCAAAATATTTACACCTACAATCCTGTAACAAAACATATGTATAAAATAAGACCAATTAACATGACATTTATAAACAACAACTAGAAACACGAAACCAAGATATAACTTTACCTAATCAAGAATATTCTCCCATGAGACGATTGCACCGCGTCCCTCTAAGTCTTGTAACAGTGCAGTCAGTCCATGTCGATATCCATACGATTCTTCAGTTCGCTGTCGGGAAGATTTGCATCTTCCAATTGATGGCCCGAAAAATTAAAATATTTATTGGTGAATTCTAAACCTCTTTTATATCACTGTTGATCAGTTGTGCTAATTGGATTAACTATTTTGAAAATGTTATCAGGTATGAAGGATGAAGCAGGACATATGTTCATATTAGGGTTTACCCTAAGTACTTAATTAATGAGTATTTATATTTATACATGCTAGAAACATGGGTATATAACTCTAGTTCATATGATTTATGACAATAGGGTTCATTTGAAGGGTCTCAAAAGGTTCTAATAGGTTCATGTTAGAGTTTATTTATGTTCCAAAGGGTTAATGATAGGGTTTATTTAAATGTTAATGAGCTAATGGTAGGATTCCAAAAGGGTTTTAAGGGGTTTAGTGTGCAAGAATGAAGATTAGCCTTAGTTTGAAGGGTTGAAACAAATAATATTTAATGAAATTAATCTATAATTTAACATTGGTTAACCTACAAATTTAATTTATGGTTTAATTTGTTAATTTAATAGTGTGTATACTTTTAAATACTAAGGTTCTAATTAATTAAACCCTTAAACTAAGATTGAATTAAATGATTTATTTAAAATAATAAATATAGGCTAATTAAATTAAAAATGGTAAATTAAATGGATAAATAACTAGTGGTCTATATGAGTACTAGGAAAAAGAATGGTTTATAGAAGATGTGTAACTAAAGTGATTGAAAGAGTGGGTGGAATAAATGATGCAATTAAAGGAGGTTAAAGAGAAACTTTAAATGAATGGTGTATATGAAAAAGGTTAAAAGAATGGAGTAAGTGAGTTGTGTAAATAAAGTCAATTTAAAGTGTGGTGAAAGTAAGGAGATTAAAGTGTGGTTGTAGATTAAAAGTTAAAACCAAAAGAGTGGATTAGGAAGGACTTGTGTATGTATTTAAATGTGTGTTGAGCTCAAGTTTCTCCTAATGTTTTTTGCAGGTACTGTCTCCTGCTCTTTACTTTCTTCTGTTTTTCCTTCTTTCTCATTAGACCCTCCTCGTGCTCGGGATATTGAGTCGTCATGTCGTGCTGTGTATGATGATCTTGATATGCCCCATGCTGCTGCATGAATGATTGTCCGGCCGAAAGCATGACCATGCCTATTCCGTGGCTTGGTCTCACTACAAGAAAAAGGGGGGCGTAGCGACGCCCCCGAATCGGGAAAAAAACGAAAACCGTCGCTTATGCGATGGAATCGTCGCATAAGCGACGGTAAAAAAATCGGATTTTTTTTTTGGCCGAGCATCGTCGCATAAGCGACGCAACACCAAAGCGTCGCTAAGTGCGTCGCTAGTTA
Source organism: Ceratopteris richardii (assembly GCA_020310875.1). Taxonomy (NCBI): domain Eukaryota; kingdom Viridiplantae; phylum Streptophyta; class Polypodiopsida; order Polypodiales; family Pteridaceae; genus Ceratopteris; species Ceratopteris richardii. Next base: position 149,320,052 of record CM035409.1, read on the forward strand.
GCGCCGCACTTAGTGACGTTGGCAAACTGCAGAGCGTCGCATATGCGACGCTCTGGAATGTAAAAAAAAAAATTTCAATTCTCCTGGCACATTTGTGCCGGGCCTTGAACGCAAGACCGAGAGAGAGAGAGAGAGAGAGAGAGAGAGAGAGAGAGAGAGAGAGAGAGAGAAAGAGCGCGCGCGAGAGGGAGAGAGAGAAGGGAGACGGTTGACAGGTATGCGCACACACACACTTACACACACACATATACACGAATAGACACACACACACATATGCATAGACACACACACATACACACAAATACACACACATAGACACACATACACAAGACGCGCACACACATACACACACATAGACGCTCACACACATACACACACATATACACACACAGACACATACACACATAATGATGCATCCACACACATACACATGCATACACACATAGACACACATATACACACACACATATGCATACACACACACATAGAGAGACATACACACACATACACATACATGCATACACATACACACATAAACACATACACACACATAGACACATACACATATTAAACACATACACACTCATAGGTACACACACATACACATAGACACACACACATGCACACATAGACACATACACACATACACATGCATACACACACATACACATGCATACACACATACAGACACATATACACACACATACACACACATATATGCATACACACACATAAAGAGACATACACACATAAACACATACATGCATACATTTGCATACATAATGCATATGCATATGCATATAATGTACATACGTACTTACATGCATACATAATGCACATGCATAGATACATACACACACACACAGATACATACACACATAGACACATACACACACATGAACACATACATACTCATAGATACACACACATACACATAGACACACACACATACACACACAGACACACATACACATAGACGCGCACACACATACACACACATAGACGCTCACACACATACACACACATATACACACAGACACATACACACATAATGATGCATCCACACACATACACATGCATACACACATAGACACACATATACACACACACACACATATGCATACACACACACATAGAGAGACATACACACATACACATACATGCATACACATACACACATAAACACATACACACACATAGACACATACACACATAACCACATACACACTCATAGGTACACACACATACACATAGACACACACACATATCGTATATACACACACATGCACACATAGACACATACACACATACACATGCATACACACACATACACATGCATACACACATACAGACACATATACACACACATACACACACATATATGCATACACACACATACACACACATATATGCATACACACACATAGAGAGACATACACACATAAACACATACATGCATACATTTGCATACATAATGCATATGCATATGCATATAATGTACATACATACTTACATGCATACATAATGCACATGCATAGATACATACACACACAGATACATACACACATAGACACATACACACACATGAACACATACATACTCATAGATACACACACATACACATAGACACACACACATACACATATAATGATTCATACACACACATACACATGCATACACACATACAGACACATGTACACACACATACACACATAATGATGCATACACACACATACACATGCATACACACATACAGACACATGTACACACACATTCACACACACATTCACACACATTCACACACATATACATACATGCATACATATTGCATATGCATATGCATACATACATACTTACATGCATATGCATACACACACACATATGCATACATACATACTTACATGCATATGCATACACATGCATATGCATATGCATACACATGCATATGCATATGCATACATAATGCATATGCATATGCATACATAATGCATATGCATATGCATACATAATGCATATGCATACATAATGCATATGCATATGCATACATAATGCATATGCATATGCATACATAATGCATATGCATATGCATACATAATGCATATGCATATGCATACATAATGCATATGCATATGCATACATAATGCATATGCATACATAATGCATATGCATACATAATGCATATGCATACATAATGCATATGCATATGCATACATAATGCATATGCATATGCATACATACATACTTATATGCATACATAATGCACATGCTTACATACACTGTCATAATGTATACACACACACATACACACATAGACACATACACACATAATTATGCATACACACACATACATATGCATACACACACATATGCATACATACATGCATACACATACACACACATAGATACATACATACACATAAATACATATACACTCATAGACACACACACATACACATAGACACACACACATATACACACACATACACACATAGACACATGCACACGTAATGATGCATACACACATACACATGCATACATAGACACACATAATAATGCATACACACACATACATATGCATACACACACATGCATACAAACATATACACACATATACACACACACATGCATACACACATATACACACACATATACACATATACACATACACATGCATACACACACACATGCATACACACATACAAACACATATACACACACACATACACACATAGATACATACACACGTAATGATGCATACACACATACACATGCATACATAGACACACATAATAATGCATACACACACATACATATGCATACACATACATATGCATACATACATGCATACACATACACACTTAGACACATAGACACACATAGATACATACATACACATAAACACATACACACTCATAAACACACACACATACACATAGACACACACACATATACACACACATACACACATAGACACATGCACATGCAATGATGCATACACACGTACAAATGCATACATAGACACACATAATGATGCATACACACACATACATATGCATACACACACATGCATACATACATGCATACACATACACACATAGATACATACACACACGTAGATACATACATATACATAAACACATACACACTCATAGACACACACACATACACATAGACAACACACACATATACCTACACACATACACACATAATGATGCATACACACACATACACATGCATGCACACACATACACATGCATACACACACATACACGTATATATATATTGATTTCTAACCATTTTGTTTTATATGTTAGGTATTATGGATCCCAGTAAAGAGAGAAAGGCGAAACTCACTCTCATAAAAAGTCTTATGAGAGCAAGAGTTCCGTCAGATACTCTAGGGGCCATAATGCGGGACTACGTAGAGATGTCCGATGAGGAGCTGGATTATACGATCCAGATGCTTACGCGATCAGACGAGGGCTCTTCCGCGGATCCACATGCAGGAAGAGAGCTATCTGCTCATAGGTATGTTTTTTTCATAAATTTTTTTAATGATATTATAGCACATATTTTTATTTATTTCTTTCTATCTATTTTCAGGACACCTATACCACCTCCAGCACGTGATAGCAGAGCAGAGACGTTGCCTATGAGGACATGCATAGGCACGTTAGGACTAGAGTGCGACATAGAGCCAGAGGGGAATATTGTATACATAGGAAATGGATTGGAGTTCAAGAGGAGAATGCGTGCACTATGCGACTCTTACCTGCGCTTTATCCACTTACCGTGGAAGTAAGTAAAAATTTTACATATAAATTGAAATATATATCTTATGTTTTATTTATATTATGTTTTTTATTTTTGTAGTGAGCATGATGAGAGGGATAAAAAGTACGTGCTCAGTTCACTTGAGACGGAGTTTGGGACAGGGTGGTCTCTTAAATGGTGTTTAAAAGAGATGCGGACACTTATGGCGCATCGTCGTGACAATGCACGGTATGTATGTATATGAGAGAGAGAGAGACAGAGAGCACTAATCTCGATATTAGGGTTTTGAAATCCCTAATTTAAAAACTCTAATTCAACCTTTTAGCCATATGTTTGAAGTATATGTACACCTCCGACGTCCTACTAGAGAGATGTCTCTCCTCCCAACCTTATGCCTCTATATATAGCTACTCGAATCAACGAGGATCATGATTCATAATATATGTAAAGATATATACACATCATGTAGATAGGATACATAAATATAAAATGGAGTAGATATATTATGCTTCACACAGACATGCCTAAATGCACACATAAATATATATATACATACTAACATATTTACATGTACATATTTACACATACATGTACATGCCTACATGCACACATAAACATATATATACATGCATACATATTTACATGTACATATTTACACATAGACACATATACATATATACATGTACACAATTATAAACACTTGCATATATTACGTACATGAATACATGTATACATATATCACACACATGCAAACACATACATATACATGAAATACATATATATGCATACTAATATATGTATACATATAATACACATGAATACACACACATATGCATACATACATGATAAAAATTTACTCCTCGAAGATAAAGCTATATATAAAATAATAAGGCATACCCCCGAGCTTCATGTTCTAACTTAGAAGAACATGATTTTGTTGGTGCATGACAATCATCAATTGAAGTATTATGAAGAAATGAAGTCAAGGAGTCAAGAAGAGAACAATTTCAGAAGGTTGAAGGAAGGATATATTCAGAAATCCAAAGATATGTACACATATGTACATTAGCTGACTTATACTTTTGTCTAGTCATAAACTTGTATATATTCATCTATAAATACTTTGGAAAAGTCGGGGCAAATAGAGCAGAAGAAGAATAGAGAATAGGAAGAAAGGAATGAGTAGTAGAGAGTGTCATTAGACACATGAGAAGTGAGTTGAAATCATCAACTTCACTCATTTGTAATTTTCTGAGTAATCAAGAAAACTTGCGCCCGATGTTTTGCTGTCTGCTCCTTCTGTGTTTAATCTTTTGAGAAATCCTTCTGCACGTATCTAAGTTCATAGCTAATCTATCTATGGCTAGAATTTGAGAGGCTAATTTTGATCAGGTTGAGAGAATTTAGTTTAGGAACATTCATATGTGAAGATGTTCTGAGAGTCGACAAAACTGGCGCAGATTTCATGTTCAGTAAAATGAACATTACTCAGTGTGTGGTGTAAATTTTTACACAAGTGAGGGCTTAACATCTAAGTTGGAAGGTAAGCCATCTATGGCTAAAAGATCTTGATCAAACGGGTTCGACATTGTGAGAGCTGTAGCTAAGAAGTTGCAGGTGTCAAAGTCGCTACTACAGAGAAGCTGTGTTACACATAGGTAACTTGTTTGTATGATTTCTCAGAGTATACTAAATCATTTGCAGAGATTTAAGTTGGAGAAGATGCGCAACCTTAAGGCGAAGCATTGTACAAAGTTTTATCAAAAACTTTACAGGATTGATTAGTCAATGAGTGATTAATCTGCAGCAGACTTTTCTGAGAAGTTGAATTTTTCAGAATAATCAATTTCTTGATAAATTGGTGAATGATCTCTAAATTTGGTGGAGTCTAAAGTTGATCTTGATATAGAGGTGGTCTAAATTCAAGATTAGCTTGTTCTTTTGGAGATTAACACTCTCCATCAGTGGTATCAGAGCAGGTTGTGTCAAAATTGAAGTGAAGAAGGCTCCGACTACTACAGAAATACAAATCTTTACATCTTGAAGGTGCAAAAGGATAAAGGTTGAAGAAAACTTGAAGGTAGACACATTGAAGCTATCAAAAGGTTCAGAAGGAGCGAGATTCAAAGTCAAGGTACATTTATTTCTCATAAAGATTAAAGAGTTGACAATACAGGTAAAGAAACAATGGGAGATAGTCTCCAAATTGAAAAGTTGGATAGAGAGAACTATCCAGCTTGGTCTATGAGGATGGAAGCTCATCTTATGAGCAAAGATCTGATAGGATACATCACAGGAGATGAAGAAAAGCCAGAATTCAGAGATCCTAGTGTTCCAACTAGAGAGGAGCTTGCAGACTTGAAGAATTAGATGAAGAAGGATGCTCAAGCAAGGAGCATAATCTACATGGCAGTCAATGACTATTTGCTTCCTCACATTAGAGGACTTGAAAGTGCATGTGACATTTGGAATGCTTTGGAGGAGCATTTCCAAAACACAACCAAATCAAGGAAGGCTTCACTATGGGCAGAATTTACTACCTTCAAGAAGAAGGCCTCACAATCAATCTCTGATTATGTGACAAAGATGAAGGACATTGCAGATTCACTAGGTGCAGTGGATGAAGATATTGAAGAAGACAAATTGGTAAGACAAATTCTCACAGGGCTAAGAGGAGATGAGAAGTGGAAGCCTTTCATTTTATCTACAGAACTTTCATTAGATCACTTTACTCCTGATTTGAATCAATTGTTAGGTCATATGCTAACCTTTGAGAATGATATCAAAGGAGATGTTGATAAGAGTGCAGGTCATGCAATGTACTCTAAAGACAAGAAGAAAGCTAACAAAGGAAAGCAACAATCAGGTGAAGAAGAAGGTACTTCAAACTAAGCAAATTTCATAAGAGGAAAAGGAAATGGCAGAAGTAGAGGAAGAGGCAGAAACAACAAAGATAATGCAAGAGCTTGTTGGATATGTGGTAAGACCAATCATCTATCTCATGATTGTTGGCACAATAATCAGAATAATAATAATTATCAGAACTTTAATCAAAGAGCAAGAGGTGGTAGATTTCAGAGAGGAAACTTCAGAGGTAGAGGTGGTAGGAATTCTTTTGGAAGAGGTGGAGGAAGAAGCTTCCAAAATCAATCCTATAATAACACCTACTACAACTATGCATCAGATCAGAAGGAGGACTCGACTCTCATTATGAATGCAACATATGAAACCTCACATGAGGACATGAGAGTGTTTTACATTGATTCAGGATGTAGTAATCATTTAAGTGGAAATATTGCTTTGATGACTGACCTAGATCATAATGCAATTAATCATACAGTTCAGACAGGTGATAATACAAAGCATAAGGTAAAGTCAATTGGTTCAGTCAAGGCTAAGGATGGGAGCACTCTTCTGAGTAAGGTACTTTATGTTCCCACAATCCCAAAGAATTTGATCAGTGTAGGTCAAATTGTGGAAAAAGGATATGAGGTAAGGTTTACCAATGATGGAGTCTATGTTGAAGACCCTAGTCAAGGGTATAAACAGGTTGTTACAGGAAAGAAAGAAGGAAGGCTCTTCACATTGAAGGTACAAGGAAATGTTGGACATGCCATGTTCACATATGGAGAGCAGAAGGTGTCAGAATTGGATCTTTGGCACAAAAGACTTGAACACTTTAATGAAAGAGGTATTAAAGAAATGATTAACAATGATTCAGTGCTTGGATTGCCTAACATTGCAGGTCAACACATGACATACAGATGTGAGGCATGTCAATTAGGTAAGGCTCATAAGCAATCCTATTCCAAGCATGGGTTTATGTATTCAGAAAGACTTGAATTGGTGCATACAGATGTGTGGGGTCCTTCAAAGGACTTTAGTATAAATGGCTCAAGATATTATGTCATTTATGTTGATGATGCTACCAGATGGATCACAATTTATGTGATTAAAGAAAAATCAGAAGTGTTTAATACATTTAAACACTATCATGCATATGCAGAAAGGATTACAGGTCAAAAATTAAAGAGACTAAGGTCAGATGGAGGGGGAGAGTATTTTTCAAATGAATTCAATGATTACTTGTGGAATGCAGGTATAAAGAGAGAAGTTACTTGCAGGTACTCTCCTCAACAAAATGGGGTAGCAGAAAGAAGAAATAGGACTCTTGTTGAGTTTGCAAGGTCCATGATGAAAGAGAAGAATTGCCCAAATTATTTGTGGCCAGAGGCTGTAAATACAGCTACTTATTTGATCAATAGATTGCCTTGTAAAGCTTTGCAAGGTATGACACCATATGAAGCTTGGTGGGGTAAGAAACCTACCTTGGATCATTGCAGAATATTTGGATGTTTGGCATATGCATATGTGCCATCCCAATTGAGGCATAAGTTGGAGCCTAAGGCAGAAAAGTATGTATTCATTGGTTATGATGATAAACAAATGGGATACAGGTTGTGGAGTCCATCCACAAAGCAATTCCTTGTATCCAAGGATGTTACATTTGATGAGCAAGGTACTTGGTATGCAGGTAAATACAATGTACATGCAGATGATGAAGAAGTAGTGGATCAAAGAAAAGGTAAAGCAAAGATTCAATTACTTGATGAAAATGAAAATAATGAAGTATAGGTTGAAGTTGAAGAGAGGCCAAGGTTTGATCCAGAATGTGATGAACCAGAGACTTCAAGAAGTGCAGAAGTTAGGAGGTCATCTAGGCACAAATGGCAACCTACAAGGTATAGCTATGACACTTCATTCTTGACTACTAAAGATTATGCTTATTTGGTAAAAGCAGATGAAGATCCATCTACATATGATGAAGCCAAAGGCAAGAGAAATTGGGAAGAAGCCATGCAAGAGGAGTATGATGCATTGATAGAGAATCAGACTTGGGATCTGGTTCCTAAACCTAATAGCCAGAAAATTATTGGATGTAAGTGGGTTTACAAAGCAAAAAGATTTGCAGATGGAAGTGTGTCTAGGTACAAAGCTAGACTTGTTGTGAAAGGGTATGCACAGACATATGGAGTGGACTATGATGAGACTTATAGTCCTGTGGCAAAAATGACAACCATCAGAACCCTCATAGCAATTGCTACTTGCAAAGGTTGGAAGTTGTCTCAATTAGATGTTAAAAATGCTTTTTTGAATGGTTATATTTCAGATGAAGTTTACATGGAACAACCAGATGGATTCAAAGATCAAGTGAACCCAAATTATGTGTGTAAGCTCAAGAGAGCTTTGTATGGATTAAAGCAGGCCCCAAGGGCATGGAATTATAGGCTTGTAAAATTCTTGAATGATCTTGGATTTCAAGCATCAAAGGCAGATAGTAGCTTGCTAGTCAAAGCAAGTGAAGATGGATTCATTTATGTTTGTATTTATGTTGATGACATAATACTTACAGGAACAGATGATAAAGGGATACAAATGATCAAGAAGCAGATGGAGAAAGAGTTCAAAATCAGTGATTTGGGGAACCTATCATTCTTTTTGGGAATGGAGATTTCTTATACTCAACATGGAGTATATGTGACCCAAGAAAGGTATCTCAAAAATTTGCTAATCAAATTTAAAATGGAAGATTGCAGGGTTGCACCTACGCCTTTGGAAGTGAACCATAAATTGTCTAGGTTTGGAGGAGAAGAGTTCAGAGATATGAAACTTTATCAAAGTTTGGTTGGTAGCTTGATTTATGCTACATTGACAAGACCTGATTTGTCATATGCAGTTGGTGTGCTTTCACAATTTATGCATTGTCCTAGAAAGGAACATTGGATTGCAGGACAAAGAGTACTTAGGTACATCAAGGGTACACTCAGAGAAGGGTTGTACTATGGATTTACTTCTGATACAAGAGTGAAGATATATAGTGATGCAGATTGGGCAGGTAATGTGGATGATAGAAGATCAACACATGGATACTTGTGCTATGTAGGAGACAAATTGATTTCATGGTGTTCTAAGAAGCAACATACAGTTGCTTTGTCATCTACAGAAGTAGAATACAAAGGTATGGTGGAAGCTGCAAAGGAGGTAATATGGCTAAAGACACTTATGAAGGTTTTTGATGTGGTTCAAAGTACTCCTATTGTTTGTGGAGACAACATGAGTTCTCTATACTTGGCAGCTAATCCTGTGTTTCATGCTAGAACTAAGCATATTGAAATACAGTATCATTTCTGAGAGAGAAGGTCATTGATAAGGAGATTGAAGTCATACACACTGCTACAAAAGATCAACTTGCAGATATGATGACAAAAAGTCTAGATGGACCAAAGCTACAAAGATTCAAGGATATGGCAGGAATCAAGAAGATAGAGAAGAACCTCAATTAATGATTGAGGGGGAGCTGTTGGTGCATGACAATCATCAATTGAAGTATTATGAAGAAATGAAGTCAAGGAGTCAAGAAGAGAACAATTTCAGAAGGTTGAAGGAAGGATATATTCAGAAATCCAAAGATATGTACACATATGTACATTAGCTGACTTATACTTTTGTCTAGTCATAAACTTGTATATATTCATCTATAAATACTTTGGAAAAGTCAGGGCAAATAGAGCAGAAGAAGAACAGAGAATAGGAAGAAAGGAATGAGTAGTAGAGAGTGTCATTAGACACATGAGAAGTGAGTTGAAATCATCAACTTCACTCATTTGTAATTTTCTGAGTAATCAAGAAAACTTGCGCCCGATGTTTTGCTGTCTGCTCCTTCTATGTTTAATCTTTTGAGAAATCCTTCTGCACGTATCTAAGTTCATAGCTAATCTATATATGGCTAGAATTTGAGAGGCTAATTTTGATCAGGTTGAGAGAATTTAGTTTAGGAACATTCATATGTGAAGATGTTCTGAGAGTCGACAAAACTGGTGCAGATTTCATGTTCAGTAAAATGAACATTACTCAGTGTGTGGTGTAAAGTTTTACACAAGTGAGGGCTTAAAATCTAAGTTGGAAGGTAAGCCATCAATGGCTAAAAGATCTTGATCAAACGGGTTCGACATTGTGAGAGCTATAGCTAAGAAGTTGCAGGTGTCAAAGTCGCTACTACAGAGAAGCTGTGTTACACATAGGTAACTTGTTTGTATGATTTCTCAGAGTATACTAAATCATTTGCAGAGATTTGAGTTGGAGAAGATGCGCAACCTTAAAGCGAAGCATTGTACAAAGTTTTATCAAAAACTTTACAGGATTGATTAGTCAATGAGTGATTAATCTGCAGCAGACTTTTCTGAGAAGTTGAATTTTTCAGAATAATCAATTTCTTGATAAATTGGTGAATGATCTCTAAATTTGGTGGAGTCTAAAGTTGATCTTGATATAGAGGTGGTCTAAATTCAAGATTAGCTTGTTCTTTTGGAGATTAACACTCTCCATCAGATTTCATCTCTCTAGTAGGATTCATCGTTATTCAAGTTAATAAAAAAAACCTATTATCTGATATCCATTCAGAAGCTTCAAGTTACTATCTAATCTGCTCATATGTTTTCATTATTGCCATCATTTTGGTAAGACATCAATATAGTCTCATCTTCATTATCCTTATTGATTTCATTTATTTCTTCTATTGTTAAATCTATGTTCTCATGAATCACATCATCTATTGGTGGATTAATATCTATTTCTGGTAATTCCTCTTCCTCATCAGTAGAATCAGCATGTAGAGAATTATCCTCTTCATCAAAAAGATTAGTATCATTATCACGTATAATGAGTCTAATTTCTATTCCAGATGTTGATGTATCAGTATCTGATGCTGAATCATCAAGAGGACTTTCTTCAATCTCTCTAACAATAAACTGTTCAAACAATGACCTACCTCTAGGTTGCACATGAATGACTTGCCACCAAGGATGAGCATCTGGGTTTTTATAAAAAAATGCTTGTTCAATATGCTTAGGAAGAATATATGGTTCTTTAGTAGATCGCATTACCTTGGAAGAATCAATTGCCCAAAACCCAGATAATTCCTTTCTTATTGTAGAATTACTACCTTTATACTCCGCTCGATACCAGTCAACCTTCAAAATGACCTATCAAAATATATAACAACAAAAACGTCCCATTATTAGGTGCTTAAAAAAATAACTAACTCTAAAAAAAATATATAAACTTTTTTCTACCTGTTTGAATGTACGAAATGAAATTTCGTAGATACCAACAATAGTTCCTACGTAACCAAGTTCGCTATCTATAAGGTTCGTGTCTTTTGAGCTAGCACGTGATAGTTGCTTGAAACAAGCAACAATACTAGAATCCTCTGTTTTACGTAAAGAATCAATGGATTTGATTCTAATATGTTGTCCAAAAGCCCACATATTAGTGAACATTCGAGCCTGCAAAATAAATTCAATTAGTAAATAGAAACTAACATACATATATGAAAAAAATAAAATATATATTTTAATAAAATTACCTTTTGTTCACAACCTATCATTAACTCTCTTTGCTCATCTGAGATTTCTTCATTATTTGCGTTGGCGCGTTGCAAACGACTATATAGCCAATCCGTGAAAGAAGGTATATCTGTAATCTCATTATTATCGAGATTACGTCTAGATCTTTTGTTTTTTTGCCTTTTACTTTGGAGACTTTGAAGTTCCTCGTACTCGCTAACGAATGCTTGCATGCATTCGCTATTATATGCTACAAAAGTAGAAACATCATTTTTTTCTTGAAATGTAAATAAGAATGGAACCCCCTTACCTGATAATACCTCATCTGTTATTTTTGAAGAAGACTCATTGGTCCATGCACGTGGAGCTTCTTCATGAACTCTTTCAAGGTACTCACTAACGTAATACATGCACTCTTCAAGCATCCAACCCTTTGCCACGGATCCTTCTGGTTTTTCTCTTTGTCGCACATAACCTTTTAGTATTCCCATAAATCGCTCGACCCAAAACATCCATCGAGTGTTGACAACACTGGCAATCTCTATCTCATCTACAAGATGGACTAGTAAATGAACTTGAATATCAAAAAATGAAGTAGGAAGTTCTTTTTCCATCAAACATAGTAGCTCTTTGCATTCACGTTTTTTTTTGTGGGATCGAATTTTTATCGATCTCTTTGGATGTAATCCACCTATACAAATCATAAAAACAATTGTAAAGAAGTTAATTAAAAAATAAAAGATATCCAATATTCATACATATTAAATATAAAAGTATCATAATTACCTTATAAGTGATCCAAGACAATAGATCACATCTCGTACTCCTTTCGTTGTACATCCATCGATAACCAAAGGTAAAATATGTTTCAAAAAGTTATGCCAGTCATGGGCCTTTAATCCAGATAAGCTCTTATCATCCATAGTAAACATGTTTTGAAACGATGCTCCATATCCTGTAGGAGTCTTGATCAATTGAATTCTATTGTTGATAGTCTGTATCTCTTTTGTCGTAAGTACCCAAGGAGCAGATGCATAAGTCGTTTCTTGTCGATGTCTATCAAAAACTGGCCATAACTTTGGTTTGGATTTTTTATCTTTCAAATCATTCCTTGATGTTGTGGTATCTTTTAGTCCAAGAAGATGCTGCCATAGTGAATAACCAATATTTTTGAATATATGCATAGGATCAAGAAGATGACATACTTTTAACTCTTTCCAATACTCCAAAGAATACCATATTGATATGTTCTCTGCGAGTGCCAATTTCCCTTTACCTCTGTTCACATACTCATTATCTGAATCATCACTGAAGATTTCTGCTTCTGGATCTATCAGAGGTCCATCTGTCCATTTTTTATACCAATCCATAGGCGTCATAGGTTTTGGATACTGGCCTGTTTCAAGCTTTCCATTAAAATGTATCGCTTCTCTTTTAGATCTTAATGGATGATCATCAAGCAAGAATCGTCGATGTCGAAGATAAATATTTTTGTTGAGATTCTTACTATAGATTGATCTCAACCAATCACCACAATATGGACAAGCTTTATAACCCTTAGTAGATATTCCTGCATCATGGAAAATGATAAAAATATAATTAGATTAAATCATATTTTTTTACATGCATATTGAATAAAAAAATTACATCAATACCTGAACAAACGCCATATCCAGGAAAATCGTGAATAGTCCAAGCCACAATACCACGAATCGTAATATGTCTTTCATTGATGCTTTTTGATATATCAATGACATTAATACCTCTCCATAACTCTTGAAGATCGTCAATGAGAGGAGCAAGATATACATTCATATCTTTAACTTGTCTTTTGCCTAGGATTAAAAGTGAAAGCATTAAATGTTCCTTTTTAATGCTAAGATATGGCGGAAGATTGTAGTTTATGACTACCACTGGCCATGTTGACCATTTACTGGATTTCATGGAGAATGGATTAACCCCATCTAATGCAACTCCTAACTTTAGATTCTGTGGATTTTGTGCAAATTCAGGCCATGTAGAATCAATATGCTGAAAAGCAACACTATCATGAGGAATTCTGATTATTCCATCAGTACTTTTGTGATCATGTCCCCAAGTCAAAAGCTTTGATAATTCGGGGCTTTGAAACATATGTCTAATCCGTGGAGCCAATGGAAAATGTCTCAATACCTTATTCGGGATTTTACCTTCTTCACCCTTATATCGAGGAGATTGACATTTGGGACATGTCAAAGAGTCTGCATATTCACCTCTATATAAAATACAATCGTTAGGACATGCATGTATACATTGATAATCTATACCAAGATTGTTGATTATCTTCTTCATTTCATCATGTGAGGTAGGAAGAATATTTTGACTTGGTAAAAACTTTTCAGATAATAACCTGTAAGTTTATCAAAAAAATGATATATTAAAGAAAGTAAATAAATAAATATACATATATATATATGCATATAATTTTATATATGTGTATGCTTACGTGCATCTTTCAAAATATTTCCGCAAAATTTGATTGTTTTGGATGGTAGGATATGATTGTTTGTTTTGGAGGATATGAAGTATATACCTTCATTGAATGATTTGTCGATTCTATCATATGTTCAGTTTGAAAGTGCGAGAAGCGAGTTTATAATTGCTATTCAAAGAATTTGGCACTGTTTATAGGCCATACGATGGTGACCTAGATGAATCGCATGCACAGAGGTTACTCAAGATAGAGCAACCTGATTATAAGGGACTAGTACTAGCAGGATTCCTCCGGTATGCAGTAAACCTCTTGCATGTCAATGATGAGCATCTGAACTTTAGGATACAAAGTGGAAATCATGGTGGCTTGAGAGGATCACTTTTATACAGCTTGTTCAAATAACTTCAGGTTTATGCATCATCATTGCTCATCATTGACATGCAAGAGGTTTACTGCATACCCTAGGAATCTTGCCGGCTCTAGTCCATTATAATCAGATTGCTCTATCTTGAGTAACCTCTGTGCATGCGATGCATCCAGGTCACTATTGTATGGCCTATAAACAGTGCCAAATTCTTTGAATACAAATTATAAATCCGCTTCTCACACTTTCAAACTGAACATATGTGTGAATCGACAAATCATTCAATGAAGGTACATACTTCATATCCTCCAAAACAAACAATCGTATCCTGCCATCCAAACAATCAAATTTTTTACGAATATTTTGAAAGATGCATTAATAGTTTTAAAAGATGCGCGGACAAAAAGTGTCCATTCAATTCAATTTCTTGTTCTTACCTTATCTATAGTAAGAATAAAAACCTGCATGTATATATATATATATATATATATATATATATATATATATATATATATATATATATATATATATATATATATATATATATATATATATATATATATATATTTATTTATTTATTTATTTATGCACATATATATAAATAGATAGAAAATTGAAAATTATACCTTAATAGTGTCGAAATAGATACATTACTCCATCCAAAACGATTTTGAAGGTTGAGAATAAGTAAGCTCGCACTTAGTCGTGTCAAACGACTTCCTTCATATACATGCTTTAGACATTCCTCTCGAAGATATTTCTCATTTTTAGAAATATCCATGCTCTCACTGTCATTTTGATACCAATCCTCAATAAAATCTGCCATGCCATCATCTTCATCATTGTCACACAAATCTTGTACTTTATCATCTTTTGAATATAGATCTTTCAACTTTGCATATTGCACAGGCTTAGTTTTGCGTAGCCTCCTCATGGAAGCTTCTGATAAATGAGGTCTTATTGGTAATTGTGAATGTTGTGGACGAATATCATCAACATCATACGTTGGAATCTACACATATAAATAAAACTCATTAGTATTCCATAAATGAATAAAAATTAAACTTCAAATATAAAATTAAGTATATAACTTATTAAATATGGATAGAAAATTTTTATTCTCTCAAGCTAAAAGGTGCTCTTGGAGGTCTACGCCATCCATAATTTACTAATAGTTCATCACCAGCATGTAATGTAGTAATAGCATTGACAACTATGTATCTTGATACATCTCTACTCATGTATGGTGATTCATGACTATTTTCACGCTCCTCAAATGTGCAATTAGTCCTTGAACTATTATGTAACCCTCGACTACTATTTATTAAACCTGCTATATTTCCATGTGTGTAAGGTCTTCCATCAATATATAATCTTTCATTTTCTGCATGTAAAATCCTTCTACTAGTAAGAGATGCTGCGTTCAAGCATATTCCATAAGTACTCATGCTTTGAACATAACGTGAAAGTCGATGCCAATCTCCCCATCCATATATAGGACCACAAAATGACATAAGAGTGACTTCAGAGTTCGGAGGCACATACAAATCCTCTACAATAAAGAGACCACGACCAACATTAGTAATAGTGGATGGAGCAATCATATAGCGATTACCCCAAAAGTTGAAAACCTCTCCATCTAAAGGAAGTGGTCCTCTATTCCATCCTCCATATCTTCTTCTATCATATGTTTGTACTAAAGAACGATCACGAGCTGGCAATGGATAATCTCCAGCCGTTTCATTCTCTAAACCAGGAGGTAGAGGATTTCTAGAAACCTCTGCTTGTAATTGATGAACAGCAAGTCCATGACGTGTACGAGGTATATTAACATTATGAGAAAAATCATCATCATCATCATCATCGAGCAAGTATTCCTGTATATCAATAATAATTTGATTTTATACATGGTTTTTAAATAAAAAAATGACATTAATGTATATAGAAAATACATACCCAAGCATTATCACGTTGACTAGGTGATGGTGCATGCTCAAAAGTACCATACTCTGCCTCATGTTGAATACATTCCAATCGTGGTCTTCGATACGTGCCATAACAAGAGTTACACCAACATATAATATGCTCTTGATAGTAAAATTCATCATAATTCCTATCGGAGGACACATGTGAAGTCGTTGCATGGGTAGGAGGTGGTGGAGTACCCTCTGATTGATCAGAATCTGCACATCATAAGAAACATAAAAAAAATATATAAGTTATGTATCCATCAAATATAGTTAAAATTAAATATTTCATATACTTACAGTATAAAGTCGTTGCACGATGAGGAGACGGTGGTGGAGTTCCATCTGATTGATCAGAATCTACAAATAATGGTATTTGATATTAATAATTTGATTATCTACATAAATAAAAAATTCACATATACATATTTACACATACACACATATTCACATATACACATTTATACATACACACATATTCACATATACACAACACATATTATTGTGGGATAAATGCATGTATTTTGTATGAATGAGTGTATATGCATGCATGTGTGTGTACGTATATATGTGGATATGTATATGTGTGTTTATGTTATATGTATGTATATGTGTATATATATACATATATGCATGCGTATATGTTTGCATGTATATGTGTATGTGGGTATGTGTATGTGTATGTGTATGTGTATATGTGTGTATATATGTGTATGTATTCTGACTTTTTTTTCTGTTTGAGATTAAATTAACAGGAGATATTGTATGGTCGAAAAAAATAAGAGGCGAGCTAACATACCACCTGAGTCGTGGCAGTTTTTTCGTAGACAGCTACGTCTTCAGGAGTCATTTCCTCAGCAGAAGGTACACAAATTAATAGTTTATATTTATAATTTTTAGATATTTTAGTAATTTTTTAATTTAATTTATGTATTTTTTTCCTTGAATAAACAGGCTGCTGCAAAGAAGAGAGTGGAGTCGGGCCACACATCGCACTTAGGCCAAATGGGCCATAATGGTTTTGTAGCTACGTTTGTAAGTATATGTGTTATTGTGAGTATATTTTTTATTTTAGTTAAAATGCAAGCAACTAATGTTTTTTATT
>CM035409.1:149343139-149345639 GCA_020310875.1 Ceratopteris richardii
ACTATTTACTTTTGGTAAGAAAACTGTAGTTTCAGTCATAGAATTAGGTAATTTATATTGTTTTGTCATTAGAACCCTTATTTCCTTAAGCCTGAGTCCGCTACAGACACCCTGCGTGTGCCGAACGATTTAGGTAGATGACTTGATCCACCATCCGAGCATCTCTCACGACCCGACATTGGTGAACCCGACGTGAACAAACGGCCTTGCAGCTCAGGTATAAAATTTAAATTTTTCGTGCATGTGCATACATGATATCGACAGGTTGGATTGCAGAAGCTCCTTCATCCGTGGGAGCAGTGGCTTTGTCTTTGACTCCTTGCACTCTTCTAGGTGTTGAGGGTTGTTCCCTAGGGAACTGAGCGCCTCCACGAAGAGTGGCAAGTAACTATCCTCATCTCGCCACCCCTTTCATCGACATTAGAAGCAAGAACGTTTGCACAATCATCCATTAGCAACTGATGTATTAGATTTTGATTCTATTAGAAATTGTATAAACCTATACACAAGTCACTTTTTAAGCCTCTTCTTCGATTCAGATTCCAGGTATTTATATTTGGATTCTTTTTGCTTGCACATAATTAAATGAACATGACATCTAATGTAGAGAATCTTCTGCATGATATGGAAGCACGATTAATTTCATCTATAGATTTAAAGCTTAATTCCAAGTTTGAGTCCTTAAACTCGTTTCTTTCAATCTTAACTACAGTAGTATCTGATTTTAATGCAAATCTTAAGTCAATAGATACTCAATTTGATCACGAGTTTAGGAATTTAGAAGGAATTCTTCATTATGAACTCTCAAATTTGAATGAAAATATGGAAACAATAGCAAATCATGTAAAAGAAATTTCATCATTCAAAACGATTGGTCATGAAATTGCAAGTTTAAAGGAGAACATTGAAAGGTTAAACAATCAAATACACGAAAGTGCTACATGTGAATGCAAAGATAGATATCAAGTACGAGTTCAAAGTAGATCTATGTATTCTATTGACCAAAATCCTTTACCCGATCATAGAAAAGTTGATCCTAAGGCTTTATATCAAAGACCGAAGAGAACTGTAAGATGCTTCTGGTGTGACCAACTAGGTCATACTTATGGGAATTGTATGGCCTATGAGAAAGCATGTAGCCAACAATTGGTATTAGAAAGTGAACAGAAAATATGTGATTATCAAACACAATTACCTTTGAGATTAAACTTAGGTAGAGGAGGGATGATAGACTATTATGACCAAACAAAATTTAATCCTAAAACCAAACTTCAAAAACAATGGAAACCTAAGAGTCATAATGAGAAAAGCAATATATGTCAATTACATTCTATGAACACCAAGATAGTGACTAAATGTGAATGCTTGGATAATGATCAAAACCTTATTAAACCTAAATCTATGAATAACATTGATCTTCAAATTAAATCTAAGGATCAAGATACATTGAAAAAGTTTAAGAAAGAAGAAGATGTAAAGATAAAAGATGATGAAAATGAACAATCAATTGATGGAAATATAGACATACAGGCGGTTAAAACAGAACCTAAAGTTATAGAAATTGACAATTAATGTGATCAAAATAAAAATGATGAAAGAATAGTACAAACATCTGAAGACGAAAATCTTCAACTTCAATCAGAACATGACAAGAATATGGGAAAATGGGTACAAGAAGCCATATGGAAGATTGAAAATAATATCAAAAACTCATCTAAAGGTAAGAAAAAGGAGAAGAATTTAAGTGAATGGTTTTATTGTGATGGAATTGTTTATTGAAGATAAAACATTTCAAATTTTGATTTTTGCTTGCTGCATATATGCTGTTTTCATAAAAAAATGAGAAACATATACCTAAATTGTTTAGTTTTAATGTTTGAAAAGCTAATTACAAACTTATGATTAAGTTTACATTACGATTTGTTTAATCAAAAGAATTCTAAAATATGAAAACACAAAGTTTGTTTCAAATTAAACAAAAACATGTTTGTAATTATATGCTTGCAAATGATTTTGATCAATATGCTTGTCATTTCCTAAACTTAAAATGTTACAATATGAGGATGATTTTATTGATATACCATATGATGAGTAAGAGGAACTTTTATAATCCAGATATGAATTTTTCATTGATATAAAAAAAATGATGCTCATTTATAAAGATACAAGTTAAAAACTTTGAACATTTTTTATTTTTCCTAAATTTTATGAACTTTGTTTCATAGGTTGAAAAACCTATTTAAAAAAAAAAAAAAAAAAAATTAAGAATACATTATTTATGATAATTATAACCACTATGAATTTCTTATGATGAAATTTGTGACATGATGAAGATGAATCTGATAGAATATATGAATTTATATTTGCAAGATAAATTGATAATGAAGATTACTTGTTTTGTAGCTTCTATTTTATAAGTGATTACAGGTTCTGAAGATGCATTGATCAAAGCAATTGAAGATGTTATGCTAAAAGTTCTGATGAATTTAAAGAGAGTAGA
>CM035409.1:149350639-149355639 GCA_020310875.1 Ceratopteris richardii
TTAAATCTTATTTCCCATTTAGTCAACTATCCAATTGACTAGACATTTATCCAATTGTTTAGGCCTTCCAGTTGTATTAGATTTATTGATTCGAACCATTAGCTTATCAATTAATTTATTTAAGCAGTTTTGCAACAATATTCTTTCCCATTACTTTCATCAAGAACCATTAGCATATCAATTAATTCATTCAAACAGTTTAGCATCATATTGTTTCATTAGTTTCTCCATTACTTTCCTTGATGTCTTCTAAGTTAGTTCATGAGTCTGAGCACAGTACTATTGAAAATATTGAAAATATTGAAAATGTTCCGCCAACTCTAGATAGACTAGAACCCTCTAGCTTACCTGAAAGTTTAGTAGAAGAACCCATTATGGAAGTTTCAATCTCATATCAGGAAGCTGTTGCTATGTACGAGGCTGCCCGTCCTTACGGTCCATAGCTAGTTAAAACTATTTACTTTTGGTAAGAAAACTTTAGTTTCAGTCATAGAATTAGGTAATTTATATTGTTTTGTCATTAGAACCCTTATTTCCTTAAGCCTGAGTCTGCTACAGACACCCTGCGTGTGCCGAACGATTTAGGCAGATGACTTGATCCACCATCCAAGCATCTCTCAGGACCCGACATTGGTGAACCCGACGTGAACAAACGGCCTTGCAGCTCAGGTATAAAATTTAAATTTTTTGTGCATGTGCATACATGATATCGACAGGTTGGATTGCAGAAGCTTCTTCATCCGTGGGAGCAGTGGCTTTGTCTTTGACTCCTTGCACTCTTCTAGGTGTTGAGGGCTGTTCCCTAGGGAACTGAGCACCTCCACGAAGAGTGGCAAGTAGCTATCCTCATCTCGCCACCCCTTTCATCGACATTAGAAGCAAGAACGTTTGCACAATCATCCATTAGCAACTGATGTATTAGATTTTGATTCTATTAGAAATTGTATAAACCTATACACAAGTCACTTTTTAAGCCTCTTCTTCGATTCAGATTCCAGGTATTTATATTTGGATTCTTTTTTCTTGCACATAATTAAATGAACATGACATCTAATGTAGAGAATCTTCTGCATGATATGGAAGCACGATTAATTTCATCTATAGATTTAAAGCTTAATTCCAAGTTTGAGTCCTTAAACTCGTTTCTTTCAATCTTAACTACAGTAGTATCTGATTTTAATGCAAATCTTAAGTCAATAGATACTCAATTTGATCACGAGTTTAGGAATTTAGAAGGAATTCTTCATTATGAACTCTCAAATTTGAATGAAAATATGGAAACAATAGCAAATCATGTAAAAGAAATTTCATCATTCAAAACGATTGGTCATGAAATTGCAAGTTTAAAGGAGAACATTGAAAGGTTAAACAATCAAATACACGAAAGTGGTACATGTGAATGCAAAGATAGATATCAAGTACGAGTTCAAAGTAGATCTATGTATTCTATTGACCAAAATCCTTTATCTGATCATAGAAAAGTTGATCCTAAGGCTTTATATCAAAGACCGAAGAGAACTGTAAGATGCTTCTGGTGTGACCAACTAGGTCATACTTATGGGAATTGTATGGCCTATGAGAAAGCATGTAGCCAACAATTGGTATTAGAAAGTGAACAGAAAATATGTGATTATCAAACACAATTACCTTTGAGATTAAACTTAGGTAGAGGAGGGATGATAGACTATTATGACCAAACAAAATTTAATCCTAAAACCAAACTTCAAAAACAATGGAAACCTAAGAGTCATAATGAGAAAAGCAATATATGTCAATTACATTCTATGAACACCAAGATAGTGACTAAATGTGAATGCTTGGATAATGATCAAAACCTTATTAAACCTAAATCTATGAATAACATTGATCTTCAAATTAAATCTAAGGATCAAGATACATTGAAAAAGTTTAAGAAAGAAGAAGATGTAAAGATAAAAGATGATGAAAATGAACAATCAATTGATGGAAATATAGACATACAGGCGGTTAAAACAGAACCTAAAGTTATAGAAATTGACAATAAATGTGATCAAAATAAAAATGATGAAAGAATAGTACAAACATCTGAAGACGAAAATCTTCAACTTCAATCAGAACATGACAAGAATATGGGAAAATGGGTACAAGAAGCCATATGGAAGATTGAAATATCAAAAACTCATCTAAAGGTAAGAAAAAGGAGAAGAATTTAAGTGAATAGTTTTATTGTGATGGAATTGTTTATTGAAGATAAAACATTTCAAATTTTGATTTTTGCTTGCTGCATATATGCTGTTTTCATAAAAAAATGAGAAACATATACCTAAATTGTTTAGTTTTAATGTTTGAAAAGCTAATTACAAACTTATGATTAAGTTTACATTACGATTTGTTTAATCAAAAGAATTCTAAAATATGAAAACACAAAGTTTGTTTCAAATTAAACAAAAACATGTTTGTAATTATGCTTGCAAATGATTTTGATCAATATGCTTGTCATTTCCTAAACTTAAAATGTTACAATATGAGGATGATTTTATTGATATACCATATGATGAGTAAGAGGAACTTTTATAATCCAGATATGAATTTCTCATTGATATAAAAAAAAATGATGCTCATTTATAAAGATACAAGTTAAAAACTTTGAACATTTTTTATTTTTCCTAAATTTTATGAACTTTGTTTCATAGGTTGAAAAACCTATTTAAAAAATAAAAAAAATTAAAAAAAATTAAGAATGCATTATTTATGATAATTATAACCACTATGAATTCCTTATGATGAAATTTGTGACATGATGAAGATGAATCTGATAGAATATATGAATTTATATTTGCAAGATAAATGATAATGAAGATTACTTGTTTTGTAGCTTCTATTTTATAAGTGATTACAGGTTCTGAAGATGCATTGATCAAAGCAATTGAAGATGTTATGCTAAAAGTTCAGATGAATTTAAAGAGAGCAGATTGAAGATGAAGCAGATTGAAGATAAAATTGATTTTTAGGTCGTATTTTTCTTTGTCTTAAAATTTTGTTTTACGTATTTTATTTGCATTCATATAAAACTAATTGATAAAAACTGGAATGAAGAATATTAATTTATAAAGGACTCTATTTAACCATATTAGGAAAATAGACATAATTTATATTTCTACATTTATAGATTAAGTGAGATTTGTTAAAAATAGAAGGATTTGTAGTTCATTTAGATAACGAAAGTAGTTGTATATGTGTAGGGGCATATTGTTGCATGATTCATGTCTGTGAAAACCTAGATCTTTCTTGTCCATGCAGCTAGATCCTTAGCTCGGATTAAGGGGTTAAGCCTTTCCCCTTTAAAACAAAAAAGTAGCGAAAAAAAAAAAATATTGACATGGAAGTTATACCTTCTTCCACCCCAAAAAGGTATTTACATTTATTATCAATATGAAGTTTACATCATATTTATATGAAGAAAACTAGTTGTGAAAAAACACATCTAGTGATTAAAATTGGGCATGCAAGGCGGCTGTCTGTCCAAGTAGATTTAGTAGATTTCTTTGGCATGCTTGATTGCTCATATGTGAATGCATATATATGACAAAACCTGCATTTGAATGAATGAAAATGAATTCTGTTTTATACTAATCTTTACATAGTTTATAAATGGATAAAATGTAAACAAATGTTTGTTGATTGAAAAGGTTAATAGTTTACCTTTATACTTTAATATGTTTTCATTGCCAGATGTAATTGAAATAAACTTCATGTGCATGTTGAAAAGATTTAAAATTTGATAAGATTAAATATATTTAAAAAAGAATTGATGCTGTTTTATGATTTAATTTCAGGATAATCATTGAAAATGTTGCTTCCCTAAATCTGCAAGTTGGCCCATCGGGACGATGTCCAGGTTTGGTGGCGGTGGATGTCGGGAAGATTTGCATCTTCCAATTGATGGCCCGAAAAATTAAAATATTTATTGGTGAATTCTAAACCTCTTTTATATCACTGTTGATCAGTTGTGCTAATTGGATTAACTATTTTGAAAATGTTATCAGGTATGAAGGATGAAGCAGGACATATGTTCATATTAGGGTTTACCCTAAGTACTTAATTAATGAGTATTTATATTTATACATGCTAGAAACATGGGTATATAACTCTAGTTCATATGATTTATGACAATAGGGTTCATTTGAAGGGTCTCAAAAGGTTCTAATAGGTTCATGTTAGAGTTTATTTATGTTCCAAAGGGTTAATGATAGGGTTTATTTAAATGTTAATGAGCTAATGGTAGGATTCCAAAAGGGTTTTAAGGGGTTTAGTGTGCAAGAATGAAGATTAGCCTTAGTTTGAAGGGTTGAAACAAATAATATTTAATGAAATTAATCTATAATTTAACATTGGTTAACCTACAAATTTAATTTATGGTTTAATTTGTTAATTTAATAGTGTGTATACTTTTAAATACTAAGGTTCTAATTAATTAAACCCTTAAACTAAGATTGAATTAAATGATTTATTTAAAATAAGAAATATAGGCTAATTAAATTAAAAATGGTAAATTAAATGGATAAATAACTAGTGGTCTATATGAGTACTAGGAAAAAGAATGGTTTATAGAAGATGTGTAACTAAAGTGATTGAAAGAGTGGGTGGAATAAATGATGCAATTAAAGGAGGTTAAAGAGAAACTTTAAATGAATGGTGTATATGAAAAAGGTTAAAAGAATGGAGTAAGTGAGTTGTGTAAATAAAGTCAATTTAAAGTGTGGTGAAAGTAAGGAGATTAAAGTGTGGTTGTAGATTAAAAGTTAAAACCAAAAGAGTGGATTAGGAAGGACTTGTGTATGTATTTAAATGTGTGTTGAGCTCAAGTTTCTCCTAATGTTTTTTGCAGGTACTGTCTCCTGCTCTTTACTTTCTTCTATTTTTCCTTCTTTCTCATTAGACCCTCCTCGTGCTCGGGATATTGAGCCGTCATGTCCTGCTGTGTACGATGATCTTGATATGCCCCATGCTGCTGCATGAAT
>CM035409.1:149360639-149398139 GCA_020310875.1 Ceratopteris richardii
TCAATCCTGGAAGTATTCTTGAGACCAAAGCCCCTTCAAGATGATAGAATCCAAGAAATAAGAGAATAATGGCTGGAATGCTGAGAATAGTGAAGATGAAGAGGAAATTTCTAGGGTTTGGATTATCTTGAGCAAATCTACACCATTTTCTACAATCTTGGTGTCTATTCCATGCTATTTTATCAGCAAAACACAATTATGAAGTCAAAATCAAAAAATATCACCTAGATCATACAAACGAGACAATCGCGATTCTATGCAAACAGACGATTTTCAGCTTCAGCACCATTTTTCATCAACTCATCACTCAACACAACAGTATTCAGCTCTCTTCATACACATTCTACAGATTTACACAATAGAAACTCACAAATCTCCATGGATACACAAGATCTAGACTCACAAATCAAAGAAACCACATAGAAGAGGAGAAACACGATTTTTAGCAGAAACTCCTTCTCTATTCACTTGGATAGCAAGTACACATATGATTAGCCAACCCCCTCATAATAGAGGAAATTAGCTTATATACATTTTCAAGTGTCCCTTTTCACACTTGGATTTTGGTCCTTTCCTTTATTATTCTAAAAATATGCTATCTAGGAGTTTCCAAGAATTCTAGAAAAAACTACATAAGATTCTATCCTACATAAGGAAGACTCTTCCTTATTTTTACAATAATTGCATAAATATTTCTACAAATTTCTATCATTTTACAATTATTTTCCTTCAAAAAGGTTTCCAAAAATGCATCTTCCAACATCCTTCCCCTCCTAAGCCTTTCGGCTCCTGACGAAAGATTTTCCTGCTCCTCTGCACTGATCACTTTTCTTCATTTCTTATCCTTCATATTCTATAATTTTAGCCTTGTTTTCTTCATGGCTTGGCTGAGTGTCCAATGTTTCTAAATCTGCCATGTCTTCTTGAACACCTGAAATTTTTTGCTCAAAAACATATGAGATCAGCTTTATTTCTTGTACCTTTTCTTTCTCCAACACCTGTTGAGTTTCTTCAGAAAAATATCCTTCCTTTGTTTGCATCTCCTTTTCCTGGATTATAGTTTCCTGGGACAAATTGTATTCAGTTTCTTCACCAAAATTTCCCTGACATTCACCTGCTTGTTCTTCCTGTCTCTCCTTTTCCTGTGCTAAAACTGTTTCAGCTATTTCTAAATTTTTGACCTGATCATTGCCTCTATCTTCTTTGTATCCTTCTTCCTGTTCATCAATGTCCATGATGTCCATTTCTACCTCTTGTTCTTGATCCTCATTGGATGTGAATTCCTCATTATTCTTCAAATCATGCAGCACATCCTTTATACTCTGAATGATTTCTTTTTCCACTACTTTCCTTGTAACCTTTTGAACATTACCTTTCTCACATACTTCCTCTACCTCCTGTAGTGGATCTTGTTCTGTGCCTTTTCATTCTATGACTGAGCTGTACACCTGTGCCTTCTTAGCTATTTCTTCTATGCTCTCATCCAGTTTAAAGTAGGTCTGTGAGGGTTGTGTCCATATAGATTTCATCCCACTATGCACTATTCCACAACTAACTTCTTCCCTTATTTCACTTGCTTGTTCTATCATTACTACCTTTCCCTTCATTATTCTTCTTTCATCTTCCAGACTAAGCTCTTTTTCTGCCTGCTCCTAAAGTGGTTTCTCTTGAGACTTCTTCTTTAATTCCTCAGGTGTCTTTTGTTTCTCAGAGGTCTGTATAATGACATTGGGAGTATTTGGTATTGATAAATTTAGACTTTTTAACAGAAAGCTCTCAATATCACTGTCAGAATCAGATGAGAAGTGTGAAGGTCCTCCTTTTTCTGGTTCTGTGGGTCTTGATACTTCTTCCACCAAGGATGGCTTCTGTGTTTCTTCCATGACTACTTCCTCTCTCTCTTTGGTGATACCAGTTTCAGCTTGGGATTTGCCCTTTCCCTTCTTGGTCAATTTCTTTTTTTGTACTGGCTTCTTTGGAACCTTCTTTTTCACCACCACAGTGGTTCTCGTCTCTGGGGGTCCTTGTAATTCCTTAAAATAGGCTAGAAATTCAACCTCTTTTCTGACAAATACCTCCTCAGTTTCAGCTGTCATCATTTGGTCATGAAGAGCTTCATAGTGCTCCACCTCCTCCTGAATCCAGTCTGTAGCTTTGCATGAGTAGTCTTCCAGCATTTTCTGGTATTGTGCTTCATACATAGCTCTCTTGTTATTCCCTTGGGTTAGATAGGTGTATAGTTGTTCTTTGCTTGTTTGGGGTGGATGTGGTTCACTAGAGGCTTGAACCTGTTTCTATGCCTCCTCATGTTCCTCTTTTGTGGCTTCCTCCATTTCTAGTTCCACCTTCCTTGGACCCAACCTTCTTTTCTTCACAGGAATTACTTCTTCAGATATCATTTTCCTTTTCATACCTGTTCCCCTCATACGGGTTTGTCCTTCTGTTTCCCTTTCAGTCAATTTCCTTGGAGGACTCTTGATTCCCGCCATAAGATTTCTGAAATACTGTGCCTCTGGAGCCAATTTTAGTTGATCTTCCATCCCAAGAACATGATAAATGATTCTTGTTAAGAACTGAGCTCCATTCATGAACTCCTTCTGCTCCCAGTGCTTTGCTGCTTCTTTCAGTTGTTCATGGATGTATGGTGAGACATCCATAACTCCAAAAGGTTTGGTTCTATCTTTGTTATTGAACATTAATAATGTGACTGACTTATGAGGCATTGTGTATGTTGGTAATTTTGGAAAACAAAAGTACTGTAAGAACATCCTTATAGCATATTCCTCATTCTCCCTTCCTTTGAAATCAGTGAATTTTGCATATCCTGTGTAAGTCTCCTTATTCTTTTTGACAAAACTTGGGTCAAGTTTGGTTCCCATTGTGTAGAATTGCAGTGCTGCTCTGATATGTTCTACCTTGATAGTGACACCTACTTCCTGATTATCCTTGTTTTTGACTTCGCATCTGAAATAGGCATCATTCCCTCTTCCTATTTCTGTCAAACTGTTCATTACCTGTGATACTCTCTCAAAATCAATGAAAAAGATAGGCTCCTCCAATATCCTGTGCAGCCCTACTGCCTTCCATCTTTTCATGTTGACTTCCACTCTTTGGAACCTGTAGAACTCCTGGCACAACATTGTATACTTGTATCCTCCTACCCCCACCGTGAATATGTGCTGGCCAATTATATTTAGGGTCTCCTTAAGTTCCTTCACCACTTTCTCAGCTTCTGGAATTTCTGATTCTTCCTCTGACTCTAAGTCCACCTGCTCCTCCACAGCTTCACTATCCAGAAACCAATGGCCTCTTGATAGCACAACTGATTCTGCCTTGAAGTCATGAATTGGCAGCTCCTTGGTGTTCACCATTTTCTGAGGAAACTAAAATAAAGAAAAACTCTACCCACATAAGTTGCAAGAAATCAAAGAGTAATATGTAGGAATTCATTTTCAGAAGTCATGTCATAAGAATGAGAAAATCAAAAATAAACTTCATTTCTCCAGAAAAGACTTAACAAGTGATCATCACAAGTGTAGCAAGATGTCTAGTGCAGTCCCTTTTCCTAACCATTCTTTTGGAAAGATAAATCATGTATCAAATGATAGAAAACAAAAAATTAACAAAAAATTTAACTAAAGATGATTTTTGTAAAAAAACAACAGAAAGTAAACAATTTCTCACAATTTCTCATTCTCTTTTTTTCAACAGATTTTTTTTTTCAAATACTTTTTTCCATTTCTTTTCTTTTTTCATTTTCATTTTTTTTTCATAATAATTTCTTCTTTCTTTCCTTCCCCTCCTAATTCTCTTTTTAGAAAAGAAAATCAGGTCTACTATGTATTTTTTCATAATTTCTTTGATTTTCTAGATATAGTTCAAATCCGGATGATCTTTCTTCCACTAAAACAATTCTGATTTTTTAACCCAGTACTTCCTGACTCCAATTGGTCTGGCTCCCAGCAACCAATCATTCCCTTTGGATAAGTATTTTGTAGGAGCTTTTGGTCTCCATATCCATTTTGTCCTTGATTCCTGTTTTAATGAGTAGACCTGTTGTAGACTTTGATTCCATGTGCTTTTTGCTCTGATGCTTTGATTCTTTGAACCTTGCCATGATTGCCATCTTCTTCTTATCTCACCACCCTTCTTTGTTCCTCCAATCCTTTGCTGATTTGGATCATATGAAGCTTGATTATTTAGCATTTGTATTGGTAATGTCTATGTATCCTCAAGTGCAAAAGTGAATCCTTCCAAGTGTATATTATGCACATCTGATTGAAGTTCCTGTTTTTCATTACTCAATAGAAATATTAAAAACCTTTTGTCATTTATGTTCAATTTAATCTTCATTTTTTCAAAATCCAAGATCACTTTACGTTGTTGAAGCCATGGTTGACCTAAAATCACTTTTTCAGTCATCAAATTATCTGGCCATTCTTCACAGTCTATTGTCGTATATTCTTCATTAAACTTTACTTCAATAGTTAGTGAAGACATGCTCTGTACTACTTGACCTTCCAAAGTTTTGATTAGGGTTCTACTTTCTTTCCTTTTTATGTTGAATTTACTTACCAGGCTGAACTAATCAGATTTACTTGTGCTCCAGAATCTATCAAAACCCTAATGTTTTCATTTTGAAAATCCATTATCATCACAGGGACATGTTCCTTTGGTTTGAGAGGAGATTCACACAGACAGACTTCCCTAAGCTCATTGATTTTTCTTATCCTTTCCATAGCTTCCTGTTGGGCTTCTTTTCTAATGTCCTCCTCTTCTCTTTTCCTGTTTTGGGCTTGTTGCAACCTTCTCCATTCATCAACAGTTAATGCGCAATCATACCTCTTAACTCTACATCCACTTATAAAGTTTGGCATGATTTCTCCTTCTATGTCAGCTAGTTGAATGGCTCCACTGTTGCTTATTTGATGTATAATATATGGTCCATGTCCTTTTTTCTGGAACTTTTTTTGATGTTCTCTGACTGTGTAAGCCAGCACTAGATCTCCTACTTGTAGATCTTTCTCTTTTATGTGAACATCATGATAAGCTTTTTGTCTTTTCTTGTCCACATATAAACTCATAATGGCCTGGAGTCTAGATGCTCCCAACTTTTCCAATTCTATCACTCTTTCTGATAGTTCATGTCCAGTCCAATTATAGTGACTTCCTACTTTTAATGTTGGAATAAGGAATTCCATAGGTAAAACTGCATTTTGTCCATATACTAGATTGAATGGTGTGCTCTCTATTGCAGTTTTGTAAGCCACTCTATAAGCCCATAGGACATGATTAAGTTGTAGATCCCAATCATTTCTATTTGTGTTTACTAATTTTGGTAGTACAGTACAAAGTACTTTATTAGTACTTTCTGCTAGCCCATTGGCTTGTGGGTGATATGGGGCTGATTTTCTATGACTGATCAAGAAATATTCACTGATGTTTTCTATGATCTGGTTTATAAAATGAGTCCCCCTATCACTTACTAGTTAAATTGGAAGTCCAAATCTGGTGATAATGTTTTCATATAGGAATCTGGCAGTAGTATTAGCATCATTTCTCTTTGTGGCTTTGGCCTCAGCCCACTTTGTCAGGTAGTCTGTAGCCACTATGATGTATTCAGCATGGGATTGTTTTGCTGGAGGATGTATAGGTCCAATGAAATCCAATCCCCATTTACTAAAGGCTCTCGCTGAAATTAATGGAACCAATGGCATGTCATTTCTTCTGTTTGGTTGACTTAGCCTTTGACAGATATCACATTTTTTTACATAAGTTCTTGCATCAAGGAATAGCGTTGGCCACCAAAAGCCAGAATATAAAATGAGTTTGGCAGTTCTGTCACTTGAGAAGTGTCCTCCTGCCACTCCAGAGTGTGCCATTTCCAACATTTCCAGATATTTATTCTCAGGAACACAAATTCTTAGGTATCCATCCATTCCTCTCTTATACAACTGTTCCCCTATCAATTGATATTCCTCAGAGATTACTTGTAAGTTTTTTGATTCTGTACCAGTTTTCACTTGTTTTCCTTTCTCCTTCCTTCTCAATTCTCCAATGATATTCTCACTCCAATCTGGATTTTTCTGGAACCAATATAGAGTTATAAACTCTGAGTCTTGTAATGCTTGGCACTTCTTGCAATTGGCAATGTATTTCGATACATCTTGAATTTTATTAGGCCAATGTACCCCCATCCTATTGAGATTACTTAGGGTGACTACCCTAGAAGCATGAGTGCAAGGGTTCCAATGATGAGCTCTCCTCAGGTATTCTTGTTGGTCCTCCTCAGGAGTGCAATATTCTAATATGCCAGTGTGGTTGAGATGGTATAAATGCCCAACTAGTAACATGAAGTTCCTGCTTTGCAAAACTAGGTGTGCATTATTGCCAATTGTTCTACAAGGTCCCATGGTTAATAATGGTACTAAAGTCATGGCCCACTCAGGAACACTTTCTACCTTAAAGAGATAAGTGTCTGGCAGATTGTCATCTAAAGGTGAACTGGGTTCTTCAGACTGGATTCAAGATAAATGATCTGCCCTCAAGTGCGTTTTCCCTTGTCTGACCACTACTTCAAACTCAAATTCCATTAGCAATAAAAACCATCTGACTATTCTCCCAGTGTGATAAGGTTTATTTACCAAATATAATAAAGCTTGATGGTCTACAAAGAACTTAAACTTGTTGGCCAAAAGGTAATGTCTGTATTTTTTTACAGCAAATACCATGCCCAATCCCTCTCTTTCAGTGGTCGTGTAATTTTTCTCTGCTAGATTCAATTGTCTACTAGCATAGGCCACTGGAAAATCTAACTTTCTTCCTTCTATTGGTTGTGCTAACACACATCCCAAAGCATAATTGGAAGCATCCACATGGACATGAAAAATTTTGTCCCATTGAGGTGTTTTCAGAATTGGGGCTGTTACCAAACAAGTTTTTAGAGTTTCAAAGGCTTGGTCACACTCCTCGGTCGTAATTAGGGCATATAAGGGTTTTGCTATGTCAACAAATTTATGTACTAAGCAAATACATCCCTATATTTTCTTGCCAAATTTCTTAGTGCCTCTTCTTCTTGAGTTGTCATGTCATCAGCCACTACAATGTGTCTTTCTTCTCCCTCCTCCTGAGTGATCATGATCTTTTTAGTTTCTTCCTCATTATCATAAGCCTCTCCTTTCTTCTTTTCCCTCTTTGGTTTCCTTCTGAGAAGTAATCTATTTTCCACTTCATAAGTCTTGAAATTTTCTGGTACATCAAATTGTTGGTCTTTGTTCACTTCCTTTGTCTTCTTCTCATTTTCCTGATTTTCTTCTGTTTCTTTGTGTTTGTTTTTCTTGTACTTACTTGAAATCTTATCCTTAATAGCATCTTCAGCTTTTACTTCCTCCAAGAATTGTGTCTTTCCTTTTTGTAATATTATTTCTTCTTCTATGTCCTCTTCTGTTCTGGATACCTTTATCATTTGAATTCCAATGTGAAAAATATCATATCCTTCTTCATTTTGAAATTCCACTCCTACATATTCATCACTGGCTAGATCCATGGTAGCCAAAATTTGATTCCACCCATAGGGCTCAAATTCCTCATCCTTGAATTGTTGAGGTACATAATTCTCATCTTGTAGCCCTCTTTCTTCCACACAATCCTCTCTTCTTAATCTCCTTTTCCTATTGGTCAGATTTCTTATCATATTGCACCTCCATACAGATGATTCAGCTTCCTCCTGGTCCTCCATTTCTGATTCCTCACTCAACTCTTGATTCTGATGAATTTTATACCATTCTTGAGGGGGTATGTCACAGTAGTGCCCATTTCTTAGATTTACCTTGGTTATTCTTCCTTTGCTCTGTAGGTATAAGCAATCATTACCCCAATCTTGTACAATTTGCATTTGTCTCATGAATGGTCTTCCTAGGATAATTTCATATGAAGTAGATTGTGGGAATTCAACTATAGCAAAGGTATGTTCTATCTCTATCCCACATATGTCCACAATCACTTTTTCCCATATTCCTAGGGGTTTTTCAATGTGTCCATCTGCAAGTTGCAATCTCATTTTTGTGGGTAATAATTCACTTTTTCCCTTTTTTTCCCAAGTTTGTTTAGTCATGATGGCCACTCCTGATCCACTATCCAAAATAGCTTTGGCCTGGTTTTTACCAAATTGTATTTTTAAAGTTGAGTTTCCCTCTTCTCCCTCACAATATCCTCCTATCTTATCAATGGGAATATACCACAACTCCTCCATTTCCTGTAGTTGTGAGTGAAGATTTTCTGGTGTTGTCTCCCATTTTTTCACTTGGTTCTGTAGGTGAGGATTTTGTTTTATTAAATCTTCCCATGTGGTGTGATACAAAAATGTGCATCTTTTGTCTATATTCACTCGGAGTGTTACTTGTGGGTTTTCTTCCTTGATACTCTTTCCTCTTGTTTTTGTTGTCTCAGATTCCTCAACTGTTTTTTGAGAATTGTCTTCTTCCCCATTTTGAGTTGTACTTCGCGAATGATCTGTTTACACTTCTACATTCTTTCATGTTCTAAGTCTGGCATAGGATAAGCCATTGTATGGTCAGCAGGGCTTGGTCCCTCTTGAATTCTTCCTTTGTATGCTTTTATCAGAGTGTCTAGACTTTTTGAATTTCCTATTTCCAACTGGGTCTGTGTCTTTGAAGAAGAAGTATTGTTTGATTGTTCTCTATTTTCTTCTTCCATATTTTTACTCATTTTTTGCTTCCTCTCCCATTTCCCTTTTTGTCTATTTTTCTTCACTTTTAAGTTTGATTCTTCATTTTGTTCCTTAGTTGTTCTTTGTTGTTTTGTTTGTGACCTTGTTACAACATTTACATCCACTAACTCAATGTCACTCAATTCTTCCTATTCCATGATACTGACTGCTTTTAGTGGTATGTTATTAGATGTGTTTTGTTGTTTTTGGGGATTTTTTGGGCAATCCTTTATCAAATGCTCCCTACCACAATCCTTGCAATATGCTCCTTCTATTCTTAATGTAGGAGGTTGTGGACAATCTCTAATAAAATGATCTCCCCCACACCTATAACAAGTTATCTTTGGTCCTCCTTTGAATTGAGGTTTTTGATTGGACATGTAATTATTGGTTATGTACATGAAAGTGGCAGTGTCCATCTCAATTATTCCATTTCCCAAGTCTAAGGCTTGTAATTCTGGCTCTCTTGATTCATAACCTTCCCATTCTTCTTGAAATCCCTCATTCCATTGATAATCTTCTTTGTATGGTGACTTTGTTCTTGAATTTCCCTCCTCTACTGGTGCGTATTTGATTGGCACTACATTTGCTGGTATAGGAGGTTGTTGCCCTAGCACAGGTCTTGGTTGCTCACTATACCCTGATTCTCTTTGGCTCCCATAGTCTCTCTCCTTTATGGGTTGTTTATTATAGAAGCATTCCTCCCTGGTATGGTTGGTCCATTTCCTCTCTAGTGTACAGTATTTGAGTGTCTTTTTGTCTTGCAAATGTGGAGGTTTTTTATATGGACAATGTTGTATCAGATGACTTTCTCCACAATTGTAGCATTTTTTATTTGTGTTTATCCTGGAGTGTATCAAATTAGTTTTAGTACTTACCTCTAGGGCCTTAGCAATGGCCTGAGCCAACTCTTTTGCTGGAGGAATTTTGTCTTCATATGATCTGGGTTGATCAAATGCTAACAAATCTTGGCCTCTATTGTCCTCCAAATCTATTGCTTCTTTCACAGAAGCTCCTAGATCAGGGCATCTCCTGTAGTATACTAGGGTTCTTAATTGAGCACTTCTCAACCCTTCTATGAATAGGGATACCTGTCTAGCCATGGAAGGGACTTCCTCTTTAGGGCATCTATCAATATATTGCTTAAATCTCCTGGCTGCCTCTCTGACATTTTCATCTTTTTGTTGCTTAAAACTATGTATCAAAGTGGCTGTGCTATGTTTTATCCTAGTCTTTGAGAATTCTCCAATAAAGGCCTCTAAGAAGGATTCAATATCTAGGTACATTTCTTTTCTTAAAGGGATGAACCTAATGCTGGTCCAGTTAGGGTTAGACCAAATGCCTCAAATTGAACTTTGTAATCTTCCACCTCCTCCGCTCTAATTAATTGCCTAAACTCTGCAGCATGAGCATGGGGATCTGAATACCCTTCATATTGATTTTT
Organism: Ceratopteris richardii; assembly: GCA_020310875.1. Lineage (NCBI taxonomy): Eukaryota > Viridiplantae > Streptophyta > Polypodiopsida > Polypodiales > Pteridaceae > Ceratopteris > Ceratopteris richardii. The sequence continues at coordinate 149,370,812 of CM035409.1, forward strand.
CATACATTTGGCTACTTGATATGGTCTAAGCATTCTACCCTGAGGTTGCCAATGGTGTCTTCTTCTGAGTGGAAATTCATTATATCCTTCTGGTTCTTTGTCAAAGGGATTTGGTGAAGCATGTGTCCTTCTCCCATGTTGTTGCTCCATATTAGTGTAGTTTTCATATGGTCTAGGTAAATCTGGTTGTCCCATGTTATGTTCCCAAGGTCCTTTGTCAGCACATTGTTCTAAGTCATTTGAATTTTCTGGGTCTGGGGAGAAGATGTACACACACCCCTGCCTATCCTCATACCTACCATCTTTGAACTAGGCTACAGGTGTTATGTTTAAGGGAACTTCTAAGTTTCTCAATCTAATGAGAAACTTATGCATCCCATCCTGATATACATAGGTGCCAAACCTATTTGTATACATGTACTTGAGGATGTTTCTGTAATCCCCAGTTTCAATGGGCTCATTTGTTTCATTTAAATTTTCCAGGTTGTTTTCTTGCCCTATATTTCTTTCTTGAGCTTCCCCTACTCCTGACTCTACCTCCTTCCTTCCTAGGTCTTGCTTGGTAAGTGAATTTAGTTTGTTCCCAGACCTAAGGATCATTCAGCTAATTTTCACGATTTTGAACTTAGAATCGTGTTTTTCACGATTTTCTGTTCAAACTAGTTATTTTCTACTATTTTCTGTTGAAAATTGTGTTTTTCACAATTTTTTAACTAGGGTTGTGTTTTTTCACGATTTTATGACTAAAATCGTGTTCTTTCACGATTTTGTGCTCAAAATCGTGTTTCTCACGATTTTGTGCTCAAAATCGCGTTTTTCACGACTTTGTGCTCAAAATCATGTTTTTCACGATTCTGTGTACAAAATCGTGTTTTCCACGATTTTGTGACTAGGCAATTGCTTTTTCACAATTTTATGACTAAAATCGTGTTTTTCACGATTTTGTGTTCAAAAATCGTGTTTCTCACGATTTTGTGCTCAAAATCGTGTTTTTCACGATCTTGTGCTCAAAATCGTGTTTTTTCACGACTTTGTGCCAAAATCGCGTTTTTCACGATCACCTGCAAGTTTACCTAACAATCACCATCATTAATCACAAAATCGCGATGTTGTACAGAAAATCGTGTTTTTTCAAATTTGCTAATTTTTGACAAATTTTTTGCTTTTCTCTTACTTGGTCCCTATCATTCTCATCCACACAGCTCCAATACAACTTCCTAAGAAGAAAAGAAATTTGTTTGATTTTTTTTATGAATTTTATGAATTTTTTTAGTATTTTGCCCTAAAATAAAGGTGAACACTTTACTTAGGGTTCCTGGTTTTGGTGATCTACTGATCCTAAGTTTTTTGATTGGTTATGATTTCTTATGGCTCAGCTATCACAACAGTTCATAAGAAAGTTTTTCCAAAGAAAATGTGCTATGAAGTGCAAGCAATTTTTGCAAAGATAAACTCAATCACATATTTTTCTTCAAAATGCAGCTCAACTCAAGATTTATGCTCAGATTTGGTTAACAAATGAATCTTTTCTACTTGCATCTAGCTACTTTAACTGACTTTTCCTTAGTGCAACAATGTTATCTTCCCAAGATCCGCATTGGTACCTAGTACTTGGTCAAAAAGAACTCTAAAAATGCAAGAATAGACACATGTTACCTCATCTTCACCTTTCTTGGCTTATATCTTCCACACACCTGCACTTTTGCTTCCAAAATGTAATGAGCAACTATCAATTTACAAAAATTTCAGCACTTCCATTTCTAAAAGATGATCTATTGCTTTCTTTTCCCAAAAGACAAACAAAAGACATCTACCTTTTCATGTTCACATTTCTTGATTAAAGAGTGTTACCTTTCCCTTGTGTTTGTTACCATCATCAATAGAAGATCCAGCAAGGTCCAACTTCAATGAAGCTTTTGAATTACTCCCCGGCAACGACGCCAAAAAATGTTTGTTATTGATCTTTGGAGTTGTCCTCTCCAATCATTTAGCATAAAAAATCAACAAACATCTTTATTTTGTCAATCCTAGAAGTATTCTTGAGACCACAGCCCCTTCAAGATGATAGAATCCAAGAAATAAGAGAATAATGGCTGGAATGCTGAGAATAGTGAAGATGAAGAGGAAATTTCTAGGGTTTGGATTATCTTGAGCAAATCTACACCATTTTCTACAATCTTGGTATCTATTCCATGCTATTTTATCAACAGAACACAATTATGAAGTCAAAATCAAAAAATATCACCTAGATCATACAGACGAGACAATCGTGATTCTGTGCAAACAGACGATTTTCACCTTCAGCACCATTTTTCATCAACTCATCACTCAACACAACAGTATTCAGCTCTCTTCATACACATTCTACAGATTTACACAATAGAAACTCACAAATCTCCATGGATACACAAGATCTAGACTCACAAATCAAAGAAACCACATAGAAGAGGAGAAACACGATTTTCAGCAGAAACTCCTTCTCTATTCACTTGGATAGCAAGTACACAAATGATTAACCAACCCCCTCATAATAGAGGAAATTAGCTTATATACATTTTCAAGCGTCCCTTTTCACACTTGGATTTTGGTCCTTTCCTTTATTATTCTAAAAATATGCTATCTAGGAGTTTCCAAAATTTCTAGAAAAAAATACATAAGATTCTATCCTACATAAGGAAGATTCTTCCTTATTTTTACAATAATTGCATAAATATTTCTACAAATTCCTATCATTTTACAATTATTTTCCTTCAAAAAGGTTTCCAAAAATGCATCTTCCAACACATGCATTCATGTATGTATGCATGCATGTATGTATGCATATGCATGCATGTATGTATGCATATGCATGCATGTATGCATATGCATGCATGTATGCATATGTATGTATCATGTATGCATATGTATGTATCATGTATGCATATGCATTCGTGTATGTATGCATATGCATGCATTCATGTATGTATGCATATGCATGCATGCATGTATGTATGCATATGCATGCATGTATGTATGCATATGCATGCATGTATGTATGCATATGCATGCATGCATGTATGCATATGTATGTATCATGTATGCATATGTATGTATCATGTATGCATATGCATGCATGCATGTATCCATATGCATGCATGCATGTATGCATATGCATGCATGTATATATATGCATGTATGCATATGCATGCATGCATGTATATATATGCATGCATGCATATGCATGCATGCATGTATGCATATGCATTTCCCTCATGCATGCATGCATGCATATGCATGCATGCATGTATGCATATGCATGTATCCATATGCATGCATGTATGCATATGCATGCATGCATGTATGCATATGCATGCATGCATGTATGCATGTATGCATATGCATGTATCCATATGCATGCATGCATGTATGCATATGCATGCATGCATGCATATGCATGCATGTATGCATCTATGCATATGCATGTATCCATATGCATGCATGCATGTATGCATATGCATGAATGCATGTATGCATATGCATGAATGCATGTATGCATATGCATGCATGTATGCATATGCATGCATGCATGTATGCATATGCATGCATGCATGTATGCATATGCATATCCCTCATGCATGCATGCATGTATGCATATGCATTCATGTATACATATACATGCATGTATGCATATGCATGCATGCATGTATGCATATGCATGCATGCATGTATGCATATGCATGCATGCATGTATGCATATGCATGCATGCATGTATGCATATGCATGTATCCATATGCATGCATGCATGTATGCATATGCATGCATGCATGTATGCATATGCATGCATGCATGTATACATATGCATTCATGTATGTATGCATATGCATGCATGTATACATATGCATTCATGTATGTATGCATGTATGTATGTATGTATGTACATATACATGTATGTATATGCTTGCTTGCTTACATATGCATATGAATGCTTAAGCATGTATGCATATGTAAGCATATGCTTTCTTGCTTACATATGCATATGCATGCTTGAGCATGTAAGCATATGCATATGCATGCTTAAGCATGTATGAATATGCATATGCATGCTTAAGTATGTATACATATGCATTCATTTATGTATGCATATGCATTCATGTATGTATGCATATGCATGCATTCATGTATGTATGCATATGCATGCATTCATGTATGTATGCATATGCATGCATGTATACATATGTATATGTATGTATCATGTATGCATATGCATTCATGTATGTATGCATATGCATGCATTCATGTATGTATGCATATGCATTCATGTATTTATGCATATGCATGCATGCATATGCATACATGCATATGCATGTATGTATACATATGCATGCATGTATACATATGCATTCATGTATGTATGCATATGCATATGCATGCATGTATACATATGCATTCATGTATGTATGTATGTATGTATGTATGTATGTATGTATGTATGTATGTATGTATGTATGTATGTATGTATGTATGTATGCATGTATGTATGTATGCATATGCATGCATTCATGTATGTATATGCATGTATGCATATGCATGTATGCATGTATGTTTGTATGCATATGCATGCATGTATGCATATGCATATCCCTCATGCATGCATGTATGCATATGCATTCATGTATACATATGCATGCATGTATGCATATGCATGTATGCATATGCATATCCCTCATGCATGCATGTATGCATATGCATTCATGTATACATATGCATGCATGTATGCATATGCATGCATGCATGTTTGCATAAGCATGCATGCATGTATGCATATGCATGCGTGCATGTATGCATATGCATGTATGCATATGCATGCATGCATGTATGTATATGCATGTATGCATATGCATGTATGCATATGCATGCATGCATATGCATGCATGTATGCATGTATCCCTCTCTCTCTCTCGCTCGCTCTTTCTCTCTCTCTCTCAAACAAAAATAAAGAGAGAAGATATTAGAGAAAAAAATAAAAAGAAAGATGAAAGAGTGATATATGCTTTACTTACATTTATGTAACTTTTGAATCAAAGTTGTCAAAATCCACTTGAAATTCTCCTTCGTTGAATTTCCAAAGATTTGATCTCAAAAATCTGTTGCAAAAGTAAAGAGATAAGATATTAGAAAAGCAAAAACATAAAGAAAAAAAACAGAGTGATACAATATGTGCGATCTACTTACCAAAGCATCAGATCTATAAAACTGGAGGTGTGTTTAGAGAGAGAGAGAGGGAAGGAGAGGGAAAGAGAGAGAGAGAGAGAGAATTGTTTGACACGATCATCAAAATCCACTTGAAGTTCTGCTTCGTCGAATTTCCAAAGATTTGATCCCAAAATCTCTTGCAAAACCAAACAAAGAACATATTAGTAAAGAAAAAACATAGAAAAAGAAAAAAGAGAGAGAGAGAGGGAGAGAGAAAGAGAGAGGGAGAGAGAAAGAGGGAGAGAGATGGAGAGAGAGTGAGAGAGAGAGAGAGGGAGAGAGAGAGAGAGAGAGAGAGAGAGAGATAGTGAGAGAGATGGAGGGAGAGAGAGAGAGAGAGGGAAGGGAGGGAGAGAGGGAGAGGGAGAGAGAGAGAGAGGGAAGGGAGGGAGAGAGAGAGAGAGAGGATGACAAATAGAGTTCTGATGTTGGCGCACGCAAACCCGAAAGCAGAATTTCTACATTCAAAACGAGCAGAATGACGAATTTCGGGTTTGGGCCCAGTTAAAAAGAGAGCGTCAGTATAAGTGTTGGTATATGCGTCGGTATTTCCAGCAAACTACCGATGCATATACCGACACATATACCGACGCCGTGATTCCGAGGCAATGTAGCTGTGATTCCGAGGCATTGCAGCTTTCCCAAATTTTCCGAGGGGTATACGGACGCCGACAGCTGCCCGTCGGTACACTAACCGTCGGTAGTATCAATCATATACTTCTTTGTTGGCCATGTTCCTGCTTTTGGTCTGCTATTTTTGGGAAATTCAGCCATTTTGCTAGAAGTTGACCTGCATTTCTTCTTTCCCAAAACACTGACCATTCTCTTCTTCTGGCTACTGGACAATAGGCTGGATTTATTTTTAACTATAAAGGTGCCTCTTTCCATATCTTCCTGCATTCCTTATTAGCATCCAACCATCTGTTCCTCCATTTAGGATTAGCTTTTTCAAACAACTCCTTAGTGGCATTAATGTCTTCTTCATATTCCAAATATATGTTTGGTGGTAGTCCTACTCTTGCAATCTGATAATTTCTAATACTCTCCATAATCATACAAAAAGGTATTCCTAACCCATCCACTGCCCAATGATGTTGATCTGGGTTTACTCCTTTAGTGAGAGCAAAATTTACAATCTATTCTTCATACTCATTATGCATTTTCCTTATGAATTCCATTCTTGATTCCCTGTCTATTAAAAGCCTTTGAACAAATTCATCTGAATATTCTTCAACAGCTTTGTCTTCTTGTTCATCAAAATTTTGAATTCTGTTATCTTCTCCTCCTTCATGTTCCTCTCCTTCTGTGGTCACTACCTGTTCTTCAACCTGTTTTTGTGAATCTTCCAAGTTTTCTTGTAACTTCTCCACCATCAACATTAATCCTTGATTCTGAGATATCAATAACTCTTTCTCTGATTTCCATTCACTTCTTTCTTTTGTTATATCCAAATGTAATTTTTTGTATCCTCTCATTGTACTAGCAGTATGCACACTAGCTTGCTTCTCCATTTCCTTGACTTCCTTCAATTCTGCTTGTAACCTTAGAATTTCTTTATTTAACTCCTCCCTCTCATCGTAAGTTAATTGTACAATCTTACTCTCTTCTTTCATTTGGCCTTCCTCCATCAGCAATATTTTTATGTCTTCATTATCTTTGACCATGATCTGATATGAGCTTTGAAGGGTTCTAAATCTTCCTTCCATTTTCTTCAATTCCATGTCCATCTTATTAGTATGCTCCATCTCCTTCGCACATTTGTCCTTAAGAAATTGAATTTTATTCTGGCTCTGAACTTCTTTCCTTCTAATGAAATTATTCTTTGAGACAAAATTTCATTCTTTTCCTTGATGGCCCTAATCTGATCTTCTAGTTGTTCCTTTTCTTTCTTTTGCTCTTTAATGATCATACTACCTTTTACAAATTTCGACTCAGCCACCATCCCTGATATAATCATATTTCTACTAGAGGGTCTGAATTGTTCTGTGTTACTCATGATGATTTGACATGCAGATCTAATATCCTTTGGTATCCTCTCAAGGCCAGTTTCTAACTCCATTTGCTTTGCTTCTATCTGCTTTTCCTCTTTATATTCCTTTTTTTCTCCCTCCTCTTCCTCATATTCTATAACCTGATTCTCTTCCTCTTCATAGTCTTTTTCTTCTTCCATTTCTTTTGCCTTCTTTTCCTCAATTTCCTGTTTTTCTTCTTGAATGACCTATCTCTCCTCTTCCTGGACTTTGTTTCCCTGGATTGAAGTTGAGTCACTCTCTACTGAGTTCTTTATCTGATCATTCAATTGCTGCTCCTTTTGTTCCACCTCCTGCTCATCTATGTCCATTAAGTCTAGTTCTTCTTCTTTTTCTTGATTTTCTGTATGTGTGGACTCCTCATTATGATCTAGATAAAAAAGTACCTCCTCTATACTCTGATTTATTTGTGTTTCTGTTTTCCCTTCTGTATATTCTTTAGAATCTATTCTTTCTGATCTTTCTGATAGTGCAACCTTTCCTTCTTTTTTGCTTCCATCCTCTTGAGTCTGCATCTGACTATGTAATTGTGCTTCTCCTTCCAATCCTTGTTTTTCCTCATATCGTTGGTAATAAAATTGTTGTGAGAATTATGTCCATATAGCTTTAAATCGTGTGTCCACTAGTCCACTACTGAGTTCTTCTTTTGCTTCTTTTCCTTCACCCTCTTCTTCTCTCATCACTTCTTTACCTTTTAATTTCCTTTTTTCATCCCCCGAACTAATGTGTTTTGTAGATCCTTCACAGATCTGTATCCCTTCTGTTTTTAGACTCAATTCCTCTGGTGTTTTGTTTTTTATAGAAGCTTATACTGTAGTTACTAGAGTGCAGGGTATTGAGAGATTTAAACTTTTAAGAAGGAAATTCTTAATATCACTTTCAGAATCTGAGGAAAATTGTGAAGAAGTAGCTATTCCTTATTTGTCCATTTTGTGCTCTTCTGCTTCAATTGATTTCTTTTGATTCTTTTCTTCTGATGATATTTCTGATGATAATTTTACTGACTCTTGCATCTGTACATGTTCAACTACCTTACGCTTATTCTATTTGGTTAACTTCTTTCTCTGGGCAGGTTTTTTCTGGACCTTCTTTTTCACTACTACTATAGTTCTAGTCTCTGGGGGACCTTGTAATTCCTTAAAATAGGCCAATAATTCTACTTCTTTTTTGAAAAATACTTGTTCAATTTTTGCAACCATCATTTGATCATGCAATTCTTCATAATGTTCCACCTCTTCTTGTACCCAATTAGTTGCTTTACATGAATAATTTTCCAACATTTTCTTATACTGAGCTTCATATATTGCCCTCTTATCATTACCTTGAGTCAAATATGAATAGAGTCGTTCCTTGCTTGTTTGAGGTGGATGGGGTTCCTTTGAGGCTTGCACTTCTTTCTGAGCTGCTTCACATTCCTCTTTTGTCACTTCTTCGTGTTCCAAGACCACATTCCTTGGATCTAATCTTCTCTTCTTTACTGGAATTACTTCTTCTGATACCCCTTTCCTTTTTCTTTCTGATCCCCTCATGCTTGTCTTGGCTTCTGCTTCTCTTATAAACATCATCTTTGAAGGACTTTTAATTCCTGATATCAAACTCCTGAAATATTGAGCTTCTAGAATCAATTTGAGCTGATCCTCCATATCTAAAACATGGTATCTAATTCTTGTTAGAAACTGTGCTCCATTCATAAATTTCCTCTGTTCCCAATGCTTTGCTTCTTCCTTCAACTGGTCATGAATGTAAGGAGTTACATCCATTACTCCAAATGGTTTAGTCTTGTCCTTATTATTGAGCATGACCAATGTCACTGGCTTATGTGGCATTATACATCTTGGCAACTTTGGAAAACACAAATACTGAAGAAACATTCTGATGGCAAATTCTTCATTTTCCTTTACTTTGAAATCCACAAACTTTGAATATCTCGCATAGGTTGCTTTATTGTTTTTGACAAAACTGCAATCCAATTTAGTTCCCATGGAATAAAATTGAAGAGCTGCCGTCATGTGTTCTGCTTTAATGGTGATCTGTACCTCCTTGTTCTCTTTATCCTTAACTGAACACCTGAAATATGCCTCATTACCTTTGCCAGCTTCCAACAAACTGGACATGACTTGTGATACCCTTTCAAAATCTATTAAGAATAGAGGTTCATCTAGTAGTCTGTGTAGCCCCAATGCTTTCCATCTTTTATGATTAGCTGCAACTTTCTAAAATTTGTAGAATTCATGACATAGCATTGTATATTTATGTCCTCCAACTCCTACTATAAAGATATGTTGCCCAATGATATTAATGGTTTCCTTCAGTTCCTTGGCTATCTTCTCAGCTTTGGGATATCTTACTCTTCATCAGATTCTAGCTCCACATTTTCTACTGTTGCTTCACTGTGCAAAAACCAATGTCCTCTTGACAGAGTTACAGAGTCAGCTTTGAAGTCATGAATGGGTAGTTACTTTGGACTCACCATTCTGGAGAAAGTATATCATATTGTACCAAAATAAAGAACTCCACCCACATCAGTCACAAGAAATATAAGAAAAAAATCACATTTATCTTTGAGATAACAATGACATTTGATAAACAATAAAAAGAAAAGCAATTGCATCACAAGTACTACACGTTTGAAGTGATCATCACATGTGTTAGCAAGATATCTAGTGCTCTCCCCTTCTTTTTCTTCTCTCTCTTTTTTTTTTAATAAATAAGAGAATAATGCAAGGAAAATTTAAAAGAATTTAGACACATTTAAGAAAAAATATCAAAAGAAAAGAAAAAACAAATAAAATAATTACATAATGACTGCTTAGTCTTGCTAAATTATAACCTAAATCTTGCTGGTGCTTTATAACTTGTGACAGAAATTTTTTTAATGAATTTCTCCAATTTCCAATAATTTTCTCGTTCATGTTCTCTTCCCCTCCTATTCTTTTTCCTAGAAAAAAAAATGAGGTAGAGTACATGGAAATAATTTCAAGAGTGTCTTAAATCCATCTTGATGAAATTATGAGAATCCAATCATTTGTAGCTTTTCATGCTTCTGTACTATTTTTATATCTTCATTCTTATTTTTTCTCTAGTTAAGAAGGCCTGATTTTTTCACCGAGAAAAACTTGATTCCTACTGACTTTATTTTTGGAGTAAAACAATCTGCTTTTGATAAACTGTGTTGGGATGTCTTCAGTTTTTTCTTCCATTTGGTGTTAATGAATCTCTGTGATGAACAGCACTTGGATGTCTTTGGTTCCCACATCCTTTATTGTTTGATGCCTAGATTTTTCTGATTATTCCATACTTTCCACCTTCTACTGTCTTGTCAGCATAGTTGGTTTCTTTAATTTTCTCTTGTTTTTGTCTGTAGTGGATTTGGTCATGGAGAAGTTTTGTTTGTGATTCCTTTGTAGTTTCTAAAGGAAAAGTGAATCCTTCCAAGTCTGAGTCATAGATGTCCTATTGCTTTTCGTGTTCTTCATAACTCCATAAAAATATTAAAAACCTTTTGTCATTTACTATCAATTTGAGCTTCATATTTTCAAAGTCCAAAATTACTTTACCTTTCTTTAGCCATGGTTGCCCCAAAATCAATTTCTCAGTCATCATATGATCAGGCCATTCTTCACAATCTATTTTCATATATTCCTCATTCAATTTAACTTCAATAGATGGTGAAGACATGCTTTGTATTATCTGACCTTCGAGTGTTTTGATAAGAGTTTTACTCTTATTCCTTTTAAATTTGAACTTATCCAACAAAACTGAACAGATCAAATTAACTTGTGCACCTGAATCTATCAAAACCTTGATTTTCTCATTATGAAGATTCATTGTTATAATAGGCAAATGCTCTCTCACTCTTGAAGGTGTTTCACACAAGAGGACTTCTCTAATCTCCTTGGCCTTTCTTATTCTTTCCTTTGCCTCCTATTGAGCCTCATACCTAATTTTTTCCTCTTCTTTTTTCCTGTTTTGAGCTTGATGTATTCTTCTCCATTCAAGAACAGTTAATGGAAGATCATACCTTTTTACCCTACATCCACTTATGAAATTTGGCATGATTTCTCCATCTATATTAGCTAATTGGATAGCTCCACTGTTACTGATTTGGTTGATAATGTAAGGTCCATGCGCCTTCTTCTGAAATTTTTTCTGATGTTCCTTCACTATATATGCCAAAACTAAATCCCCTACTTGCAAATCTTTTTCTTTAATATGAACATCATGATACGATTTTTGCCTTCTTTTATCTGCATATATGCTCATGATTGCTTGAAGTCTGGAAGCTCCAAGTTTTTCCAATTCCACCACTCTCTCATATAGCTCATGTCCAGTCTACTTGTATTGATTTCCCACCTTTAATGTTGGAATGAGAAATTCCAAAGGCAAAACTGCATTTTGTCCATATACCAAATTAAATGGTGTTGTTCCAATTGCAGTTTTGTATGCCACTCTATAAGCCCATAAGACATGATTAAGCTCCAAATCCCAATCATTCCTATTTGTATTTACCAATTTTGACAAAACAATGCAAAGTACCTTCTTAGTACTTTCTGCTAATCCATTGGCTTGTGGATGATAAGGGGATGACTTTCTATGACTAATCATGAAATACTCACTTATGTTTTCTATTACTTGGTTCAAAAAATGAGTTCCCCTATCACTTACCAATTCAATTGGTAATCCAAATTTGGTGATAATATTTTCATAAGGAAATCTTTTGGTGGTCTGAGCATCATTCCTTTTTGTAGCCTTGGCCTCTGCCCATTTGGTCAGGTAATCTGTGGCTACTAGCATATATTCAGCATGGGACTGTTTTGTTGGAGGATGTATAGGTTCAATGAAATCCAACCCCCATTTACTGAATGCTCTTGCTGAAATAAGTGGTACTAATGGCATATTATCTCTTTTACTTGGTTGACTTACTCTTTGAAAAATGTCACATCTTTTCACATATGTTCTTGCATTAGGAAATAGAGTTGGCTACTTACTTTAGCAGTCCTTTCACTTGAAAAATGTCCTCCTACCACTCTAGAATGTGCCATCTCTAATATTTCCATATACTTATTTTCAGGAACACAGATTCTTAAATATCCATCCATCCCTTTCTTGTACAATTGGTATCCTATCAGTTGATATTCCTCAAAAATCATTTGTAAATTCCTTGAGTCTGCACTAGCTCTCACTCGCTCTCCTTTTCTATTTCTTCTCAACTCCTCAATCATGTTTGCATTCGAATCTCGATTTTTTTGAAACCAATACAAAGTTGTAATTTTCTGAATTTTGCAAGGATATTTCAAGCAGTTGGAAACATATTTTTTACATCCTGAATCTTATTAGGCCAATGTACTCCCATTCTATTGAGATTGTTTAAGGTGAATATCATGGAAGCATGAGTACAAGGATTCCAACAATGAGCTCTTCTTAAATACTCCTACTACTGCTCATCTTCTAGAGTACAATATTCCAATACACCCATATGATTGAAATGATACAAATGTCCAGCTAGTAGTACAAAATTCCTACTTTGTAATACTCGATGTGTGTTGTTTTCAAGTGTTCTGCAAGGTCCCATGGTTAGCAAAGGTACTAAAGTCATGGCCCATTCAAGAATACTCTCTATTTTGAAAAGATATGCATCTGGTAATTCATCATCTAAAGGTGAACTTGGCTCTCTAGTTTGGATTCTAGACAAATGGTCTGCTCTTAAATGAGTTTTTCCTTGTCTGACCACTACCTCAAATTCAAATTCCATCAGTAGGAGGAACCATCTGACTATCCTACCTGTGTGACATGGTTTGTTTACCAAGTAGAGTAAGGCTTGGTGATCCACAAAGAATTTAAACTTGTTAGCTAAAAGATAATGTCTATATTTTTTTAGAGCAAAAATCATTTCCAATCCTTCCCTCTCAGTGGTTGTATAATTCTTTTCTGCTGAATTCAATTGCCTACTGGCATAAGCAATTGGAAAGTCTAATTTTCTCCCTTCTATTGGTTGTGCTAACACACATCCCAAAGCATAATTTGAAGCATCCACATGAACATGAAAAATTTTATTCCATTGTGGGATTTTTAGAATTGGTGCTGTTACCAAACAAGTTTTTAAAGTCTCAAAAGCTTGGTCACATTATGTGGTCCATTCAAAGTTTGTAATAAATGCATACAAAGGTTTTTCAATGTCTGCAAACTTGTGTACAAACTTTCTATAATATCCACAATGTCCCATGAAAGTTTGAAGTTATTTTACATTTATCGGTTTTGGAAGATCCACTATGGCCTTGATTTTTCTTTCATCAGTTGATATTCCATTTCTAGAAACTATGTGACCCAACATTCTCCCTTGTCTCACAAAGAATACACATTTCTCCGGATTTAAACATACTCTATATGTTCTACATTTGAATATAATTTCTAGATCTTTCAAATGATCTTGTCTTTTTAATAAAAAAGTGCAAAGATCATCAACATAGATTTCCATTATATTTCTAAGGAATTCTTTGAATATGTGACACATCAATCTTTGAAAGGTTGCTGGGATTTTGGTTAAACCAAAAGGCATAACCCTAAATGCATAGATTCCCCATTCTATGGAGAACGCAATTTTATGTTGGTCTTTCAAAGCTATTGACACCTGATTATATCTTGAAACACCATCCAAAAAGCTATAGACTTCTTTACCTGCAACTCTTTCCAAAAGATGGTCTGTTATTGGTAATGGATAGCTATCCCTTATAGTTGCAGCATTAACTTTTTTTAAGTCAATACATACCCTGAGTTTTCCATTCTTCTTAGGTACCACAACTATAGGAGATATCCACTCCGTATACTCAATCTCATAGATGAAATTGGCAGCCAGCAGTTTGTCAATTTCTTCCTTAATTTTAGCATAGTATTTGTCATTAAATGTATAGAGTCTTTGTTTGCTAGGTTTTGCATCAGGAGTAATAGGAATCTTATGTTCGCAAATTTTAGGATCAATTCCTTTCATATCTTTATAACTATAAGCAAACACATCTCTATAAGTTTTTGCCCATTTCCTCAATGCTTCTTCTTGTTGGATGGACATGTCATCAGCTATGACAATGTGTCTATCTTCCTCCTCTTCTTGAGTGATCACCACCTTCTTAGTTTGTTCTTCATTGTCATATGCCTCCCCCTTTTTCTTTTCTCTTTTTGGTTTCATTTTTAGAAGTAATCTGTCTTCTACTTCATAGGTCTTGAAGTTTGAAGGAACATCAAATTGTTGATCTTCTTTCATTATTTTTTATTTTTTTCAACTTCTTGTTCTTTTTCTATTTCTTTGTGTTTACTTTTTCTATATGTTCTTGAGATTTTGTCTTTTATAGCATCTGTAGCTTCAACTTCTTCCAGGAATTGTGTTTTTCCAGTTTTAAAATTATTCTTTCCTCTTGATCTTCCTCTGTTTTTGACACCTTGATCATTTGTATTCCTATATGAAAAATATCATATCCTTCTTCATTTTGGAATTTTACTCCCACATATTCATCATTGGCCAAATCCATTGTGGTCAAAATCTAATTCCAACCATAAGGCTCAAACTCTTCATCTTTAAATTTCTATGGTATGTAACTTTCATCTTGTGACTTCCTTTTTCCTAGACAATCTACTTTTTTTAACTGATATGTGTGGTTCCTTATAACATTACATTTCCAAATTGATGGTTCTGTATCATTTTTTTCTTCACTCCCAGATTCTTCACTTAATTCTTGATTTTGATGTACTTTGAACCATTCCTGAGGGGACATATCACAATACTGCCCATTCCTTAAATTTACTTTAGTTACCCTTCCTTTGCTATGAAGGTATAGGCAATCATTACCCCAATCTTGCACAATTTGCATTTGTCTCATAAATGGTCTTTCTAAGATGATTTCATATGAAGTGGATTGTGGGAATTTGACTATGGCAAAAGTGTGCTCTACCTCTATTCCACATATTTCCACAATCACCTTTTCCCAAATTCCTAAGGGCTTTTCTATGTGTCCGTCTGCAAGTTGTAATCTCATTTTAGTAGGTATTAACTCATTATGCCTCCATTTCTCCCAAGTTTGTTTAGTCATGATTGCCACTCCCGATCCACTGTCTAATATGGCCTTGGCATGATTCTCACCAAATTGTATTCTCAAAGTTGAGTTCCCTTCTTCACCTTTGGAGACTTAGAGGTCTCCAAGAGTGGTATCAGAGCTGAAGGTGCAATAAAGAGCATTGGAAGTCCCGACTGTTGCAGACATTGAAGTCTTTTCAAATTGAAGGAGCACAGGATTAAAGTTTTAAAGAAAACCTGAAGGAGAACCAAGCACAAGTTCAAAGGATCAAGAAGGATTAAAGCTTTATACAAAAGGTACACTATATCATCATAACTCTTAGTAATTGCAGACATAGAAGATCAAAGATGGGAGAAAGCTTGCAGATTGATAAGCTAGATAGGGAGAACTATCCAGCTTGGTCCATGAGGATGGAGGCACACCTCATGAGCAAAGATTTGATGGCATTCATTACAGGAGAAGAAGAAAAGCTTGAGTTTGAAGATCCTAGTGTTCCAACTAGGGAGGAACTTGCAGGTTTGAAGAATGGGATGAGAAAGGATGCCCAAGCTAGGAGTATCGTTTACATGGTTGTAAATGATTATCTTCTACCTCACATCAGAGGATTATAAAGTGCAACAGATGTGTGGAATGCTTTGGAAGAGATTTCCAAAACACAACCAAGTCAAGGCAACCAAGTCAAGGAAGTCCTCATTATGGGTAGAATTCACAACTTTCAAGAAGAAGAGTTCACAATCAATTTCTCATTATGTGGCAAGAATGAAGGATATTGCAGATAGCTTGGGAGTAGTAGATGAAGACATTGAAGAGGATAAGTTGGTAAGGAAAATACTTACAAGTCTGAGAGGAGATGAGAAGTGGAAGCCTTTCATATTGTCCATAGAATTGTCACTAGATCACTTTACTCATGATCTTAATCAATTGCTAGGACACATGCTAACTTTTGAGCAGGACATTAAAGGAGACAATGATAGGAGTCCAAGTCAAGCTATGTACTCCAAGGAAAAGAAAAAGAATGGCAAAGGGAAGCAGTCAACTGATGATGAAGGAACTTCAAGTCAAGCTAATTTTACAAAAGGAAAGATGAACTTTAGAGGTAAAGGAAGAGGAGGTAAGAATAAAGACAATACTAAATCTTGTTGGATTTGTGGCAGAACCAATCATTTGGTGAATGATTGTTAGTAAAACAATCAAAATTGTGGAAGTAATAACCAGAGTTTCAATCAAAGAGGTAGAGGAGGCAGAAACCAAAGAGGAAACTTCAGAGAAAGAGGTGGTAGGACATCATATGCTAGAGGAGGTGGAAGACATTTTCAATCTCAGTCCTACAACAACAATTATTATAATTATGCATCAAATCAGAAGGATGACATGACTCTCATCTTGAATGCAACTCATGAAGCAGTAGGAGAAGACCAAAGGGTGTTCTATATTGACTCAGGATGTAGCAATCATCTAAGTGGCAATATATCATTGATGACTGATATGGAAGCAAAGGTGAATGGACATATAGTTCAAACAGGTGACAACACCAAGCATAAAGTGGAGAGCATTGGATCAGTAAAGACAAAGAGTGGAAGTACACTCTTGAGCAAGGTACTTTATGTTCCTACTATTCCTAAAACCTTGATAAGTGTAGGGCAAATTGTGGAGAAGGGATATGAAGTCAGATTCACAAATAATGGTGTTTATGTGCAAGATCCAAATCAGGGATATAGAAATATCATTGCACGTAAAAAGGAAGGAAGGTTGTTTACTCTCAAATTCCAAGGTAATGTGGGACATGCTTTATTTACTTATGGAAGTCAAAAGATGTCTGAATTAGACCTATGGCATAAAAGGCTAGGTCATTTCAATGAGAGAGCCATAAAGGAAATGTCAAAGAATGATGTGGTGCTTGGTTTGCAAAATATTGAAGGGCAACACATGGTGTACAAGTGTGAAGCTTGTCAATTAGGTAAAGCACACAAAAGTTCATACAATAAATCAAGGTACAAGTATTCAAACATGCTTGAGTTAGTTCATATAGATGTGTGGGGTCCTTCAAGGGACTATAGCATAAATGGATCCAGATATTATGTGTTGTTTGTTGATGATGCAACCAGATGGATTACTTTATATGTAATCAAGGACAAATCAGAAGTGTTCAAGACATTCAAGAATTATCATGCTTATGCAGAAAGGATTACAAGACAAAAGCTCAAGAGGTTGAGATCAGATAGAGGGGGAGAGTATTTCTCTAAAGAGTTTGATGATTATTTGTGAAATGCAGGTATAAAAAGAGAAGTAACTTGCACGTACTCTCCTCAACAAAATGGAGTTGTAGAAAGAAGAAATAGAACTCTTGTAGAGTTTGCAAGAGCAATGATGAAGGAAAAGAATTGTCCAAACTACCTATGGGCAGAAGCTATCAACACTGCAACATACCTTGTGAATAGGTTAACTTTTAAATCTTTGAATGGAAGAACTCCTTATGAAGCATGGTGGGGTAAGAAACCTGCTCTTGATCATTGTAAGGTATTTGGATGTTTAGCATATGCTTATGTTCCTTCACAATTGAGACATAAGCTAAAACCCAAAGTAGAGAAGTATGTGTTTATTGGGTATGATGATAGACAGATGGGTTACAGATTGTGGAGTCCATCCACAAAGCAATTTCTTGTTACCAAAGATGTTACATTTGATGAGCAAAGCACATGATATACAGGGTCAACAAATGATTATGCAAATGTTAAAGAAATACAAAGGAAAGGGAAGAAAAAAGTAAGTGTGTATGAAGAAGATATTGATGATGTTGATTATAAAAGTAAATTGCAGGACAATGTTGAAGATGGGCCAAGATTTGATCCAGAATCAAATGTGGCTAAGACTTCACGAAGTGCAGAGGTCAAAAGATCCTTGAGAGAAAGAAAAGAACCTATCAGGTATAGCTATGATACATCTTTCCTAACAACAAAAGATTATGATTACATTGTGAAGACAGAAGAGGATCCAATCACATATGAAGAAGGTAAACAGAATTGGGAGAAGGCAATGCAAGAACAGTATGATGCTCTACTTGAAAATGAAACATGGGAATTGGTGCCAAGACCAAAGAATCAGAAGGTCATTGGATGTAAGTGGGTGTATAAAATAAAATGGTTTGCAAATGGTAAAGTGTCTAGATACAAGGCTAGACTTGTGGTCAAAGGTTATGCCCAAACTTATGGGGTAGATTATGATGAAACATTTAGCCCTATTGCTAAGATGTCTACAATTAGATCATTGATTGCTAGTGCTGCTTGTAAAGGATGGAAGTTATCACAATTAGATGTGAAGAATGCATTTCTGAATGGATACATTGCAGATGAAGTATACATGGAACAACCAGAAGGTTTCATGGATTCAATTGGATCAGATTATGTGTGTAAGCTCAAGAGATCTTTGTATGGTTTGAAGCAGGCCCCAAGAGCATGGAATTACAGGCTTGTTAAGTTCTTGAATGAATGTGGATTTGAAGCATCAAAGGCAGATAGTAGCTTGCTAGTGAAGGCATTAATGGTTCTCAGAGTGGCACACTTTTTCATGTCAATGTTTTGCTTAGATCTCAGTGCACAGTGTAAAGTTTTTTATGAGTGAGCATTCAAAATCTAAGTTAGAAGGTAAGGAAGCTATGGCTAAAAGCATTTAGCAAACCGAGATCTGTGCTATGAGAAATCAACCTTAGAAGTTACCTATATCAAAGTCGCTTGTTCAGGAAAACAATTTCTGACATACTTTTGATCTTAAGGATCAAATTAAAGTTTTAATGATTTTTTGAAGGACTAATGGTTGATATGATAGAGAAAAGGTAGTGTGGAGATATGTGCATCATTGGTCTGAAGAAATCTGAAGATATGTGCAGGTAATGAAGTCAATCATTGAAGCAGACTATTGAAGGATGAAGTTTTTCACTCAGAGAAGTGATAGTTGAAAGTTTTGGTAAATGAGGATAACATTTGTGTAAAGTTTGATCCATAACTGATATAGTGGTGATCTTAAATCAGTATAGATCAAACCTTTGGAGATTTAGAGGTCTCCAACACTAGTAGCTTATTCAAATGCTCAAAGAGCTCACACACATGCATGATCTGAAATTTGAATTACTTTGTGGGTTCATATGGATTTGCAACTATTCCCTATAAGCTAGGAATCACTTTTCCTAAACTATAGGCTTTTGTCACACCTAAGTGTGACTGATGATTTATGGATGTGATGAGAGGAATTTAAATTCAAATTTGAGCTTGATTTCTCGTGCTTGATTTGTTGCTTCATGTAGCTCCAAGTGGCATGCATCCAAAGGTCCATTTATGTACTAAGATTGAAGCTTGAATTTCAACACTCCACCTCAAGCTTCAAGCTCTGATTCTTCAACCTAGCTCCAACAATTCAATGCCTTTCTTGAACTTTGTAAGCTTCATTCAATCCAAAGCTTTGGTGAACATGTCAGCACACTGGTCATTGGTACTTATATGGTTCACTTGAACTTCTTTGGCTTGCACCTTCTCTCAAATGTAGTGATAGTGTACCTCCATGTGTTTGCTCCTAGCATGGAACATGGGATCTGTAGATAGGTACACCTGCTACTGATGTTGTCCCAAATTATTGGAAATTGATTAAACTCAAACTTAATTCAATCATTATCTTCTTGGGCCACATACGTTCACATCTTACTTGAGATAAAGACCTATATTGAACTTTAGTAGAGGATAAAGCAACTACAGGTTGCTTCTTTTCCATCCAAGAGATGACCTCCTTGCCAAGCATCATTGCATATCCACTTGTACTCCTCGTATCTTCTTTGTATCACACCCAATCAGCATCTGCATATGCTTTTACCTATATTTCATTTTCAAAAGAATAGAATAGATGTTCATTGAGTGTACCTTTGAGTTTCTAAGCACCCTCTTGGCCACATGTAAATGTGGAATCCTATGTGTGTGAATGAATTGAGATAGCATACCAAGTATACAGGCTAGGTTTGGCCTTGTCATGGTGGCATAATTTAATGTTCCCATTATAGACCTATACAAATGTGGATCTTGTATTTCATTACCTTCCATTGAATTTATCTTTGTGTTTACCATCATAGGGTCACTCAATGGTTTGCATCCTCTAAGTCCATACTTCTTCATTACATCCAAAATATACTTTCTCTGCATAAGCCAAATACCATTATCCTTGTATATGACTTCAATACCTAAGAAATACCTTAGATCTCTGAGGTCTGAGATGTTGAACTCCTTTCTTAGCTTCTCTTTGATGTCCTTGATACCTTCTTCATGATCATCTCTAATAATTAGATAATCTACATATACACATAAGATTCACCTTCCCTCTTGTACAACAATGATGGATTTGCCTTGCTTTGGCTATGCCCACAGCTAATCAAATTGTCCGCAAAACTTTGACTCCATGCTCTTGGGGCTTGCTTGAGGCCATACAAAGATTTCTTCAATGTGTAAACATATCCATCACTTTGTCTTAAAACCCTTATGGATGGTCCATGTACACAACTTTCTATAGCTCCTCATTTAAAAATGCCTTCTTCACATCAAGTTGATACATCTTCCAATTCTTGCTTGCGGCAATACCAATGATAGATCAAATGGTAGTCATTTTTGCCACAAGTCTAAATGTCTCCTCATAGTATACTACATATGTGTGAGAAAATCCTTTGGATGCAAGTCTAGCCTTATACCTAACAATACTACCATCTGCATGCTTCTTTATCTTATAAAGCCACTTATTTCCAACTACCTTCATATCCTTCTTCCTTGGCACAAGATTCTAAATGTGATCTTCCTCCAAAGCCTTGATCTCCTCCTGCATAACTTTTGCCATTCCATGTATTTGCTTCTTCAAAGCATGTGGGTTCTTCAACCACCTTGCACATGTAAGCATAGTTTCTAGCTATAAATGAATCCCAAGTAAGTCTTTCAACTAGATTCCTTACCCTATTGGATCTTCTTATCTCACCATTCCATTGTTTTGGATATTTTTTGTTAGTCTTTGAGATCTTTCCCTTCTTCCCGTGATGTTCCGCATTGAGCTAAATCCATACTTCTTGATCTTTGTCTATTTCTATGTTTGCCTTTCCTTTACTCTTTGCATCAATTAATTGACTTGATATGGGACTACCTTAATCCCATGATGGTTAAAAACACAACTGCTTTGGTCCACTAAGAACCATACTCTCCACTTCATCCCTTGAAATCGTCTTTTCTTCATCTCCATTACCCTACATAGATAAATTTCTAGCATACCAAGGTTAAAGTTCATCAAATCTGATATCCCTTGATACCTTTTATCTCGAAGTCAGAGAACTCATGGGAGAAGTATTCTCCCTCTCCATCTGACCTTAAACACTTGATGTGCCTATCACCTTTTCTTTCATTCATAGCATTGAACTTCTTGAATTAATAAAAGGCATATGATTTATGCTTCATAGAATAGATCCAATTCATGCTTGTGCAAGCATCAATGAAATTTATAAAGCACCTATTACCTCCTTTTGGATTTTCCTTTGTTGGTTTTCAAACATCTGTATGGATGAGACTAAGTGGATGATAGCTCACATTATCACCCTTCTTCAATGGAAACCTAGTATGCTCTCCCAATTGACAAGCTTCACACAAATTCTTAAGGTTTTAATTCTAGAGAGTAGGTAACCCTATCACTAACCTTTCCTCTCCATGTACTTGAAACTTTGATAATTGATATATCCATATCTTTTGTGCCTTGATCTTGGTCAGAATCATCATTTGAGCCTCTTTCTTGTCTACCTCTTAGTCTGCCTTGGTTCCTTCCTCTTCATCTAGCTTACCTACATAGAAAGCTTAGGCTTCATTGACATTTTTTGAGCCTCCAGTATTCATCTCGTTAGTGACTATCAAAGCCACCAACTACTCCAAGTTGTGAAGAGTATCTCAAACATACATAGATGTTTTAAAAGCCTTCCATTTCTCGTCATCCCTAAGCCCATTCAAGGCATATGCAACTAGGTCATCATCATCTATGTGACAAGCTATGGAGCCCAATGCATCATTGACCTCTTTGATTTTCAAAATTTAGTCATTGATATTGCTACTAGTGGCTTTCCTCCAGGTGTTAATTTCATTCTTCAATTGAATCTTCATGGCTTTTTGTTGAAGTGGAGTAAAGCCTTTCTAGGGTTTCCCATATGTTCATGGAAGTTTCTAGGTCTTGTATATGCCTTATCATGGCATTGCTAATCTATTGAGACAATATGAAGATGACTCTCTAACCTCTCTCATTCCACTCTCAAAAATTTCTTAATTGATTAGGAATTGAATTCTGTCCTAATCTATGCCACTAATGAGACCCCATAGACCTTTCCTCATGAGTTAGCTGGATAATCTAAACATCCATGGCTGAGAATTATCCTTATCCAACTTCCCAATTTGAATTCCATATCCTTACATGATGACTTCCAATGCACTCTCCTAGATCTCTTTGATGCAAAAGTTAAGAGAAATAACAACACTAGTAGACTCGCCTTTGCTTGATGTGTGCTTTTATACTTGATCTTGTAGCTCTCCTTCCTTCAAGATCCTTCAATGTCTTCTCACCTTCCTCTTTGAATTCTTTTTGTATGTTGAAAAAGCTCTGATACCACCGATGGAAGAAGAAAAAATCTCCATATGTAGCTTCGAAGCATAGGTGGCCTCATAGGCACACTCATAAAACCATTGTTCTTTTTCAAACAATTGATTCTCTCAACTCCTTGGGATTGAAGTGCAAATCTTTTGTACACATAAAATATGCTTAGAGACCTTGCTAATGAAAGTTATTTCTTCTGGGAGAATGAATGCCTCCAAGAAATGTAGGCCATAGCCTTCACTAGTTCTAACAAATCAAATATTACAAAAATTAGTGTAAGTAGTACTGAATTCAGATCCCGGTTATTCAAAGTACTCTTAAGATAACTTTCATGGTACCGTATGTTTATCATTTATTAAACTATAATATCAATCAAATTAGACGTAAAAAATTACTCCAACTAAAGGGTTCATATCTAAACAAGCATATATATATATATATATATATATATATATATATATATATATATATATATATATATATATATATATATATATATATATATAATACACACACATACACACACATAGACACACACACACACACACACACACACATATATATATATATATATATATATATATATATATATATATATATATATATATATATATATATATATATATATATATATATATATATATATATATATATATATATATATATATATATATATATATATATGTGTGTGTGTGTGTGTGTGTGTGTGTGTGTGTGTAGGTGCTTACCGAAACTCCATTAGAAAGAAAAAAAATGCTGTTAATGGGTGCTTGACAAATAGAACATGCTAGAGTACCAGCATCTTTTTTCTTTTTAATGGAGTTTCGGTAAGCACCTACTCTTTTGAGTTTTAACTTTGAAAGAACAATTGTACAAATAAATGAGCATTGTACCCATAAGACCCTCGTATCTCACAAAGCATGGGTTAAATAAGATCACAACTGATTACAGCTGACTAAAACTTGCCAAAGTCATTACATGTCTAGCCTGAGGGTTGAACACAGGACCTCTGCCTCAAGAGATTAGTGCTTAACCAACCCACCTGCACGAGAAAAAAATCTTACAATCATGTATTTATTGGAGAACTAATGAGTTCCTATGAAAATTAATGAAAAAGAATTGGAAAAGATAAATCTAATTAAAATTTGAATTTGAAGCATTCAGAGAATCTCCAGATAGGACTAGACGTTTCAATTCACTTAAAAAATGATGGCGATCTTTGCTAGAACAAGTCAAAATCACAAAGTAGGGAACCGGATCGATCATCACTTCTCTGTACTATGTAAACGAGATTGTGTACATATATCTCTACGAATACCTTGAAGCTTTTCCGCATCCTGATCAAAACGGGGATCTAGATAATCTCTTATCTCTACTGTTTAGAGAGCTAAACTTTTGGAGGACTCCTCAGTCTTAAGACAATGCCATTCTCAAAATTCTTTGTTCTGCTAGCAAGGACGCTCTTCAACAGCAAGAATAATGATAATGCTCTTGAACAGCAGTGTTTAAGAAGATGCTCTTGAACGAAGGAGATCTCCTCTCTTTAACAAAAGTTGCTGTTTCTTTCTTGGATACAGTGTATGTTTCATATCCGTATCAATTCCTGTAAAAACAACATTATCTGTAGGGGCAGATACGTTATCCTCATGTGGATTGGAATCCAGCTCTCTTGATCCTTTCCTAACTCTGGGTTTTCGTGCTTTTCAGGTTCTCCTTTTCATTGAAGGGACAGCGGTGCTCTCAGTTACCTGGGCAATGGTTGAGAGTCTCAAAGTGTAATCTAATGTCGCTTTGTCTACAAGCATGCTCCCTGACGCATAAAGCAGCATTGCTTTGTTAGTTCATGTCGGACGGTGTATGCTGATGTATTCTTCCCCGAACGAAGCATATTCTCAAGTATGTCTATGGCGTTTCTCTGATTTGATCCATCTTTTCACAATGAAGTGACAACGGTCACCAACTTTTGAGACATCTCCCGCGCATGCAGAATGGATTTATTCGGAGTTCCTGTCAAGTTGTGGGAGAAGAAACTAAGAAGAAATTCCATGGTAGAGTCCAATTTCTATCAGTT
Organism: Ceratopteris richardii; assembly: GCA_020310875.1. Classification (NCBI taxonomy): domain Eukaryota; kingdom Viridiplantae; phylum Streptophyta; class Polypodiopsida; order Polypodiales; family Pteridaceae; genus Ceratopteris; species Ceratopteris richardii. The sequence goes on from CM035409.1 coordinate 149,395,850, forward strand.
TATTGAGCTCTCAGTGTGATCCAAATAGATTCCGCCATGTGGGAGGAAAATCTTCGAAGTCCGAAATATAATCAGCGTTTATGCGATGTCCGCTTTTTCTTCCTTTCAAGCAGCTTTATTTTGTAACTGATAGAGGCTTTGCTAACGTTAATCTTCATTTTGTATCTAAGGAGGACATTGTTTGACCTTAATTACTTGATGTTTCCAGACGTCGTTCGGCAAAAACGTTCGTCCGTCGAACAGATGAGGATGGAGGAAGGTAACGGAGAAAAGAGTCAAACTGCTCAGCAATGATGGATGGAAACGATTACGATGATCTTAATGTAATGGTTACATCACAATGATCCTAGTGATAAAACAGATATTTGACGGTCGTCTTCACAGCATGACAGCGTTACTCTATGAAGGAAAAACCCTATGGACAGGCGACATACTCGCAAATTACATTCCGACAAGGTGTCCAGATATTCTGATACGTGCAACAGATGATTGTTACATGGATATATAAACTATTGTCAAACTATCTAAGGCTTTCTTGTAGACGATTACTTGAGATGTTTCGAGACATTTTGGAACGCGATCTTGGGAAGGAGAGCTGTAAATTCCCGTTCATTTGATAGGAATATTGTCTAGTTTGTTTGGGCTTTAGATCCAGCTCCCAGTTTCAGATTCTCCTTCCAAGAAGCCGTCGGAAATAAAACCGTTAATCCAATTAAGTCAAGAAACGGCACAATCTGCTTTTGTACCTGAAGGTGCAATGGTGACGCTTCAGCACGTTTCAACAGAGGGAGTAGCATCTCATGCGTCACATTCGCATTACTTCTTTACCATATCATTGTAATCCATAGCAGAATTACATTCTTATTAAGAACTGCATTCTTTAATATCCCTAAAACGTAAGCAATGGAGGTGTTTTTGTTTCAGTACTTTCTTTGCGACATAACACCTATGATGGAGATGTCCATTCCTCTTGCAGACGTTCCTACATGTGCAGCAATTTTCTGCGGCCTCCGCTGACGCAATGCCTTTCGAAAATGCGAATGTCTCTGTTCTTCCCTCCACATAATGTCCACAGTCGTTTTTGTCGCTCACTTTCATGGCTGTTGAGCATTGACCTGGCATACGTCCTTGCTATGCCTCTGAAAAATGAGAATGTCTTTTTTCTTCCCTTGACATGATGTTTTGAGTCGTTTTTCCACTCACTTTCATGGCCGTTGAACCTTGACCTGGCACATGTCCATGGAACTGTCTAAAAGATAGTTAAGCTTCGGGACACGTACACAGAAGCAATGCAGAGGACGACAGTAACTTTGTCGCCAAGGAGGTGCCCTACAGCTAACTTGCCGAGTAAGTTAACTGTCGTTGTTCATATGCTAAGCGACGACGCGGCCGTTCCTGATTGTCGCGTTATGTAGGAGAGAATCTCAAGCGTTGTCCAGACCTTACTTTGATTTTACCAACGGACCACGGTTCTCCAACAACATGGCTATGGAGATTGAATCCATTGTCAGAAGTTCTAACCCAGAAAGAAGCTGAACCCTGACAATCAAGGAAGTTCTTTAACTGCTCCATCGCTTTCGACCCGACATTATTATAATTATTCTGTTGGCTATTCGAAGAACTGATCTACTTTCTGCGAGACACTTCTTTCGTCTCTAGCGCTTCAGAGCATTCCGGAAGTATGGGACACTTCCACCCTAGCAGAAGGTCACAGCCAGACAAAAGCAGACAATGCATCCGTTCACGGGTGTATTCGTCTGTACATGTATGCAAGCATGCATGTATCTTCTCATACTCACACTATTGTGCAACCATTCTTATTCATGCACAACATGCGCTTATGCACTCCCCAATTTTGTAGCATTGCAGGGTATGGTCATTTCTATGTCACGGCTTATGATTTCTCAAACAACATGAGACAGAATGGTAAGCATACTACACACTGGTGCTGTCGAGTTCTCTGATGTAGGTCTTCATATTACAACAATCAGAGCTTCCTCAATTGGTACAAGGACATCCCATTTGCTGTGCACATTTTAAAACTATTTGAAAAACGGAATTGCATACTATTTGAATTGAATATTAAGGCATACAGCTTCACTACAATACGGTTCATAATGTAACAATTATGATGATATTTGTGACTGTGGAGATCATATAATTCCTTGATTAACGAGATTGCGAGCATGCTACATTACGTTTCAATTGAGTTTCCACAGATAGATCTTTATGTTATCAAAATCAGATTTTATGACGTTAAGGCTATTTTTCACGTTCGCTGTGCAAGTAT
>CM035409.1:149400639-149465639 GCA_020310875.1 Ceratopteris richardii
AAGAGGTAACTTTTGTCATGAAGTCAATGTTTGACATCAAGGCCTTTCACAAAGCCCCTTTTTTTAGCAAGGACTTGATATCTAACATTGAGTTTGTGCATTAAGATTTGACGTAAGAAATCAATGCTAGGCATCAAGTCCTTCCCAAAAGATTCATTGAGTTTGTGCAAGAAGGGAAAAACTATGAAAAATATTCATTCCAACATCGGTTCCCTTCTAAAAATACTTACCTTTACACAAGAAGTGGATGCTAGCCATCGGCTTTGTGTAGAAAAGATCCACTTTATCTGAGAAGCTGATCCTAGACAACAATTTCTTGCATATTTTTTTGCTAATAAGAGAGTTCAACATTCGATGAACATAATCAATGCTTGAGTTCAACATCTTAAAAATAGAATTTGATGCTAGGCATCAATCTTTGTAGGTACAATGCCTAGGAGCTAGAACTTCCATGAAAACTGAAAGTTAAGGATTGATTCCAAATGATCACATATTTTCAATTGATGTGACCTTCATTTGAGAGTTGTCTTGGCTTCTCATAACTAATCATGAGTATATGAACAAGTGAGAAAGTATAATTTTATTGAAATTGGAACACAAAAAACACAAGAAAATCTAAACATCCACTCCTTAATATTCCAATGGAGATGCAAGACCTTGTTAAGCAAACTCTTGAGTTTTTGTTTGTAGAATAATTATCATGAATTTCCTTTATGAATGTTTTCCTACCTTTCCTCCTCTTCCCATTGAGTGATTCCCTCTTCCCATTGATAGCTTGACATAGGCATAAAAGTTCTAATAATACAAAATTAAACAATTGATTGAGAACATTACTAAGATAACATAGGTTTATCCTATACTTGATCAATATCTTACATTTTGTCAAGGTTGTCATAGATTTAAGAAGAGAAATGCGTCTATCTACAATGTGCATTTTGCATAGATGGAATATACTCATGATGAAACTATGTGGAAGCTCCATTATCTATAGATGAAGAACATTGAAATGATATACAAGGGAGAATTTCTTAATACGTTTGCAAGATGCACAAAATTAGTCATTTATATCACTATTGGTAACTCTGATGATATTCAAAACATGATTAATGAAGGTTCTCTCAAAAGGGATAACATTATGAAGTAGTTGATGGGGCATATTGGGTTGTGTTATGCCTGGAATAATCCAAAATGGGAACAAGTGGGTTTTATTAAACTCAAGTATTTAATATGATAGAGGGCTTTAATATCATCATTATTTGCATACGAAAGGTGCCCAATCAGATACATAGGAAACACATCCTTCTAGGAAAGGACCATCCACACATGGGTAATGGGAGGGGCCCTTCTAGGGAGGCATTTAAAGGAGAGGGGAACTAGTTCAAGCATGAGCTTTCAAGTGCAAATGTAGGTTTCATTACAATGGAAGTTGAGAGATATGATAAAAGTTTGTTACACGAATGATCAAAATTGGAAACTAGACCATTCTATGTAAATCTTCTCTAAGATTGGCTTTCTTATGGGAAGGTTGTGGTATCCTACAATGTAGCTTAATCATATGATCTCAATCAGACGTTATCTCATTGTTTCATGTCTCTCTTGGCATGGGATTTTGTGGTAGCATGAACTCAATAACCTTTATGTCATTGGAAATTATCTCTTTGATACCTTCGTACATAACAAAGATTTGGTATATTGTTGTTGCATCTATACCTTAGAGGTGTTTAAGGTCCTCATGAAGTGGTGCAATTGCAATTCACCACCACGAATTCCCCTTCACAATAGCTTTACGATGATACCCTCAATAGTACAAAACCAAGCTCCACACACCCCACATAATACTCCACGTGAGGCATGTAGAATACATGAAAGAAACCACATAATTCATAGAACTATTAGGTTTTGCAAAAAATGAGGTCAAACTTCTAGTCTTTGGCCGACGAGGAAATGTTTTATTATAGAGCATATACAAAAGTATCTAGTGGTCGTTTGTCCTTTCACATAGAAAACTAATAGTAATAATCTCCGGCTAAAGGCCAATATGGACAAAGTGATCTATGGGAGATAATAAAGAGCCATAAAGGATACATGAGCATAAGTACACAAACTATACCTCCCACCTAATGGGTATGTTACAGAGTGTACAAGTAATTGTGCACCATCAAGTGACAATAGTGTACAAAGTTAATTTGTGGTTGAGCTTTAGTTAAATCATATGCAATATTATCTCGAGTATGAATCTTCTCAAGAATAGTGCACTCAATGGCTAAGCAGTCTCTCATGAAGTGATACCTCACGTCAATGTGCTTGGCCTTCGCATGATAGACAGGGTTCTTCGTCAAAGCAATATCACTCTAACTATCACTGAGTAAATGAGGTACATGCTAAGATAGACCCATATCACAAGGAAGAGGAGAAGCCACAATGTTGGTGGCTTCCCTGTCCATAATGCTTGTGCCACTTTTAGACCTTCAATAGGTGAAAGGTTAATCACATGAACTACAGCCAATACTACTTGTTCCCAAAAGCCTTGTGAAAGGTTTGCATGATCTAGAATAAAACCTACTCTATCCTTAATAGTTATATTCATCCTCTTAGCTATACCATTCTATACTAGGATATAAGGAGTTGTAAACTCTCTATGAATTCCTCTAGACTGAGAGAAAACATTGAATTCATGTGAGGTATAATCACCTCCATTATCTGATTGTAAAGACTTGATCTTAGTTCCTTTTGATTTTCCATTCTACTACAAGACATGTGGCTTAGAAAACCATGCCAAATACAAGCCATAGGTTGTTCAATAACAACCAACAAGTGCTTTTTTTATGATACAAATATTGGATAAAGGATCGAGCTTTGAATTCTTTTACAATAACCATATTGCCCTTTGATATGCAAAAGTACTAAGCATAGAAAACCATTTTGTAACCAAGTTCATCAAGTTGATCAATTGACATCAAACATCATCATAGCTCAGGTATGAGAACACTTGGAGAAGCTTGTAGAAGGTAGAAAAGTGAGCACCCAAGTGATGCAATTTGGTCCAGCCAACCAGCATAATACCAGCCCTTGAGCATTTGGAGAGTCAAATAGACATTATAAAAATGTGATTAGAGCAATAAAATCCACTATGTAATTTGGAACATCAAGGAGAAAAGTTTACTACAAAATAGATAAGTTTGCACTTTGACTAGTTCAAAAAACTTGCTATCTTTAGATGAAATAATCAACTACAATTGCTCATAACAACCACCATGGTTACAATCGGAAAAATTCATTTTGGAGGAATGTTATAAATAGAGTGGAGTGTCTAAAATGCACAAGGTTACAAGCAATAAGCAATATATGCTTTTAGAATGAACTTAACACTCAACAGAAGTACCCCCAAATTTTTAGCGTTAAGCAGAGATAAACCCCGAGAGCATAAAATCTAGATTACTCAAAATCTATTGAACCAAATCTCTAAAAATCTGTAGACATACATTAGACACTACTAACTTTCTAATGAATGCTCACACATATAGTTTGGAGCTCTATAGAGAGAGGTAGCCTTTGCAAGTTCACTATTGGTGGAGAAGATGATACTGAGAAATGAAGGAACAACACAATGATGACCCAAAGTGTATGTATATAACTTCAATACAATGTATAAGTGATTTGAAGTCTTTAAATAGAATCTTAATGTATTCTAGGACTTCCACAAGTGGACTTTCGACTCAAATCAAGGCATGATAGATTGTTTAAGAGAATCAATTCACTTTCCTAAAATCTAGGAAAAGTGAAGATCTGATATGATCTACTTTTTGGTGATTGATTGATTGTCAAGCTCAAACATCTCAAATTATGGAATTCGAGCTCTTCTTTTCTCCTTTTACAAGTTTTAAGCTCTAGAGTTTTACATCGGTAAATGATCCATTAAAAAACCTTATGAAAAAATACAATAAATGAGCATAAATATAAGAAATGCTTCATTGGATATTTTTGACATAATCCAAATGATAGTTTTTTTGATGTAGATCAAATCCACCTCAAGCATAATGCAATTCTTGATGTTCCAACAATTCCCCCTCAAGCTAGAGTATGCTTGAGTATTCAATATTTGATAGATTTAATATCTTCTATTGCTTTGAATTTGGAAAGCTTTATTCCATTAAGTGGCTTTCTCACCATATATGCTATTTGCTTTTTAGTTGGAACAAAACAAATATCAATATCTTTTTCCATGAGCTTCTATCTAATGAATTGGTAATGAAACACTATGTGTTCGGTTCTTGCATGGTAGCTCCTGCCCGATTTGCATCTTAATAGCTTTGGATATCCGAATCTAAAGAGTAAGGATAGAATATACCTTCATTGATTGTTTGCTTGACGTTCTCAGGTACTCTCTTAGATGCATGCATGTGTGATCTTTTTAGTGAGTGCATGAATTGGCTTAGCACTCCTACACTATATGAGATATCTATCCTTCTATGAGCAACATATATCAAGCTACCTACTAAGCTTTGATAATCTTTAATGCCTTCAATTTTCTCACCTTCATAAAAACTAAGTTTATGATTCATCTCCAAAGGTTTACTTATAGGTTTAGTATTCTCATTTTGAACTTAAGGAGTAGATCCTCAGTGTATCTCCTTTGAGCCAAATACAATCCTTCATTTGTGTATATGACCTGCATACCTAAGAGGAATGTGAGCTCTCCTAAATCACTAATTTGGAACTCCTCTTGCATATGCCTTTTGATCCTTTGTATGCCATTCAAGTCATCTCCTATCACAATTATGTCATCTACATATGCACACAAATAGATAACCTCATTGTGATCCTTGTTGATGAAAAAGAAGGGTCTCCATTGCTTTTATTGAAACCTTGATCTTGAAGATAGGTTACCAATCTAAAATTCCAAGCTCTAGGAGCTTGTTTCAATCCATACAATGCCTTTTTGAGTCTGCATAAATAATATGTATAATTAGGTTTCTCGAATCTTGGATGTCGTGACATGTATACATCTTCACTTATCGAGCCATTGAGAGATGCATTCTTTGTTGGTGCAAAGTCCAAGCCCACACATTTGGCTTGAAGCTCACAAACATATGAAACTCCATGGAAACCGTTGCTAGTAGAAATTTATCCTTTTACATTTGTAAAAGTCATTCATTTGACTTGAGAGAATATTTGTAATTACCTACCCAAAAACTTGTGGACTTGTTAGTTAGAAAAGCATCTACTTCATTGAGGGAATATTTCCTAGGTTGAAGGATTACTTTTAGAGAGAGAGAGAGCCAAAAATTGAATTCAAATTCCAATTTGAATGCAAGACTTATAAAAGGTGGCTTGAAAAAGTCGCCTGTAGAAGTCACTTATCCCGAGTACTCCATTGACATTGTGTATGTGTGTGAGGCCTACATTGTAGCCTACACTACTCTCCATCATAAGGCTATGATTATCAAGCATGTGATCTTGTACACCATTGTTCATTAATAAAATATATCCACATTGTTCATCTATGATCTCTCTGTTATAGTCATTCTCCATTGTCAACTTGTGCTGCTCATTTCTCACTCATTTCTTCACCGATTTCAATGATCTGTAGCTTGTTGGAATCAGCCCCAAGTTATCTACGTGCTGACAAAAGCTTGAAGCAAATCCATTCAGCCAATATGGAGAAAAGCGCATCGAAGCACTCACTGGTCAAACCTTGCAGAGGTCCTAAAAAATCGAGGGTAATGATTAATTTGTTAAATTGATTGCTTTGTGTATAGTGGATCATTTCAAGTGATTTCACTTGGAATCATTATCCTAATAAGATAATTTGATACCTCTAAAAGGAATTTTTCCAATTCCTACTCTACTGGTAGCATTGAGCATTAGAAGCAGTAGGTGTATGATAAAAAATAAAAGGTTTTCATTGACCCTTCTATTTAGAAGTAGTCTGTCTTGATTCAATCTTTTCATACATCATTTCCAAAGTACATAGGCACTTGTATGGTGTCTTTGGAAAGCTAAGAGGGCCAACATATCAACTCTCAACTCACAAAGGGCTAGTACTAAGCAGGATTTGGCAGTACTTACTTATCACTTGAAGTGTCCATCCATCTATCCCAACAGTGGTATCAGAGCAAAGTTAAGGTAAAATGGAAGATGGTTATCCTTCTTTCATTGAAAAATTGGACAGGAACAACTATCAGGCATGGTCTTTGAGGATGAAAACATACTTGCAAGGAAGGAGCCTCTATGGATACATCTTAGGAGATGAGGAGATGCCCATATTCAGAAGCAAAGGACAACCTACAAGAGAAGAACATGAAAGACTCAACACATGGTGTGCCAAGGATGCATTAGCAAGGTCCTACTTACTTAACTCAATCTCTAATTTTCTTCTTCCACATATTAGGAATTGTAAGACATCCCAAGAGACTTGGGAAACATTGTCTTCTTACTTCTCTTCCAACACAAGGGCCACGAAGAACCAACTATGGATTGAGTTTACCACTCAAAGGAAGCAACCTAACCAAGCTATCTTAGAGTATGTGACCAAATTCAAAGATATTGCGGATCAATTGGCAAGCATAGGAGATGAAATTGAAGAAGAGCAGATTGTAAGGCAAGAAATCAATGGTATTAAAGCTGATGACAAATGGGAGAGCTTCACAACTGCCATGGACTTGTACATGGACATGGAGATTCCAGACCTTACCACACTCATGGGGCAACTATTTACCTATGAAGCCAAGCTCAACAAGAATGGAGACTCATCAAGAGGTAATAGCTCTTCTGCCCTATACATTGATAAGAGTAAGTCCAAAGAGAAAGGAAAGAACAAAAAGGTTGAAGATGAAGGAACTACCTCCCAAGCTAACTATGCAGGGAAAGGTAGAACCTCATGAGGAAGGGGCAGAGGAGGTAAGCAAGGTATGGGGAGACCTTATAACTCCTCACCATGCAATATTTGTGGTTTATCAAATCATACTACAGATGAGTGTTTTAGGAACTTCAAGAATCAGAGAGGAAGAGGATATCAAAGAGGTGGATATACACAATTAAGAGGCAGATTCAACAACCACCAAGGATACAACAACAACTACAATAGCAACTACCAAGGAGGATACAAATCAAGGAAAGATTACAACAACTACACAGAGAAGCAAGAAGATTCTCTTCTGATCATGAACATGACTTCAAAACTAGGTATAAATGATGACCACCTTTTCTACATTGACTCAGGATGCTCAAACCATGTGGCAGGCAATGTAGCTCTTCTCTCTGACCTTGAGGAACCAAAGGGTAAACATCAGGTACGAATAGGTGATGACAGCAAGCACTTAGTGATTAAAGTTGGAAATGTTAAGACGTCTGATGGGAATAAGAATCTGTTGAGTAGGGTTCCGTATGTACCAACTATTACCAAGAATTTGATGAGTGTTGGACAGATTGTGGAAAAGGTCTTGCAGGTTAGATTAAACCAATATGGAGCATTTTTGGAGGATTCCAAGCATGGGTTCAAGAGAATTTCCAAAGGAGAAAAGACACGTAGACTATTCACTTTTGAACTTGAGGATACAAGGAACATTGCACTTTATAGTTATAAAGATCAAACATTATCAGAGCTTGAAATTTGGCATAAAAGATAAGGGCATGTAGGTGAGAGAACCTTGAAACAAATATGCAGAGATCAATGTGTGCTTGGGATACCTAATGTATCTAAGCAACACATGATTTATAAATGTGGTGCTTGTCAGTCTGGAAAGTCTCACATGCTACCCTTCTCAAGGAAAGGCTACATGCATGAGGACTACCGAGAGCTTGTCCATACACATGTATGGGGACCAAGCAATGATCCCTCAATCTCTGGATCAAGGTATTATGTATCTTTCATTGATGACTACAATAGGTGGAATGTATTGTACTTTATGAAACACAAAGATGAAGTCTTCAATTGCTTTAAAAAGTATCTTGCACTTGTTGAGAACCAAACAGGGAGAAACCTAAAAAGATTAAGTTTAGATGGAGGAGGTGAGTACTTCTCAAATGAGTTTGATATATTCTTGCAGGACAGAGGAATCAAGAGAGAAATTACCACAAGGTACACCCCTGAGAAGAATGGGGTAGCAGAAAGGAGAAATAGATTAATTGTTGAGATAGCTAGGTCAATGTTAAATGAGAAAAAAAATACCTAACTACTTGTGGAAAGAGAGTTTATCTACTGCCTGGATGTGCAGCATATGTGCATATCCCTTCTCAGATAAGAGGTAAGCTAGACCCTAAGGCAGAGAAGTGTATCTTCATAGGGTATGATCTAAATCAGAAAGGATACAGGTTCTACAATCCTTCAACGAAGGGATTCATGGTCAGTAGAGATGTTGTCTTTGATGAAAATGACTCTTGGTTTGATATTGAATGCAGGAAAGTAAAACTAACTTATGACTTGGAAGAGGAGCTTCCAAGCCTCACTAAGGAGGATCCTACTCAGAATGGAGACATGAATTCAGATGATGAGGACATCAGCAATCTTGAAGAGTTCAAGGCATGGAAGTCCAAAGGCAAAGTCAAGATGAAGAAATTGGAGGATATACCTGAATCTTCCAACCAAGCAATCAAAAGATCACAAAGGGAGAGCAAGAAGCCTATCAGATATGGGTATGACACTTCCCTTGTTACTAAGCACTATGTTTATCTTGCAAAAGACTTGTCAATTGAAGAACCAAAATCATATGAAGAAGCAAAGACCAAGTTAGAATGGAAGCAAGCTATGGATGAGGAAATTGAAGCACTCAAGGAGAGTGATACTTGGAAACTAGTACCAAAGAAGGAGTCTATGAAGGTAATTGGTTCTAGATGGATCTATAAAAGCAAAAGGAATTCTAATGGATCAATAAGCACGTACAAAGCTAGACTTGTAGCTAAGGGTTTTGCACAAACCCAAGGCATTGATTATGAAGAAACTTTCTCACCTGTGGCCAAAATGCCAACCATCAAGGTATTGGTAAGTGTGGTTGCATCAAAGAATTGGAACATTTATCAATTGGATGTAAAAAATGCATTTCTAAATGGCTGGATTTTAGAGGAGGTGTACATGTCACAACCTCTTGGCTATGAGGACCCAAACAAGGTAACATATGTATGTAAATTGAACAAAGCTCTTTATGGATTGAAGCAAGCACCTAGGGCATGGAACCATAGGTTGACCACATACCTTCAGGATCAAGGTTTTATCATGAGTAAAGCAGATACTTCTCGATTCATCAAGAGAAGTAATTCATAAGTAATATACCTATGTGTATATGTTGATGATATCATACTTACAGGTAATGATGCTAATGGCATCAAACAGATCAAGAATCAGATGATGAAGGAGTTCAAAATTAGTGACTTTGGATCACTAAAATATTTTCTTGGACTTGAGTTCGCCTATACTAACTCTGGAATTTACATTACTCAAAGAAAGTATATACAGGATATGTTGAAGAAGTTTCATTTGCAGGATGCCAAAGATGCAAGTACTCCAATGGAGGTAAACCTAGAATTAAGTGCTCATGAAGGTGATGTACTTGAAGACATTGCAGGTTACCAACGCATAGTGGGAAGCCTGCATTATGCTACCTTGACAAGGATTGACATTGCTTATGGAGTAAGTGTGCTAAGTCAGTTTATGCACAAGCCTAGGGCACCTCACTTGGAGGCTCCCAAAAGGATCTTGAAGTTCCTTAAGGGCACTCAACATCATGGTCTGTATTTCCCTTATACATCAAACTTGGACATTAAGATCCATTCAGATGCAGATTAAATGTAGAATCATATCCATACCTTTCTTGTTGTCTCTTCTCCCTTGTTAATGTTATAGGAGTATTGTTGGAGCATTCTCCACATTTTTTGATTTTAGCCTTTCCTCTTGAATTCCATAACTTGAAATCCTTTTCCCTTTCATCTTGGTCATCATCTATATCACCTCTTGGATCCTCCACCTATGTATCATGCTTTCTACCTAATGGTTGGAAATTATCATACCATGACCTATGTTCTTCAAATACATCCCTACTTGTGGTGAATTGCTTGATGGAAGGAATATAAAACTTGTAGTCCATGTGAGTTGAATCATAACCAATGAATACTACCAAGTTTACCTTTGATTTGTGAAGGTACATGTAAAAAAGGGTGAAAGCATGTTAATGTGAACACTTTTTAGGACTATTTACCACTTTTATGCACGTCATGATTTATTTATTTCAAAAGCTCTTTGAAATATGGGAAAGATAAATTTAAAATATCCTTTGTTCGATGTACAATCATTCATGCGATATTGCAAAATCATGAAAATGATTTTTGAATATCCTCATTACTCATGTGAAAGGTAGGGTATCATGACATGAACATCGAGAGTAATGTCATTACTCGTCATGTCCTACACAATGTAGATATCCATGGAGTCTACGGTTGTTGAACATAAAAAGTTTGTGCAACTTCGTCAATCGGCACAGAAAGCTACCACAAATGAAACTACCATAAATGACGTTTTTCCATCAGACAAAGGTGAAGTCGAAATACTAGGAATAAGTACGAGAAATTTAGGTACAATTAGCAAGCGTAAGTGCTTTTCTCATCATTCAATGACTACACATTCATTTGCCTATTCACAAGAGAGAATCACATGTGAACTCATACTTTTCAATTTGAGCATAATTCTTTTAAATAATTGTAAAAGTTAAAAGAAGATGGAACCTCCTGAGATTAGGAGAGTGAACCCACGACTTATTTGGTGAGGGAATCAATCAATCAAGTCCATAAATGTAGGATCACTTTTAGCTGATGCAAAATGCAAATTCAAACTCAGCCTATGAGTATAAATAGACATGCTTTTAGTCATGGGCTAAGGGAGCTATTCTGAGAGACCTTGAGCTACTTCAATGAGCATACATTGAGCTCACTTCATGTATGTGTAGTCCACTACATTTTCTTTGTATCATATGTTCATTATCATATACATTTTGATACAGTTATTCAAGTACATTTCTATCTACTATCTACTATTGCATTTCTTCATTATGTAATCTTCTAGAATCCATTTCTCTATGTGTACTCACTCATTTGCTATAATTTAACTTGACATAGTTAGTGTGTGTCTAGTGTTCACTTAGCAAGTTTCATCAATTTCGATTTAGTGGATCTCAAGTTATGAAGCATAGAAGGTGAATCTATTTGCACACCTTCTAGATCTTGAAAAGTTGGGATGACCCCCTTGACTTGTGAGATTCATTTCTCAGTGTATGGTACAGATAAAGTGATATGATAACTTGCTTCACTTAGCTATACACTTGAGTTAGATGTGTGCAAAATCTCTCTAGTCAATTCATACCAAGTTGTGAGCTTTGAGCAAAAGACTAAGACCTTCTATTTTCAAAACAGAATGTTCTTCACACTTCATGCATTGATGCGAGCAATTGAGATTGATGTTACAAAGGCGTTTGTGGTTCTAAATACATCATTGTGAAGCTAATGAGGTCTACTATGGATCCCTTGAGTTAAACTGGTAGGTGTAGAGCAAGTTTTGTGCAGCACGAGCTCATCTTTGGAACCTATCTCTCATCTCCTCATAGTGGTATCAAAGCAACAGGATTTCCTTCATCCATAGACAAATTGGATCAAGGTAACTACTCATCTTGGTCACTTATAATGGAAGCTTATCTTCAAGGGAGAAACCTATATGGTTACATATCTTGGGATGAGATAATGCCAATCCTCAAATGCAAGATCCAACCAACAGAAGAAGAACAAGAGAGGTTAAACACATGGTGTTCAAAGGATGGCCTAGCAAGGTCATTTTCTCTAAACAAAATCTCTAATTTTTTATTTACACACATTAGGAATTGAAAGACTTAACAAGAGACTTGGAATGCTCTTGAAGCATTCTTCTCATCAAGCACCAAGGCAAGGAAGAATCAATTGTGGATGGAATTGGCCACAGTCAAGAAGATGCCATAGCAAACTGTGAACCATTTTGTCACCAAAATGAAGGACATAACTAAAAAACTTGGAAGAATTGGAAAAATCATTGATGAAGATAAAATAGTAAGACAAATGATAAATGGAATAAAGGAAGATGACAAATGAGAATCTTTCACCGCAACCATGGACATCTACATGGACATGTAGGTTCTTGATTTCAACACCCTCATTGGACAACGGATCACACATAAGTCAAAGCTTATGAAGAATAGAGACAACTCAAAAGGTAATCAATCCTCTATTCTCTATACAAATAAGAACAAGAATAAAGATAACAAATTCAAAGGTAAAAAGTCTGATGATGAAGGTAGCACATCTCAAGCAAACTTTGCAGATAGAGGTAGAGGCTCAAGAGGAAAAGCCATAGGAGGAAGACAAGGTAGGGGGAGAGCTCAAAGCTCATCACCATGTGCCATATGTGGTTTAACTAATCACATTACTGAGAATTGTTTCAGGAATCCTAGAAACCAAAGAGGAAGAGTTACAGCAGAGGAGGCTATGGAAGCTCAAGAGGTAGATTCAAAAAAAAAAAGATTACAATAACAAATCATACAATAGCAACAATTACCAAGGAGGATACAAAGGAAGGAGAGACTACAACAATTATGCAGATGATCAAGCAAAAGATCATTCACTTCTTCTAATGAACATGACCATGAAGCAAGGTAAAGCAGATGAACATGTATTCTATATAGACTCAAGTTGCTCAAATCATGGAGCAAGGAATGTTACTCCACTCTCGGACTTGGAGGATCCAAGGAATAGACATGATGTCCAAATAAGAGATAAAACAAGGCCTCCAGTGGAAAACATAGGCAATGTGAAGACTTCAGATACTAATATGAACCTATTGAGCAAGGTATTTTATGTGCCAACTATCACTAAAAATCTCATAGGTGTAGGTGAGATTGTTGAGAAATGATAACAAGACAAATTCACAAACAATGGAGCATTTGTTGAGGATCCACACCAAGGATTCAAGAGAATAGCAAGAGGAGAAAAATCAGCTATATTATTTACATTTGAACTTCAAGATACCAGAAATATTGCACTACTCAATTATGATAGCCAAACTTGTTTAGACATAGAAATTGGCACAAGAGGTTAGCTCATGTAGGTGTGAAGAGATGGAGAGATAGGTTCTAGAGATGAGCTGCTGCTACACAAAACGTGCTCTACACCTCCAATCTAACTCTAGGGATGCTTAGTATACATCTTTAGCTTCACAATGATGCATTTAGAACCATGAAGTCCTTAGGAACACCATTCTCAAATGTTTGCATCAAGAAATATAACTTGCATATGCTAGAAACGTGAAGAAACTCCTATTTTAGGACTAAAAGGTCTTAGTATTATGTTCAAAGCTCACAACTTGGTATGATTTGAACATGAAGATTTTGAACACATCTGTTTGGAGTGTGTAGCTAAATAAATCAAGTTATTTCATCAATTTAGTTGTAGCATACACTGAGAAATGAATCTAACGAGCTAGGGGGTCATGCTGACTTTTCAGGATCTAGAAGATGTGTAGACATAGTCACCTTCTATGCTTCAAATCTCAAGCTCCACTCAATCTGACTTGATGAAAAGTGATATGTGATCACTAGACAAAATATAGCAAATGAGTGAGTATGCATAGAGAAATCCATTCTACAAGATCACTGTAATGAAAAGATGCAATGGTAGATAGTAGTAAGAAATGTTCTTGATGAAATGTATCAAAATGTATATGCGAATGAACATATGATACAAGAGAAGTATAGTGGACTACGCATACATGAAGTTAGCTCAATATATGCTCACTAATGTAGCTCAATGTCTCTTAGAATGGCTCACATAGCTTGTGACTAAAATCATGTCTATTTATACTCATAGGTTGAGTTTGAATTTGAATTTTGCCTCACCTAAAAGTGATCCTACAATTTAGGGATGATTTGATTTCATTCTACCCATCATGTGAGTCATGGGTTTAGCTTCCTAACTTCAAGAGATTCCTTATTTTCTTGGATTTTACAACTATCCAAAGTAAATATGCTCAAATTGGCTAGCATGAGTTCATATGTGGTTCTCTCTTGTGAAGAGCTAAATGAATGTGTAGTCCTAAGGTTTTAGCAATGCACTTAGGCTTGCTACTTGCATCAACAATGCCCCCTCAAGCCTAAGATTATTGATTCTTCAATCCTTCATGATCTCCTATAATCCAGTCATTGATTTGAACATGTTCAATTTGCTTCCATCCAATGCCTTTGTCATCATATCTACACATTTTTTATGAGTTGACACATATGAGAGTTGTATCTCCTTACTCATAATCTTTTATATGACATAATGGTAGTGAACTTCTATATGTTTAGTCCTAGTATGATAGATAGGGTTAGTATCAAGATGTAATGAAATAACATTGTCTCCAAATATATGTAGAGTTGAAGTGTTGAACCCTACATCTGAGTATAGGGTTCTAATCCACATAGCTTCTTGTGTAGCATTTATAAGTCCTCTATATTCAGCTTCTATTGATGAAAGAGCAACAATGCATTGCTTCTTTGAGGAGCATGAAATCAAATTTGTGCCTACAAAAGTAAGATAACCAGATGTGCTTCTCCTATCATCTTTAGATCCTTCCCAATCTACATTAGAGAAGAATTTAACATCTATAACAAATGTGTATGGATAGTACAACCCTTTCTTGATTGTACAATTTAATTATTTTAGAATTTTCTTGGTTGCTTCCATGTGCGGCTTCCTTGGAGTGTGCATGAACTGACTCAGCACACTAACTCCGTAACATATATCCATTCTAGTTAGAGTTGCATAATTTAAACTTCCAACAAGACTTTGATACTTAGTTACATCTTCAATTAGCTCACTTTCATTAGCACTTGGCTTCAGATTTACCTCCATGGGTGTACCTGCAACCTTTGTATTCTCCATCTTTGAATTTGGAGAGCATGTCTCCAATGTACTTCCTCTGAGTGATGAACATACATCTCTATATATATACCACTTCCAAACCTAGGAAATAAGTGTGAAAACCAAGATAACTGATCTTGAACTCCT
Organism: Ceratopteris richardii; assembly: GCA_020310875.1. NCBI lineage: Eukaryota > Viridiplantae > Streptophyta > Polypodiopsida > Polypodiales > Pteridaceae > Ceratopteris > Ceratopteris richardii. The sequence goes on from CM035409.1 coordinate 149,415,694, forward strand.
CCTTCATCTGAACTTTGATCTTCCTAATTCCATCTACATCACTTCTTGTAATGATTATATCATCCACAAGTACATAGAGGTATATGACTTTTGAATGATTCCTCTTGATCTGCCTTGCTTACAATGAAACCTTTATCATGCTTCATATGGTGTCATCCCATCCAATGCTTTTGGTGGGAGTCTATTTATCAAGTATGTGGCTATGGATACAACCTTTGCCCACAAGTAGTTGGGTAACTTCTTCTCATTTAGCATTGACCTTTCATCCTTGATAATTGTCCTATTTCTTCTCTCTATCACTACATTTTTCCCTAGACTATACCTAGTAGTGAACTCTCTTTTGATTCCTCTCTCTTGGAGTAAGAATAAAAGTCATGGGAGAAATATTCTCCCCCTCTATCTAACCTTAGCCTCTTCAAAGTTTTACCTTATTGATTTTCTACAACTGCTAGATATTTATTGAAACATGAGAACACTTCATCTTTATGATTAATAAAGTATAGTATTTTCCATCTTCTACAGTCATCAATGAATGACACATAGTACTTGGATCTAAAGATTGAAGTTTCCTTGCTTGGTCCCCATACATCTATATGGACTAGCTCCAATAGGTCTCCATGAATGTATCCCTTCTTTGTGAATTTTTTTCTATGAGACTTGCCTAATTTACAAGCACTACATTTGTAGATCATGTGTTGTTTGGATATGTTTGGTAGAAGAGGCACATTTTGATCCCTATTGATTTGCTTTAGAGACCTTTCACCTATACAAGCTAACCTCTTGTGCCGAATTTCCAATTCTGATAGAGTCTGGTTACCATAATTGAACAATGCAATGTTTCTAGTATCTTGGAGTTCAAATGTAAATAACATACCTGATTTTTCTCCTCTTGTATCCCTAATGTGGATCCTCAACAAATGCACCATTCTTTGTGAATCTGACCTACAATCCTTTTTCAACAACTTATCCTACAAGTATGAGGTTTTGGGTGATAGTTGGCATATACAATACTTTGCTCAATAGGTCCATATTACCATCTAAAGTCTTTACATTGCCTATCTTCTCTATTGGATGCCTTGTGTCATCTCTTGCTTGGACTTCATGTCTATTCCTTGGATCCTCCAAGCATGAGAGTAGAGCTACATTTCTTGCTACATGGTTTGAGCAACCTGAGTCTATATAGAATACATGTCCATCTGCTTTACCTTGCTTCATGGTCATGTTCATCAAAAGTAATGAATCCTCTTGAGTTTGATCACATGCATATTCGTAGTCTCTTCTTCCTCTATATCCTCCTTGATAGTTATTGTTGTGGTTGTGACCATTGTTTTTCTTGAATCTAGATCTTTGAGCTTCCATGGCTTGCTCTATTATCACCTCTTCCTCTTTGGTTTCTACGATTCTTGAAACAATTCTTAGTAATGTGATTAGCTAAGCCACATATGGCACTGCATGGTGATGAGATTTGAGCTCTTGCCTTGCCTTGTCTTCCTCCTCTACCTCTTCCTCTTGAGCCTCTACCTCTACCTACAAAGTTAGCTTGAGAGGTGTTGCCCTCATCATGAGACTTTTTCCCTTTACCTTTGCTATATTTATTCTTGTTCTCATTTGTATAGATAGTAGAGGATTGATTACCTTTTGATTTTTCTCCATTCTTCATAAGCTTTGCCTCATGTGTGAAAAATTGTCACATAAGGGTGTTGAAATCACAAACTTGCATATCCATGTAGAGGTCCATGGTTGTGGTGAGAGCTTTCCATTTGTCATCTGCCTTTATTCCATTGATCACTTGCCTTACAATCTTCTCTTTATCAATGATTTTTCCAATGCTTCCAAGTTGGTCTCTTATGTCATTCATGTGACAAAATCAGTCACACTTTGCTTGGGCATCTTCTTGAGTGGGGTGAATTCCATCCATAGTTGATTCTTCCTTGCCTTGATACTTGATGAGAAGAATGCTTCAAGAGCATTCCAAGCCTCTTGAGAAGTCTTGCAACTCCTGATGTGTGGAAGTAAAAAATGAGAGATTGAGTTTAGAATATATGACCTTGCTAGAGCATCCGTTGAACACCATGTGTTTAACCTCTCTTGTTCTTCTTGAGTTGGTTGGCCTTTGCTTCTAAGGATTGGGATGGTCTCATCTCTAAATATGTAACCATAGAGATTTCTTCCTTGAAGATAATTTTCCATTCTAAGTGACCAAGCTGAGAAGTAACCTCAATCCGATTTTTCTATGGATGAAGGAAATCCATCTCCCATGTTGATTTGTTATTGTTACGATACCACTCTGAAGAGATGGAGAGATAGGTTCTAGAGATGAGCTGGTGCTACATAGAAACTGGTCTACACCTGCCAACCTAACTCTAGGGATGCTTATTATACCTCTTTAGCTTCAGAATGATGCATTTAGAACCAGTAAGCCCTTAGGAACAACATGCCCAAATCTTTGCATCAAAATAGATAACTTGCATATGTTACCAAAGTGGCTTTTGTACACATATAACTAGTTTTACCTAACTAAATCAAGTTGTTGCATCAGTTTGGTTGTATCATACATTGAGAAATCAATCTAACAAGTTAGGGGGGACATCCCAACTTTTTAGGATCTAGAAGACGTGCATACACAGTCACCTTCTATGCTTCATATCTAGAGATCCACTAAATCAAACTTGAAAAAATTGATATGTGAACACTAGAAAATCCATGCTAACTTCTCCAAGTTAAAGTATAGAAAACGAGTGAGCATGCACAGAGAAATCAATTCTACAAGATCACTGTAATGAAGAAGATGCAACAGTAGGAAATGTTCTTTAAGAAATGTACCAAAATGTATATGAAAATGAACATATGATACAAGGGAAGTGTAGTGGACTACTCATACATGAAATGAGCTATATGCTCACTGATGTAGCTCAATGTCTCTGAGAATGGCTCACATAGCCCATGACTAAAATCATGTCTATTTATACTCATAGGTTGAGTTTGAATTTGAATTTTGCCTCACCTAAAAGTGATCCTAAACTTTAGGGATGATTTGAATTGATTCTTCCTACCACATGAGCCATGGTTTTAGCTCGCTAACTTCATAATATTCATTATTTTCTTGGCTTTTAGAATTATCCAAAGTAAATATGCTCAAATTGACAAGTAGGAGTTCATATGTGGTTCTCTCTTGTGAAGAGCTAATTGAATGTGTAGTCCTAAGGTTTTAACAATGCACTTAGGATTGCTAATTTCACCAATGGTAGGTGAAAGAGATCTTAAGCAAATCAATAGGGATCAAAGTATACTTGGCCTTCCAAACATCTCCATACAAAACATGATCTACAATTGTAGTGCTTGTCAATTTGGTAAGTCTCACAGATAACCATTCACAAAGAAGGGGTACATTCATGGAGACCTATTGGAGCTAGCTCATACAGATATATGGGGACCAAGCAAGGAGCCTTCAATCTCTAGATTGAGGTATTATATGTAATTTATTGATGATTGTAGCTAATCGACAATACTATACTCGATGAAGCATAAAGATAATTTGTTCTCATGTGTCAAGAAATACCTAACGCTTGTAGAAAATCAAACATGGAAGTCAGTGAAGAGACTAAGGTAAGATGGAGGGGGAGAATATTTTTCCCATGATTTTGATTGCTATCTCCAAGAGAGTGGAATCAAAAGAGAAATTACAACCAGATATATTGCAGAGCAAAATGGAGTGGTAGAAAGGAGAAATAGTACCATTGTAGAGGTTGCAAGGTCAATGCTAAACGAGAAGAAATTAGCCAAATACTTGTGGGAAGAGGCTATATCCATAGCCACATACTTGATCAATAAACTCCTATAAAAAGCATTAGATGGGATGACACCATATGAAGCATGGAATGGAAGAAAACTAGCCTAGATCATTGAAGGATCTTTGGCTGCATAGCATATGCACAAATGCCTATCCAAATCAGAGGAAAATTAGATCCAAAGGCTAAGAAGTGCATCTTTATAGGCTATGACCTTAATAAAAACGTTTATAGTCTATATAATCCAAGCTATATAAGAAGAGAGGTTGTGTTTGATGAGAAGAAATCTTGGTTTGAAGATGATTGCAGGGAAATCAAACTTTCCAATGACCTAGAGGAAGACTTTTGAACATTGTCAAAAATGGATGAGCCTACACTTGAAGGATCAAGTGATTCTGATGATGACTAGAAGACTTTAAGAAGAGAAATAAGTTCTTGGAGCTCCAAAGGCAAAGTTAAAGTGCAAAAGATGAGAGATGTGGAAGAATCATATCAACAAACTATTAGGAGGTCTAATAGAGAAGAAAGGGAGCCAGAAAGATATGGATATGAAATCGCTTTGGTCACTAAACATTATATATATATATATATATATATATATATATATATATATATATATATATATATATATATATATATATATATATATATATATATATATATATATATATATATATATATATATATATATCACATGACTCAATTCTAAAGAACCATCTATATATGAAGAAACCAAGAAGAATCTAGAATGGAGGAATGCCATGGAAGAAGAAATAGAAGCTCTACAAGAAAATCAAACTTGAGAATTAGTACCGAAGAAACCATCTATGAGGGTCATTGGTTCTAGATGGATTTACGAGGTAAAGAAGAATTCTGATGGCTCAATTAACAGGTACAAAGCAAGGCTTGTACCAAAAGGATATTCCCAAACCCAATGTTTTGATTATGAAGAAACATTCTCACCTATGGCTAAAATACCTACTATTAGAGTACTTATGAGTGTTCAATCCTCCAAGAATTGGAAGATATATCAAAATGGATGTTAAAAATGATTTTTTCAAAGCTTGGATCTTAGAGGAGGTATATATGGCTCAGCCTCTTGGTTTAGATCAATAATACCTTGAACATGTGTGTAGGTTAAGGAAAGCCTTGTATGGCTTGAAGCAAGCTCCTAGAGCTTGGAATCATAGACTTGTCACTGACTAGCAAGATAAAGGTTTTATGGTGAGCAAGGCTAATCCTTCCCTCTTCATTAAGAGGAATCATTCAAAGGTCATATATCTTTGTGTATATGTGGATGAGATAATCATTACAAGTAATGATGTAGATGGAATTAGGAGGATCAAAGCTCAAATGAAAAAGGAGTTCAAGGTAAATGATCTTGGCCTACTCACACACTTCCTAGGTTTGGAAGTGGTATATACACAGAAAGGTATGTTCCTCACTCAGAGAAAGTACATTGGAGATATGATCTCTAAATTCAAGATGGAGAATACAAAGGCTACAGATACACCCATGGAGGTAAATCTGAAGTTAGGTGCTCATGAAGATGAATTTATTGAAGATGTGACTAGCTATCAGAGTTTAGTTGGAAGCTTGAATTATGCTACTCTAACTAGAGTAGATATATTCTATGGAGTTAGTGTGCTGAGTCAACTCGTGCACACTCCAAGGAGACCTCCCATGGAGGCAGCCAAGAGAATCCTAAAGTATGTGAAAGGCACAATCAATGAAGGGTTATACTATCCATATACATCTGATATAGATGTTAAACCCTTTTCTTATGCAAATTGGGCAAGCTTTAAAGATGATAGGAAAAGCACATCAGGTTATCTTACTTTTGCAAGTACTAAATTGATTTCATGGTCTTCTAAAAAGAAACCCATAATTGTTCTTTCATCAATAGAGGTTGAATACAAAGGACTTGCAAATGCTAAACAAGAACCTATGTGGATTAGGACCCTATATTAAGTTTTTAGGTTGAATACTTCTACTCTACATATATTTGGAGACTATCATTTCTTTACATCTTTCTGCTAACCCTATCTATCATGCTAGCAATAAACATATAGAAGTTCATTATCATTAGATCAGAGAGAAGATCATGAGTAAGGAGATACAACTCTCATATGTGTCAACACATCAACAATGTGCAGATATGATGACAAAGGCTTTGGATGGAAGAAAAATAAATAAATTCAAATCAATGATTGGATTGCAGGAGATCATGAAGGATCAAAGACTCAAGCATCTCAGGCTTGAGCAGGATTTTTTGGTACAATTAGCAAGCCTAAATGCTTTGCTAATCATTCAGGACTACACATTCATTTTCCTATTCACAAGAGAGAATCACATGTGAACTCATACTTGTCAAATTGAACATAGTTACTTAGAATAATTGTAAAAGTTAAACAAAGATGGAATCTCTTGAAGTTAGGTTAGTGAACCCAAAAATTATTTCGTGAAGGAATCAATCAATCAAGTCTCTAAAGTGTAGGATCACTTTTAGGTGAGGCAAAATTCAAATTCAAACTTAGCCTATGAGTATAAATAGACAAGATTTTAGTCGCAGCTAAGAGAGATATTTGTTGGAGCAAGTCTATGACAAGCCTAAGTATTGGCTTGAGTCCCACAAAGTCATAGAAGAAGCTTTAAAATGAAGACAATGTAAAGTTCACTTGTGAACTACCTCTTGTAACTTTTTGAAGTTTACTTGATGTAAAAGTGAAAGAATCTTAAGTGGTTGAGTCCAGTTGATCAAAAGCGGAAAGAGAAGCCAAAAATTCATGATTGAAGGTAGTCAGAGAATCAAATCAATCACTAATAGATTCATGGCAATTTTTAGTCGTGGTTAAGTGAAGACCTCTAAGAGCTGAGATTTATGCCATATGAAGGTGTGTTTCAAGGCACACACATATGCACCATTAAGTCCATTGTATTTTACAATCATACATTCATTTTCGTGATCATTTGAGTTCATATCTTCATGTTCTTGTGAAGTGTATTGTTCACTGCCATATCTCTCAGTTTTTTTTGTCAGATTGCAGAGATGATGTCTCTGAGCTTGGTGAATCCTTTTCATTGCTTTAACTTGGTAAAGTTAACTCTCTAAGTCTACTATATGCTCGCCAAGTTGCATTACAATTGAATGTTTCAATCTTCAGCTATGATCATTTGAAATCAACTGTATCACTTGGTTTTCTTCTTCTCTGGTAGCACTCTCTCAGAACAGTCATTTTGTCAGAGCTATTTCTCACTATGTACTTCACCACTTTCTATGATTTAAAGCTTTTTAGATTCATCATAATGTCTATTATATTCTTACAAAATTTCATAATCATTGGAGTCTTGAATCTTGCGATATGTGCATTTTACTGCTCATGGGTCTGAGTCCTATTGCAGCCCGAGAAAAGCGGGGTCATCCTATGACTTGCTAAGCTTGTTTCTCTTTGTGTGGCTCATCATTTTTTGTCAAATCACTCATGATTGTTAGCCTATTAAGTTTATAAGAGTTCCCCAAAAGGAATTAAGTTATATGCTGTTGTGGCCAGAGAATTATCCAAAACTTTGGACAGGTGTATGACCATAAATAGCAAGGTTTTGGCTCTTGAATCTACTCCAACTTATCTGTTTTGATTCAACTTTTTGAGAGTGATCTTCCAAGGTACATAGGGTGTCTAATACATCCATTGGCAAGCTAAAAGGGCCTCTAACATATCTCTGGACTCCATTTGGCTGGTGTAGTGCAAAATTTTTGCAGCACCACTTCATCTTCATCAACTACAAATCCATCTCTTCACAGTGGTATCAGAGCAAGGTTGGACAACATGGCAGATGGATTTCCTACATCAATTGAAAAATTGGATAGAGGTAACTACTCAGACTAGTCATTAAGGATGGAAGCTTATCTTCAAGGAAGGAATTTATATGGTTATAAAGCTGGAGATGAAGTTATGCCAAGTTTCAGGAACAAAAGTCAACCAACACAAGAAAAGCAAGAAAGATTGAGCACATGGTGCTCCAAGGATGCACTTGCAAGGTCTTATCTCCTCAACTCTATCTCAGATTTTTTGTTGCCTCACATTAGAAGTTGTAAAACATCTCACGAAGTGTGGAATGCACTTGAAGCCTTCTTCTCTTCAAGTACAAAGGCCAGGAAGCATCAACTATGGCTAGACTTTACAACTCTCAAGAAAGCTCCAAAACAAATTGTGACTCATTTTGTCACAAAGCTCAAGGACATAGCAGATGAGTTGTGAAGCATTGGAGAGGTAATAGATGAAGAGAAAATTGTAAGGCAATTCATCAATGGCTTGAAAGTAGATGACAAGTGGGAAGCATTCACCACAGCTATGGATCTATACATGGATATGCATGTACCAGATTTCAACACACTCATAGGACAACTACTAAATCAAGAGGGCAAGCTTATCAAGAATGGAGAAAGCTCCAAAGGTAATCAATCTTCAGCTTTTTATACTGATAAAAGCAAGTCCAAAAAAAACAAAGAAGAGGAAAGAAAGTGGATTATGAAGCAGTGCAGGTAGAGGAAGACATGGTAGAGGAAGACATGGTAGAGGTAGAGGTAGAGGAGGAAGACAAGGTAGGGGGAGATCCCAAGACTCTAATTCATGCTCTATTTGTGGATTAACTAATCATACAACTGAAAATCGCTTTAGGAATTCCAGGAATCAAAGAGGTAGAGGCTACAATAGAGGAAGTTATGGCTACTCAAGAGGAAGGTTCAAAAATTACCATGGCACCTACAACAATGACAACCATTCAAACTATCAAGGAGGCAATAGGGGAAGAAGAGAATTCAATAACTACACAAAAGACTCAAATCAAGAGGACTCATTGCTAGTCATGAATATGGCCATGCCACAAGGTAAATCTGATGAGCATGTTTTCTACATAGATTCAGGTTCTTCAAATCATGTGGCAGGAAATGTGGCCCTCCTATCATATTTAGAAGATCCAAGGAACAAGCATGAGGTACAAACAGGAGATGATACAAGACACCTTGTGGAGAAAATAGGAAATGTCAAAGCACCTGATGGAAACATCAACTTAGTCAGTAAGGTACTCTATGTCCCTACCATTACAAAGAATTTGATAAGTGTTGGGCAGATAGTAGAGAAAGGGTTGCAAAGTCAGGTTCATAAAAGCAGGAGCATTTGTTGAAGATCCAAGTCAAGGATTTGGAAGAACTGCAAAAGGTGAAAAGATAGGTAGATTGTTCGCATTTGAATTTCAAGACACTAGAAACATTGCTCTCTTTAATTATGGTAGTTAGACACTCACAAAATTGGAAGTATGACACAAAAGGTTAGCACAGGTTGGTGAAAGATCATTAAAGCAAATTTGTAGGGACCAAAGTGTACTTGGACTCCCTAACTTGTCAAAACAACACATGATTTATAAGTGTAGTGCATGTCAATTTGGAAAGTCTCACAGGTTACCATTCATGAAGAAATGTCTCCTTCATTGATGATTACAGTAGGTGGACTATATTATACTTTATGAAACACAAAGATGAAATCTTTTCATGATTCAAAAGATATTTGGCTCTTGTGGAGAATCAAACAGGTAAAACACTAAAAAGGCTAAGGTCAAATGGAGGGGGAGAGTACTTCTCCCATGAATTTGACTCCTTTCTTCAAGAAAGAGGAATCAAAAGAGAGATCACTACAAGGTACACTCCTGGGCAAAATGGAGTGGCAGAAAGAAGGAATAGGATAATTGTTGAAGCTGCAAGGTCTATGCTAAATGAAAAGTACTTACCTAATTACTTATGGGCTAAGGCTGTATCCACAGCCACATATTTGATTAACAGGTTACCTTCAAAATCGCTTAATGGCATGACACCATTTGCGGCTTGGAATGGAAGAAGACCAAGCTTGGATCATTGTAAGATTTTTGGATGTGTTGCTTTTGCTCATGTTCCTTCACAGGTTAGAGGCAAGATGGATCCCAAAGCAGAAAGCTGTGTATTCATTGGATATGAAAACAATCAAAAGGGCTACAGATTATACAACCCAACAACCAAAGGATTCTTGGTGAGTAGAGATGTAGTATTTGATGAGAATAGTTTTTGGTATGAAGACTCATGTAGAAAGGTCAACCTACCTTATGATCTTGAAGAAGATTCTCCTAAACTTGTAAAGGATAATTCTTCTAAAGTTGAAGAGCAGGATACCTCAGAAGATGATGAAACAAATCTGTATGAAAAAATCAAATGTGGAAGTCTAAAGGTAAATAAAAAATGTAGGAACTTGGACAAGAGGCAGAATCATCACACCATGGCCTAAGAAGGTCCATGAGGGAGAAAAGGAAGCTAGAAAGGTCTGGGTTTGATACTTCTCTACTCAATAAACATTCAATCTATCTAGCACAGGACATAAATCAAGAGGAACCTTCAACATTTGAGGAAGCAAAGAAGAAATCAAAATGGAGGCATGCAATGGAAGAAGAAATTGAAGCTCTTGAGGAGAACAACACTTGGGAGTTGGTTCCCAAGTCTCCATCAATGAAAGTGATAGGCTCAAGGTGGATTTACAAATTGAAGAAGAACTCAGATGGCTCCATTAATAGGTATAACGAAAGGCTTGTGGCAAAAGGCTTTGCACAAACTCAAGGAATTGATTATGAGGAGACCTTCTCTCCTGTGGCAAAGATGCCTACTATTAGGGTTTTTCTTAGTATTGCCTCTTCCAAGAATTCGAAGATACTTCAATTGGATGTAAAAATGAATTTCGTAATGGATGGATAACAGAAGAGGTATATATGGCACAACCACCTAGTTTTGAGAATCACATATATCCTGATTATGTGTGTAAACTTAATAAAGCTTTATATGGACTCAAAAAATCCCCAAGGGCTTGGAATCACAAGCTTTTCTCATTCTTGCAGGACAAAGGATTTCTACCTAGCAAGGCAGATCCATCACTATTCATAAAAAGGAGTAATTCTGAAGTCATTTATTTGTGTGTGTATATAGATGATATTATTTTTATAGGAAATGATGCAGATGGCATGAAGAGAATCAAAGAATAGATGAGAAAAGAATTCAAGATAAGTGACTTGGGTTCACTTACCTACTTCCTAGGATTGGAAGTTGTCTACAAAGATCATGGTTTATTTCTTATTCAAAGAAAGTACATTAAAGAAATGTTGGAAAAATTCAAGATGCAAGATTGCAGGATTGCACGTACTCCAATAGAGGTTAATCATAAATTGAGCTCACATGAACGTGAACTCATGGAAGATGTCACAGGTTATCAAAGCTTTGTGGGTAGTTTGAACTATGCCACATTGACAATGGTTGATATATGTTATAGTGTGAGTGTGCTAAGTCAATTTATGCACACACCCAAGAAACCTCACATGGAGGCTACCAAGAGGATACTCAGATATCTCAAAGGGACCATGAATGAGGGGGTTATATTACCCGTATGTATCTCATTTAAGTTTGAAATTGTTCTCTGATGCAGATTGGGCTGGTTGCAAGGAAGACAGAAGGAGCACCTCAGGTTATCTTACCTTTGCAGGTTCAAAACTTGTTTCATGGTCATCCAAGAAGCAACCCATAGTTTCTCTCTCTTCTACTAAAGCTGAGTACAGAGGTCTTGCCATAGCTACTCAAGAAGCTATGTGGATGAAGACACTATTCACAGATCTTGGATTGGAATTTGGCACTTCAACTATTTTTTGTGACAATATGAGCTCTATTCACTTAGCTGCTAATCCAATTTTTCATGCAAGGACTAAACATATTGAAGTTCATTATCACTATGTAAGAGAGAAGATTGTGAGCAAGGAGATTCAAATATCATATGTGTCCACTCATCAACAATGTGCAGATATTCTAACCAAAGCATTGGATCATACAAAGCTTTGCAAATTCAAGGCTATGATAGGTTTGCAAGTAATCTTGGAGGATTGAAGACCTCAAGCATACTTGGCTTAAGGGGGGGCTATTGGAGCAATTCTATGACAAGCCTAAGTATTGGCTTGAGTCCCACAAAGTCATAGAAGAAGCTTTAAAATGAAGACAATGTAAAGTTCACTTGTGAACTACCTCTTGTAACTTTTTGAAGTTTTACTTGATGTAAAAGTGAAAGAATCTTAAGTGGTTGAGTCCACTTGATCAAAAGATGAAAGAGAAGCCATGAATTCTTGATTGAAGGTAGTTGGAGAATCAAATCAATCACTAATAGATTGAAGAGTGATTGAGGGAAGTTAGGCTCCCAAGATCAACTATAAATACATGGCAGCTTTAGTTGTGGTTAAGTGAAGACCTCCAAGAGCTGAGCTTTATGCCATATCAAGGTGTGGTTTCAAGGCACACATATATATCAGTAAGTCCATTGTATTGTACAATCAATATACTTTCATTTTCATGATCATTTGAGTTCATATCTTCATGTTCTTGTGAAGTGTATTGTTCATTGCCATATCTCTCAGTTTTTTTCAGTTAGATTGCAGAGATGATTTATCTAAGCTTGTTAACTCATTTTTTGTGATTTAACTTGGTAAACTTAGCTCTCTAAGTCTACTGTGTGCTCACTAATTTGCATTACAATTTTATGTTTCAATCTTCAGCTATTATCATTTGAAAACAACTCTTTCACTTGGTTTTCTTCTTCTCTAGCAGCACTCTCTCAGAACACTCATTTTGTCAGACCTATTTCTCCGTTTTTAGTTCACCATTTTCTATGATTTAAAGCTTTTTAGATTTAGCATACTGTCTAGAATATGCCTACGCAATTTCATAATCATTGGATTCTTGAATCGTGAGATATTTGCATTTTACTGCTCACAAGTTTGAGTTCTTTTGTAGCCCGAGAAAATCGGGGTCATCCTATGACTTGCTAAGCTTGTTTCTCTTTGTACGTTTCATCATGTTTTATCCAATCACTCATGATTGTTAGCCTATTAAGTGTATAAGAGTTCCCCAAAAGGAATTAAGTTAATTGTTGCTCTATGGCCAAAAATTTGTCCAAAACTTTGGACAGGTGTATGACCATAAATAGCAAGTTTTTGGCCTTGAATCTACTCTAACTTATTTGTTTTTATTCAACTTTTTGAGAGTGATCTTCCAAGGTACATAGGGTGTCTAATACATCCCTTGGCAAGCTAAAAGGGCCCACAACATATCTCTGGAGTCCATTTGGCTGGTGTAGTGCAAAGTTTTTGCAGCACCACTTCATCTTCATCAACTACAAATCCATCTCTTCACACTATTCTAAGAGACTTTGAGATAATTAAGTGAGCATAAATTGAGCTTAATTCATTTGTGTGTAGTCCACCACAGTTCCCTTGTATCATATGTTTATTAGCATATACATTTTGATACATTTCTTCAAGTACATTTCTATCTATTGTCTATTGTTGCATCCTCTTCATTATAGTAATCTTGTGGAATCGATTTCCCCTTGTGTACTCATGCAATCAATATCCCTTGGCTTGAACTAGTTAGAGTATAGTTTTTAGTGTTGAGATATCAATTTGCATCAAGTTTGGTTTACTGGATCTCAAGATATGAAGCATAGAATGTGACTATGTATGTGCACCTTCTAGATCCTAAAAAGTCGGGATGACCCATTAACTTGCTAGATTCATTTCTCTATGTATGGTATAGATAAATTGATGAAATAACTTGGTTGAGTTATCTATACACTCCAATTAGATGTGTGCAAAAGCTCTCTCATCAATTCATACTAGATTGTGAGCTATGAGCAAAAGATTGAGACCTTCTATTCCCAAAATAAAAGGTTCTTCACACTTCATGCATATGCTAGTTATCTCTTTTTGATGGAGAGTGTTAATCTCCAAAAGAACAACCTACTCTTGAATTTAGAACACCTCTATATCAAGAGTAAGTCAAAACCTTCACTAAATTAGAGGTCCAATCTCCAAATTATCAAATCTGAGAAAATATGTGAAGAAGATGAAACACAGAAAAGTCTGCTACAGAATTTCTTCACATTGACTTATCAAATGTGTAAAGTTTTTGATGAAACTTTGTACGAATCATCTCCTAGAGATTGCGCATCATCTCCAAGTTGAATTACTTCAAAAGCTTTAGTATAACTTGAGAAATTGTCTTCACAAGTTACCTATGTCTGAATCTGCACTTCTGAGAAGTCGATCTAGACACCCCTAACTTCTTAACTTTGGTTCTCACAATATCTAACCCGTTTTGCCAAATGCTTTTAACCACGAGTAGATCACCTTCCAACTTAAAGATTAAGTGCTTGCTTGCACAAAACTTTAAACTATGGAGTGAGCACTGACCAAAAGATTAAACTCGAAATTTGCGCCTGTTTTAGAGAACTGTAGACACTCAACACATATGAATGTTCCTACTCACAATTCTCCTAGCCTGTTTACAATTAGACTCTGAAATTCAGGTCACAGGCTCATTAACTAACAACTTAGATATCCTCAAAAGGATTTCACAATTGATCAAACACAGAAGGAGCAGACACGAAAAGATCGGGCGCAATATTTCTTCATTAACTCAGAAAATTACAACTGAGTGATGAGAGCTAACTCAACTAACTTTTCTCTATCTCTTGACTCCTAACTTCCTCAATCTTGGCTTCTACATATGCTCTCATACATGCCCCGACTTTTCTCAAAGTATTTATAGATAATTTGTACAAGATTCTTACTCAAACAAAGATCTAAGTCACCTATGACTATACTAATGTACATATGTGTACACTTCTCTTATCCTCTGAATATGTCTTTCTTCCAAGCTTCAATAGTTGATCCTTCCTTCACTCTTTAACTTTCCAAGCCTTCAATTGGTGATTGGTCTGCACCAACACTTTTGATGCAAGAAATTGAGATTGATACACCAAAGGACTTGGTGGATCTAAATGCATCAATGAAGCTAAAGAGTTTTATTATGCATCCTTGGAGTTAAATTTGTAGGTGTAGAGTAGGTTTTGTGCAGCAACAACTCATCTTTGGGACCTGTCTCTCCATCTCCTCGCAAGCAAATATGAAATATTGAAAAGAATGGGTTTCTATCATGTCTAGAATTGCATGCATGCATCATTTAGGTGCTTGCATGGCCATGATTAGGAGTATTCATATTGTTCCTAATCTAAGAAGTTTTCTTTTAGGCAGAGAAGAAGTGTCATCAGTTAGGAGTTCAATCTTGAAGTGCAAGGAATGGATGAGGTAACCCCTCATCAATTCATGTTATTCAACTCATTAGTCAACTTGCACCTTGTTAGTTGCATCTATGACCAATGATTTACATTGTTGATGTATATGGTTATATCCACCATATCCAAAAGTGTTAAACCATAGCATCTTCTACTAGAAAAATGAAGAAATCAACACAGTGTATGGCCTCTCTATGATTGGTACAGATATAGCTATTATATCAAAAAATCAATTAGCAAGGAAGGTTGGTTGTTTGTGTTCAAAGTAACTCAACTCAAGGGAAAAATGAAGGTGAAACATGTAAGGCTAAATTTCTATGATGTAGAGATGGTGCTGTATCAGAAGGTGTACCAGGCAATAACAATAAAGTATGAATTTTTTGTACAGTTTGCAAGAGCCTTTGCGTTTGAGAACTGCAATATTACACAAACATCGAAAAATATAGCTATGTATTAAGTGGTGTGGGTTGTATCTATAGAAGCATGTGTTAAGAGATGTAGGACGACGGGTACATTGAAGTTGAAGATGCAAAGGTTTGACAATTTTTTGAATGATGATGCTTCATCAGTTTTAGAGCCTATGGTGGATGCCGACTTGCAAAAACTATTAGTTGATAATTAAAAGGTTATGTTGGATAGGGTAAATTTTGATTTGGATTAATCCAAGGTATTGAAGGTAAGTGAGTTTAAAGTGAGTACAACATTCATTCATATGAGAAAAAAGTTACACACATCTCTAGAGGAATTGAAAGGTGATGTGGGAATGGCTCTTGAGAGGAAGAATCAATTGAAGACACAAATCCAGAAATATACTACTAATTTGGAGTTGTTATGGGTTGAACTAGATGCAAACAATAAGGTGCCTGAAGTAGAGGTAATTTAAGCTCTATTGACATTGGGTGGAGGATTTTTGAAAGGTTGAATATTGATCATGTGGATTGCTACATACACAGATGGAATACAAGTTGCAAGGGGATTGTTTCAAGAATGCAAATCAACATCTATCATTTGTAAACAACATGTTAAGCATGTTGGAGTTGCATGACTTTACACCCTCATTGCCATTACATTCCCCACATCTACCTTCATCCATCTCATTCAGTGTTTCATCCATGTGCATAGCATGTGCTTTGAATATTGAGGAGAGGGTGAGTCTTTTGGTGCACCTTATGCCATGCAACCATTCGTATCATTACATTTGTTTTGCAACACATTATCATATGTCAATCAATTGTTTAGGTGAATGTGGTACTAAAATACCACAACATATGTGGAAAACTTTCTTTGGATGCTTTAATGGTGGATTCACATTTGATAGAGGTAAGCTTGTCTAGTTGATTAAATATAGCATTGTTACTAGCTTTTTAACTATTATCCTAATGATCTTTAGTTATGTCTTCGTAAGGCTTTCAAAGTACCAAACATATTAACAATATTGCTTTTTATCTGTGGTTGTGGCTTCTTATGGCTTTTTGAGTATAAATTGCTTCTATCTACAATTTGATATGTCATTAAATATCTGTATATAGCTTTGATTCATCTTGATTTAGATAAAATTCATCTATTTCCATACTTTCCAATCATGCTTTAAGTATCAACATATCAGTATTTTTCTATCTAGCTAAATAGTTATTCGATTGTCTACCTATTTAGCTTAATAACTATCCAATAGCTAAATAGGTATCCATCTTGCTACCTATCAAAGCTAAATAGCTTCTTATAAGCTAATTAGTTACATATCTACATATCTGGCTATTAGCTAGCCAATATCTAATAGTTATCCAACTAGATACCTATCGAGCAAAATGGCTTTTTTAGCTACAAAGTTATCCAATGATCTACCTGACAGGCTAAACAGCTTCCTGTTAGCTAAATAGTTATCTAGCTATCCACCTTTGCATCTAAGTAGCTACCTAATAGCTAAATAGTTATCTAGCTATCTATCTATGAAGCTAAATAGTAGTTATCTAGCTTTCAACCTATGAAGCTAAATAGTTATCCAATAGCTAAATAGTTATTAAGCTATCTATTTATCTATCTAAATAGCTACCTAATAGCTAAATAGTCATCTAGCTATCCATCTATCCATCTAAATAGCTACCTAACAGCTAAATAGTTATTTAACTATCTACCTATCTATCTAAATAGCTTTCAAATAGTGAAATAATTATCCAACTATCTACCTACGAAACTAAAAAGCTATCCAATAGCTAAAAAATTATTTATTTATCTAGCCATCTAGCTAAATACATATCCAATAGCTAAATGGTTATCAAACTATCCACTTATGAAGCTAAATAACTATCCAATAGCTAAAACATTATTTAGATATATACCTATTTAGCTAAATAGCTATACAACTATCTATCTAGCTAAATATTATCCACGTATCCACCTATCTAGCTAAATAGCTTTTTGTGGCTTAGTAGTCATCTAGCTATCCACCTTTCCATCTAAATAGCTACCTAATAGCTAAATAGTTATCCAATTGTCTACCTATCTATCTAAATAGCTACCTAATATCTAAATAGTTATTGAATTATCTATTTATGAAGATAAATAGCTACCCAATAGCAAAAGGTTATTTGGTTATCTACCTATGTAGCTAAGCAGATATCCAACTATCTATCTAGCTAAATAGTTATTGAGTTATACCTATCTAAACTCCATCAACTATCTAGCTCTTTCTTACTCTTTAACCCTCTATCAAAACACTAATTTGGTTGGTCTCATTGTACTAAGTAGTTGTTCATACCTCAATCAAGAAAATTACCAGCAATATTGATGTTGCATACAATATGGATCTTGGGGAAAGTGAGAATGTTGGATGCACATCATTTGCTAAAAGTAATACTTATGCCCAATCATCAACATCGAAAGAGAGAAACAATATTCCATCCTTCCTCCAAACCCATTCTACAATGGCTATCAATGGTGATCCTTGTACAGTTGACCACTTACATGATGCAGACTCCACATGCATTGAATTTGATAGTGGTCTAGACCGACTGATTGAGAATTGTCTTAATCCAACTAGCACCTTAGGTATTCATCCATCTAGTAATATCTCTATAGTTTATAAAGAGGTTCCTCTTTCTATCCACATGTCTATCGCTTGTCATTTTGAATCTAGGCTAGGGTCTAGATTTAATGTAGATGGCATCCCCCAAAGGGATCTTTCTCCATGTTCTGATCTAAATACTCATCCAAATAAAGTTCTTCCTTCAAATAATGATCTTTCAAATCAACTTACTTTGCCAACTAATTATCTTGTTGCTTGTTCAAACAAGGATCATACGCAAAATCCAACTTCTTATCTTAATCAAAGCCAAATAGAGATCTTCTTCAAATGAATGTTGCAAATGAAACCTCCTTGAAGAAAAACTATTGTAAGTTACTCTAAGTTTTTGACATGTCTGGATCCCCAATAAAATTTGTAGGTGTTTATCTACAAGAAAGTACCACTTCAATGTAGTTTATGGCCAATGCAAAAAGAAATTTTCAAGCACTCATGAAATGATAGAAGAAGCCAAGCCATTTTCACTCAAATACAAGGTGGTAGACTAATTGGTCACACCTGAACTGAGGCATTATACCTGATATAGAGGACATTCTAAAAGAATAGTACCAACTTTAACCCTCTTACATCATTCTCCTTTGTAATGGTTACTATCCCCACATGTGGCATTGTCCAAATCTATTAGCTATCAGATTTGGTAATCGGTCTAGTTTGTATTCGTTTTATTAAAATATTTTGTTGTTTGTGCATCATGTTTTATGCCATGTACATATTTGATAGCTCAATAATGTCATTTATTGTAATGATGTTTGGCTATAGATCAGATGGAGAACCAAGTTCAATGCACAACTATCACAAAAGATAATGCTCCATCCATATCAAATCAATGTCAAGATGCAATATAAGTTGAGCACAAACTTGCGAATACATTAACTTGCACACATGGGACATTGTCACATACAAAATAACATTCTTTTATGTAAACAATTCTTCTTTTGGTACTATATGGAAAAAGGCATTGGACTACTCATTCCACAATGTGATGTTTCTTTATAAGTCAAGTACCAATTTGGAAATAATTTGAAATTTTAATGCCATCATAAACATTCAAAACACACTTTCTATGAATTTTAGAATTGTTCCTCTCATGATGTCTTTTCACAATGATATGATTCCGACAGTAGAAAATAGTTTCAAAAATTATATATTTTAGTAATTTTGGGAATGCAAAAGACTACACCTTGATCTATAGAATTATATTGAAAGAACTCGAAGAAGCTTGTAGGAGGTAGAAAAGTGACCTGCAAAGCTATGAAGTTCAATCCAGTCGACTTTCATAAGACTAGCCCTTGAGCTTATGAAGGCTCAAATAAAATTTACAGGCATGCGATAAGTGCAATAAAATGCACTACGTACTTCAAAGCATCAATGAGAAAGAGTCAATGCAAAACAGATAGGTTTGCACATCGACGAGCTTTAAAAACTTGCTATCTTTGGATAAAACAATCAACTTCAACTGCTCATAGCAGCCAACATGATTACAATTGGACAAAAATCCTTTTAGAGGAGGATACACATAGGTTTGCGTGTATAGAATGCAAAAGAGTACAAGAAATAAGCAAAATATGCTTTTGGAATGAGCTTGTCACTCAACATAGGTACCTCCTATTTTTTAGGAATGTGCAGAGATAGACTCCGAAGCAGATAACCTAAGATTTCTCCCAATCTACTACATCAAATGCTTCATAATTAATAAACATAAACTAGACACTAATATCTTTCCAATGAAGCATCCAATTTGAAGCTCTGTAGAGCTTACTGTTGTTGAAGAATATGATGCAAAAAAATGAAGGAGCAAGGCAATGATGGCCACAAGTACATGTATATTGCTTCCATGTAATGTACAAGTGATTTGAAGTCTTTATATAGACTCTTGAAGTGCTCCACAACTTCTACAAGTGGACTTTGAATTCAAATGAAGGTGGGATTAGTTGTTGGATGGAATCAATTCACTTTCCTAAAATCTACGAAAAAGATATTATGTGTTGCAGTTTGTTGATGATGCAACCAGATGGATTACTTTATATGCAATCAAGGAAAAATCAGAAGTGTTCAAGACATTCAAGCATTATCATGATTATGCAGAAAGGATTACAGGACAAAAGCTCAAGAGGTTGAGATCAGATGGAGGGGAAGAGTATTTCTCTAAAGAGTTTGATGATAATTTGTGGAATGCTGGTATAAAAAGATAAGTAACTTGCAGGTACTCTCCTCAACAAAATGGAGTTGTAGAAAGAAGAAATAGAACTCTTGTAGAGTTTGCAAGAGCAATGATGAAGGAAAAGAATTGTCCAAACTACCTATGGGCAGAAGCTATCAACACTGCAACATACCTTGTCAATAGGTTACCTTGTAAAGCTTTGGATGGAAGAACACCTTATGAAGCATGGTGGCGTAAGAAACCTACTCTTGATCATTGTAAGGTATCTGGATGTTTAGCATATGCTTATGTTCCTTCACAATTAAGACATAAGCTAGAACCCAAAGCAGAGAAGTATGTGTTTATTGGGTATGATGATAGACAAATGGGTTACATATTGTGGAGTCCATCTACAAAGCAATTTCTTGTTACCAAAGATGTTACATTTGATGAGCAAAGCACATGGTATACAGGGTCAACAAATGTTTATGCAGATGTTGAAGAAATACAAAGGAAAGGGAAGACAAAAGTAAGTGTGTATGAAGAAGATATTGATGATGTTGATTATTAAAGTAAATTGCACGACAATGTTGAAGATGGGCCAAGATTTGATCCAGAATCAAATGTGGCTGAGACTTCAAGAAGTGTAGAGGTCAAGAGATCCTTGAGAGAAAGAAAAGAACCTATCAGGTATTGTTATGATACATCTTTCCTAACAACAAAAGATTATGCTTACATTGTGAAGACAGAAGAGGATCCAATCACATATGAAGAAGCTAAAGGCAAACAGAATTGGGAAAAGGAAATTCAAGAAGAGTATGATGCTCTACTTGAAAATGAAACATGGGAATTGGTGTCAAGACCAAAGAATCATAAGGTCATTGGATGTAAGTGGGTGTATAAAACAAAAAGGTTTGCAGATGGTAAAGTGTGTAGATACAAGGCTAGGCTTGTGGTTAAAGGTTATGCCCAAACTCATGGGGTAGATTATGATGAAACCTTTAGTCCTATTGCTAAGATGTCTAAAATTAGATCATTGATTGCTATTGCTGCTTGTAAAGGATGGAAGTTATCACAATTAGATGTGAAGAATGCATTTCTGAATGGATACATTACAGATGAAGTATACATGGAGCACCGAAGGGGTTCATGATATCAATTGGATCAGATTATGTGTGTAAGCTCAAGAGAGCTTTGTATGGTTTGAAGCAGGCTCCAAGAGCATGGAATTACAAGCTTGTTAAGTTCTTGAATGAATGTGGATATCAAGCATCAAAGGCAGATAGTATCTTGCTAGTGAAGGCAAGTGAAAATGGATATATATACATGTGTATTTATGTTGATGATATTATTGTCATAGGTACAGATGCTCAAGGAATCAAGGAGCTTAAAAAACAGATAGAGGAGTTTAAGATAAGTGATTTGGGAAACTTATCTTATTTCTTAGGAATGCAGATTTTGTATACTCAACATGGAGTATATGTTACACAAGAGAGATACTTGAAGAATCTTTTGGTCAAGTTCAACATGGAGGATTGCAAGCCTTCAAGCACACCATTCGAGGTAAATCATAAGTTGAGTAGATATGGAGGTGAAGAATTCAATGATATGAAGAAATATCAGAGTTTGGTAGGTAGTTTAATCTATGCTACCTTGACAAGGCGAGATCTATCATATGCAATAGGTGTGTTATCACAATTTATGCATTGTCCAAAGAAGACTCATTGGATTGCAACTCAAAGGGTACTCAGATATATCAAGGGAACTCTAAATGAAGGTTTGTATTATGGATTTACTTTTGATACAAGAATCAAAGTGTTTAGTGATGCAGATTGAGCAGGTGATTCAGATGATAGAAGATCTACTCATGGGTATCTTTGTTACATTGGAGATAAATTAGTTTCTTGGTGCTCAAAGAAGCAACATACAGTTGCTTTGTCATCCACAGAAGTTGAGTATAAAGGAATGGTAGAGGCTGCTAAAGAAGTGATATGGTTAAAGACCTTGTTGAAGAGTTTTGGAACTGATCAGAGTACTCCAATTATTTTTGGAGACAATATGAGTTCATTGTATTTGGTAGCTAACCTTGTTTTTCATGCCATGACTAAGCACATAGAGATTTAGTATCATTTCTTAAGGGAAAAGGTACTTGATAAAGAGATTGAAGTGTTGTATACTCAAACAAAAGAGCAAGTTGTAGATATGTTAACAAAAAGCTTGGATGGACCTAAGCTACAGAAATTCAAAGAGATGGTAGGAGTAAAGAAGAATGGAATAATCACAATTAGTGATTGAGGGGGAGCTGTTGGAACAAAACAATCACAAATTGGTGATTACAAAAAGTTTGAAGCATGTCAATGAACAGATTGAAGTGAGAGAAGTCATTTGAGAAAGAGAAGAGATCTCAAAAGTAAAGCTTGTATATATATGTACATTACAGTTGCAAATTCTTGTAGTATGAGTATAGATAATCCTTAGGATGATACGGAGTAATGTAATAGATGCGGGATAAGTCTAGAAACACACACACACACACACACACACATATATATATATATATATATATATATATATATATATATATATATATATATATATATATATATATATATATATATATATATATATATATATATATATATAAGTCAATGATGTAAAGAAATGAGAGAGAGAGAGTCGTTAGAACCAAGTGTCATTGTGATAGATGTGTAGAGAGTCATCTTCACGGGTTAGCGTCGAGTCTTTCTCTGATTTCTCTCAGCCTGATCATGTGGATCAGGAAATATTTTGTACACATCTAATCTAGAAGCAATGTTCAAAGTTTCATGGTCTAATTCCTTTCATGCTATGAGTATGATCAATAGGAACATGTGTATGTAAAGTCTGCAGGTAGACCTCTCAGAGTCGCACATTTTTTTGTTTCAAAGTTTCATGGTCTAATTCTATGTTCAAAGTTTCATGGTCTAATTCCTTTCATGCTGTGAGTATGATCAATAGGAACATGTGTATGTAAAGTCTGCAGGTAGTTCTCTCAGAGTCGCGCATTTTTTTGTGTCAATGTTTTGCTTAGATCTCAGTGCACAGTGTAAAGTTTTTGATGACTGAGCATTCAAAATCTAAGTTAGGAGATAAGGAAGCTATGGCTAAAAGCATTTAGCAAAATGGGATCTGTGCTATGAGAAATCAACCTTAGAAGTTACCTATGTCAAAGTTGTCTGTTCAAGAAGATATTTTCTGACATACTTTTGATCTTAAGAATCAAATTAAAGTTTTAATGATTCTTTTGAAGGACTAATGGTTGATATGATTGTAAAAAGGTAGCAAGGAGATATGTGCATCATTAGTTTGAAGAAATGTGAAGATATGTGCAGGTAATGAAGTCAATCTTTGAAGCAGACTTTTTGAAGAAGAAAGATTCTCACTCAGAGAAGTGAGAATTGAAGATTTGGTAAATGAAGGTAATATTTGTGTAAAGTTTGGTCCATAACTGATATAGAGGTGCTCTTAAATCAGTATAGATCAAACCTTTGGAGATTTAGAGGTCTCCAACAATACCAAGGCTTCATCTCATCAAAGAAAACATCCCTATTTACCTTCAGCTCCTTGCTGATCAGATTATAGCATTTATACCCCTTTTGTTCGATAGAATATCCCAAAAAGATACACCTTTATTTGGCATCTAACTTTCACCTCAACTCTTGAGATACATGTACATAACATATACAACCAAAGAGTCTAAGATTTGAAATGCAAGTTTTTCTTCCATTGCATGCTTCCTCAGGGTTTAGATGATGTATAGCTGATGTAGGAGATCTATTCATGATGTATGTGGTTGTATATGTAGCCCCTCCCCAATAACAATGCGGCATATTCATTTTGTTGAGCATACACCTTGCTACCTCTGCTTTGTGTTTGTTCTTTCTCTCTGCTACCCCATTTTTTTGAGGGGTATACCTGCATGTAAATTGTATTTTGATGCCATTGACTTGAAAAATTTGAGAAAATTCATGGGAGAAGTACTCTCTCCCTCCATCAGATCTCAAAGTTTTGATAAACTTGCCAAAGTCCTTCTCCATCTGTGCTTTGAATTTCTTGAAGTAGTGGAACACATCTTATTTGTCTCTAATGCAATACAACCATACTTTTCTTGAAAAGTCATCAATGAAGGTTACAAAATACCTTTTTCTAGAAAGGGGTGCTTCTCTTGTTGGACCTCAAACATCCATGTGAATGAGGTCTAAAACATTCGCACTCACATAGGTACTCTTCTTGAAGGGCAACCTTGATTATTTTCCTTGTGGCAAGCTACACAAATTTCATGCAAGATTTTAAATGTAAAATTTGGTAGGCCTCTTACCAAGCTCCTCCTTTGCATGTCATTGAGATTTTTTAGGTTCATGTGACCTATTGGTTTACGCCATAAATCCAAATATGCTATCCTCATGTCTCCTTATGTGACATACATTGAATCGTGTGGCTTCTTTATGTCAATTGTGAACATTCCCCCTTCCTTTTTTCCTTTTGCTATGAGCTTAAAACATGCCCTTCGATCCTCAACAAAACATCCTCTTTCATTGAACCTAACTTGATAGTCTTTTTCTACCATTTGGTCTACCAAAATCAAGTTTTTGGTAATAGTAAGGACATGTAATACCTCTGATAAGCACTTTGCCCTTTGATCTCCTTCCAAACTGATATCTCCCACATGTTGAGTGGTATGCTCTGCATTATCACCTATTTCCACATGTCCCTAATGCTTTGGGAGCTACAAATAACTAAAATGATCCTTTCGACATGACATATGATTGCTACGTCCACTGTCTACATACCATACATCTTCACTAGCTTGAGTTGTATCTTTACCATACCTCATGGCAAGTAAATAATCATGACCTTGGGTGGATGATGTATTTGCATAGTTACCTTTCCCTCTATAATTGTTGTTGTTGCTTGTTGGTGTGTAAAACACCACAAGAACTAAACTAATGTGGTATTAGAAGACCTCCATAACCACCATTAGCTTAGCAACACTCACATTATAAATCTTCATCTCTGAACTTAGTGAAAATCAAAACTTTACTTCATAGAAATCTGCGCCTTTTCTTCAATCCTTCAATCTGACCTGTATTAGCTCAATCTTTGCCAAATCTTTTGATTACTTGCTAAGAGAAGTTCTTGCTAGTGTTAAGCAACACATAACAAACAAAACTTTCAAGCAATAATTTCACAATCCTCTGATTTTGTATCAACCTTTATACTATGTCTGAAAACTGAAAATGTACTTCATCGATTTGACATACCTTCACTCTTAAACTGATTTCTCTGAGTACGCGTCCCGTTTCTCAAAGATCTTTTGACCAAATGTAGTTGAGGATTATAGCTTTCCAACGAGCTATCACTTACAAAAAACTTTACACCATGCTTCGAGATCTGATCTTCAGAAGATCAGTCAAATGTGCGCCAGAAAAGTCGTAACTGTCAACTAACTTTCATAGTCATATGAAATGACTTGAGACTCAATGTACAATAGGAATTAGACACAATGCTTCTACACAAACATGTGTTGATTATCAGAGAAGGTGTGTACAAAATGGCTTGGCCTAATTTTTCTCACAGCCATGGAAAACTCTATCAGACTCAGAAGTTTTCTCTCACCATCTCTCTCAGAAATTACACGACTTTTCTCTACTTCCTCAAAACTACAAAATTGAGTTCTCTCTACATATTTCTGACTCAAATTAACTTATATACCTATGGTTTACATTCATCTAGACTTGAACTCGTAAGTTCTAAAGATCAATTACAAATCTAGACTCTAATTTTGCACTAATTTACAATAGTGAAATTATCCCTTCACTTAGGCTTGATTTTCTGTAGGTCTTTCCTTCACTTCTTCTTTCCTCCATCATATGTCTCCATATGTCTTCATATATCAATGCCTAATTAGTGAGTGAAGCTCCAACAGCTCCCCCTCAATCACTAATTAGCATAATTTGACTTCTTCACATAATCTCCTTCTCTTTTATTCCTGCCATCTCCTTGAACTTACTTGTCTTTACTCCATCCAAGCTTTTTGTCATAATATCTGCAATCTGATCTTTTGTGGAAGTATACACCACTTCAATCTCTTTCTCCATTACCTTTTCTCTAAGAAAATGATACTGTATCTCTATGTGCTTTGTCCTTGCATGAAACACAGGATTTGCTGCAAGATATAATGAACTCATGTTATCTCCATGAATAATGGGTATACCTTGATCAATTCCCAAGCTTTTGAATAATGTCTGCATCCATATGACTTCCTTTGCTGCTTCCACAAGTCCTTTGTATTCAGCTTCTGTTGATGATAAGGCCACTGTGTGTTGTTTCTTTGAACACCAACTCACAAGCTTATCTCCAATGTATATCATGTAGCCATGAGTAGACCTTCTGTCATCTTGACTTCCTGCCCAATCTGAATCACTATAGGCTCTCAATCTTATATCTGATGTAAAAGGATAATACAATCCTTCTTTCAAAGTCCCTTTGATATATCTAAGGACTCTTTGACCTGCAATCCAATGTGGATCCTTTGGACAATGCATGAATTGGGAAAGAACACCAACTGCATAACTAAGATCAGGCCTTGTTAGAGTTGCATAAATCAAACTTCCAACTAAAGATTGATACTTCCTCATGTCTTTGAACTCTGCACCAACATATCTACTGAGTTTGTGATTGACTTCTAATGGTGTAGATGCCTCTCTGCAATTCTCCATGTTGAACTTCTTTAGAAAATTCAAGAGATACCTTTCTTGTGATACATAAATGCCATGATCTGCATAAGTGATTTCCATTCCAAGAAAATATGACAATTTTCCTAGATCACTTATCTTGAATTCTTTTTCAAGTAGCTTCTTCACCTCCTTGATTCCTTCATTTGAGGTACCTGTAATTATAATGTCATCTACATATATACAAATGTAGATCATACCTTCATCTGTTCTTTTGATAAGTAAACTTGCATCTGCCTTTGAACTTTGATACCCAAGGTCATTAAGATACTTTACAAGTCTATAATTCCAAGCTCTTGGAGCTTGCTTCAAACCATAAAGGGCTCTTCTCAACCTGCAAACATAATTTGGAAACTTATGATCTGCAAACCCTTGAGGTTGTTCCATGTAAACCTCATCTGATATATATCCATTCAAAAATGCATTCTTAATGTCCAATTGACTCAATGTCCATCCTTTTGATGCTGCAATGGCAATGATTGTTCTTATGGTTGACATCTTTGCCACAGGACTGAATGTCTCATCATAATCTATGCCAAATGTTTGAGCATAGCCTTTAACCACCAATCTAGCTTTGTATCTGGCTATAGTTCCATCTGCATGCTTCTTAACTTTGTAAACCCATTTGTTTCCAATCACTTTCTTACCATTAGGTTTTGGGACAAGTTCCCAAGTTTTGTTCTCTTCAAGAGCATCAAATTCTTCCTTCATTGCTACTTCCCATTGTCTCTTACCCTTTGCTTCATCATAGCTTTGAGGTTCTTCATCTTCCTTAACCATGTAAGCATAATTTTTCTGAGTCAAGTAAGAAGTGTCATATGAATACCTTGTAGGTTGATTCCTTATTCTGGTTGACCTTCTTGGTTCACACTCTTCATGTCTATCTGGATGTACTTCTTCATCAAATATTGGTCCATCTTCATTCCTTCTATATGATCCAACTCTTGATGTGCTTGCTTGCATATGTTCTTCATCTCCGTCTATTTGCATATGTGACTTACCTCTTGCACTCCTTCTTATCTCTTCTTCAAATGTTTCAAGCTCACATTCTTTATCTGCATACCAACTCTTCTGTTCATCAAAGGTCACATCTCTGGAAACAATAAAATATTTAGTTAAAGGACTCCATAGCCTATAACCCATTTGCTTTTCATCATACCCAATAAACACATATCTTTCTGCCTTTGGTTCAAGCTTATGTCTGAGTTGTGATGGTACATAAGCATAGGCAATTGACCCAAACACTTTACAATGGTCAAGTGTTGGTTTCTTACCCCACCAAGCTTCATAAGGGGTCATACCATTCAAAGCTCCACATGGTAACCTATTCACAAGGTATGTGGCTGTATTTACAGCCTCAGCCCAAAGATAATTAGGGCAATTCTTTTCCTTTAACATTGCTCTTGCAAATTCAACCAATGTTCTATTCCTCCTTTCTGCCACCCCATTATGTTGAGGTGTATACCTGCAAGTTATCTCTCTCTTGATACCTGCATTCCAAAGATAGTCATTAAATTCTTGGGAGAAGTATTCTCCCCCTCCATCAGACCTTAGCCTCTTGAGTTTGTGACCTGTAACTCTTTCTGCATAAACATGAAAATGTTTGAAGGCTCCAAAGACTTCTGATCTTTCCTTTAGTGTTGGAGTGATGGTTGGATGCACTCAGAAGATTGAGTTGGTACTGCTAATCCTGCTTTGCACCAGCCCTCTTTGATTTTTTTTTTTTTTTTTTTTTTTGTTTCTACTCCTTGATGATGCGATGAGGATTGAGCCTTGCGGAAAAATATAAGACTCTGCTCTAACTTTTCTGGAAAAAATTTCACCGAAATTTCACCAGACTGCCACTGTACTGTCACCGTAATTGTACCAGAATTGTACCGGAATGAACTATAATTTTGTTTATTATTACTTCAAGTGAACATACATGAAGTAAGTAAGTGACACATGAACTCTCTTAACTAACAGAGCTTTTTCTGAAGTTTAAGAAAAAACTTCTCTAGTTCAGACAGTCTCTTTTCGGTCAGACTTTGTGCAGTGTATAGATATCTTTTCCACCGGAAAGATTGATCAACTAAAAATAGAGGTGTTTAGCTATAGAGTGAGCTATCTCTCATACAAAGCTTCACATTACTCTGCGAGATCTATTTTGTTCTTCTACCGGAAAAATACTCGTTTACCGTAAGAACTGCAACAGTGAGCACTTTGACTGTAATTTCTTGAAATTGACTGAATCAAGTTGCTTCAAACTTTGTACGTTTGTGATATGCTTAGAGCTGAATCTATCAAGCTTTGAATCACTTGATTTGGTTCAGTAGATCCTGAGATATACTTCTTCAAGGTTGAGAGACTTGAAGATAATGACTCAGAGAATCACAGAGTAAATGAATGTAAGTATTTGTATTAGATCATGTAAATGTACATTTCCATTGGCATGATAAACATAGCTCAATGGTACTCAGAAGTGTAGGCTATAGAGTAGACCTCACACACTCAGTGATTGATACAGTAATGCTTCAGGATTATTGGAGCGCCTCGGGATGATTGAAGAACACACCGCGACATTTTTCTTGTAGCTTTTATAGGAATTGAGTGATGACTTGAATTAGAATTCGAATCAATCTCCTAAAATCTTTCACCTAAAAAAAATTGATTGAGATATTCTCTCGATCAATCAACCGCCTTTTCACGACTTCCAATTAATTTCGGCGTGATTGCATAATGATGCGCCAAGTCATTTATATTTTTTACAAGAGGTAAACTGGTAAGAACTCATAGGCATAAGTTCCTATGATCTTCGCGTCATGTATAGTCTTCAACGTAGATATCCAAGCCAAATGTGAAGGCTTGTATTGCACCAACAGCTCCCCCTCAAGCCAAACACTTTGGCTCAAGTCTTTAGCTCAAGTCTTTATCTTTAGTCTTCAATTATTTCCTGCAATCCAATCATGGATTTAAATCTGCATAGCTTGCTTCCATCCAGAGCTTTAGTAAGCAAATCTGCACATTGTATTTCAGTAGACACATAAGTCAACTGAATATCTTTACTAAGCAACTTCTCTCTCACATAGTGGTAATGAACCTCTATGTGTTTAGTTCTAGCATGATATATTGGATTTGCTGCAAGATGAAGAGAACTTGTATTATCTCCAAAGATAACTGGAGGCCTTGTGTATAAGCCTAATTCTGAATATAAAAGTTTTAACCATATGGCTTCTTGAGTTGCATTTGCTAGTCCTCTGTACTCTGCTTCAGTAGATGACAAAGCTACTGTGGGTTGTTTCTTGGATGACCAAGAAATTGGTTTATCACCTGCAAAACATATGTAACCAGATGTACTCCTCCTGTCATCCTTGCAACCTGCCCAATCTGCATCTGAATACACTTTAATATCAATATCTGATGTATAGGGAAAGTACAAACCATGGTTCTGAGTTCCCTTTAGATACTTCAAGATCTTCTTAGCTGCTTCTAGGTGAGGTACCCTTGGTTTGTGCATGAATTGGCTAAGCACACTAACACCATATGATATATCAATCCTGGTTAAGGTAGCATAATTTAAACTACCTACCAAACTTTGGTAACCTGTAATATCTTTGAGTTCTTCTCCTTCATGTGCACTGAGTTTGTGGTTGACCTCCATAGGAATGTTTGAGACTTTAGCTTCCTGCAAATTAAATTTCTTGACCATGTCCTGTATGTACTTCTTCTGAGTAATATAGATACCTGAATTTGTGTAGATCAATTCAAGTCCTAGGAAGTATTTCAATAATCCAAGATCATTGATCTTGAATTCCTTCATCATCTGTCCTTTAATGTGTCTAATTCCCTGAACATCATTTCCTGTAATAATGATGTCATCAACATAGACACATAAATATATTACTTCTGTACTGCTCCTTTTTATGAACAGAGAAGTGTCTGCTTTACTCATCACAAATCCTTGATCTTGGAGATATGTTGTCAACCTGTAATTCCATGCTCTAGGTGCCTGCTTTAAACCATACAGAGCCTTCTTTAATTTACAAACATGATTTACCTTATTGGGAATTTCATAGCCAGGTGGTTGTGCCATGTAGACTTCTTCAGATATCCATCCATTCAAGAATGCATTCTTCACATCCAATTGGTACATATTCCAATTCTTGGATGCAGCTACACTCACCATAACTCTGATAGTTGGCATCTTGGCCACCGGAGAAAATGTCTCCTCATAATCAATGCCTTGGGTTTGTGCAAAACCCTTGGCTACCAACCTAGCTTTATACCTGTTTATTGTACCATCTGAGTTCCTCTTGAGTTTGTAGATCCATCTGGATCCTATCACCTTCATAGACTCTTTCTTGGGTACTAAGTCCCAAGTGTCACTCTCTTTGAGAGCCTGCATTTCTTCATCCATTGCTTCCTTCCACTCTGGTTTAGTGATTGCTTCTTCAAATGTACCTGGTTCTTCATTCAAGAGATCCTTTGCAAGATATACAGAGTGCTTGGTTACAAGTGAAGTATCATACCCATACCTAATAGGTTTCTTCTTTTCTCTTGAAGATCTCCTCATAGCTTGAGTTGAGGATTCTGGATTATCTTCTAGTTGTTTCATCTTCATCTTCCCTTTGGATTTCCAGGCCTTGAACTCTTCAATGTTGATGGTGTCTTCCTCATCTGAGCTTGTGTCCTCTTTCTGAATTGGTTCTTGCCTGATAAGCTTGGGAAAGTCTTCTTCCATGTCATAAGGTAGACTAACCTTCCTGCACTCATTTTCATACCATGAATCATTTTCATCAAAGATGACATCTCTGCTTACCTTGAAGCCTTTGTTTGAGGGGTTGTAGAATCTGTACCCTTTCTGGTTCAAGTCATAACCAATGAAGATACACTTTTCAGCCTTAGGGTCTAGCTTTCCCCTTACCTGTGAGGGAATATGCACATATGCAACACACCCAAAGATTTTGCAGTGATCCAGAGGTGGTCTCTTACCATGCCAAGCCTCATAGGGTGTCATTCCATCAAGTGTCTTTGATGGCAACCTGTTAATTAAATATGTGGCAGTAGATACACTCTCTGCCCAAAGATAATTTGGCAACTTCTTTTCATTAAGCATAGACCTCACTGTTTCTACAATGAGTCTATTCCTTCTTTCAGCTACCCCATTTTGTTCAGGTGAGTACCTTGTAATAATCTCCCTCTTGATGCCTCTTTCCTGCAAGAAATCTTCAAAATCATTGGAGAAGTATTCTCCACCACCATCTGACCTTAGCCTCTTCAAATGTCTACCTGTTTGATTTTCAACTAATGCAAGATACCTTTTGAAACAATTAAATACTTCATCTTTATGTTTCATGAAGTATAAGACAGTCCACCTGCTATAATCATCAATAAAGGACACATAATACCTTGATCCAGATAAGGATGGCTCCTTGCTAGGTCCCCAAACATCTGTATGCACCAATTCTAGATAATCTTTATGCATGAAACCTTTCTTGGTATAAGGCAACCTGTGTGACTTACCGAATTGACAAGCCTCACACTTGTATATCATGTGTTGCTTGGATATATTAGGTATCCCAAGCACACATTGATCCCTGCACATTTGCTTTAAGGTCCTTTCTCCAATGTGACCTAACCTCTTGTGCCAAATCTCCAATTCCGATAGCGTTTGATCCTTGTAATTGTACAGAGCAATGTTTTTGGTGTCTTCAAGCTCAAAAGTAAATAACCTACCTGATTTTTCTCCCTTTGCTATTTTTCTGAATCCATGTTTTGGATCCTCCACATATGCTCCATGTTGTGTGAATCTGACCTGTAGACCTTTTTCCACAATCTGACCTACACTCATCAGATTCTTGGTGATTGTTGGAACATACAACACTCTGCTTAATAAATTCTGATTACCATCACTTGTTTTGACATTGCCTACTTTAATAACTGAATGTTTAGTGTCATCACCTGTCTGCACTTGATGTTTGCCCTTGGGTTCTTCCAAATCAGAAAGTAATGCAACATTTCCAGCTACATGATTAGAGCAACCTGAATCAATATAGAATAAGTGATCATCATTGATACCTAACTTAGATGTCATGTTCATGATCAACAAGGAATCATCTTGCTCCTCTGCATAATTGTTGTAGTCTTTCCTATTTCTGTATCCACCTTGATAGTTGCTATTGTGATTGTAGTTGTTGTTATAATTATTGTTGTAGCCATGGTAACCTTGAGATTGGTTAAATCTGCCTCTGCCTTGAGAGTATCCTCCTCTAGAGTAGCCTCTTCCTCTCTGATTCTTATAATTTCTGTAGCACTCATCTGTGGTATGGTTAGACAAGCCACAAATATTGCATGGAGATTGATTGTAGGATCTCCCCCTACCTGACTTACCTCCTCTGCTCCTTCCTCTAGATGATCTACCTCTCCCTGCATAGTTTGCTTGGGAGGTAGAGCCTTCTTCATCAACCTTCTTATTTTTGCCTTTGTCTTTTACCTTTTTATCAGTATAAAGGGCAGAAGAGTTGTTACCTTTTGATTGTTCTCCATTCTTTGTGATCTTTGCTTCATGTGTAAAGAGTTGTCCAATCAGAGTTGTTAGATCAGGTGCTTGGATGTCCATGTACAAGTCCATTGCTGTGGTAAAACTCTCCCACTTGTCATCTGCCTTTAGTCCATTGATCACTTGTCTGACTATTTGCTCTTCCTCAATTTCTTCTCCAACACTTGCAAGTTGATCTGCAATGTCCTTGACTTTGGTGACAAAATCTGAGACACATTGTTTTGATTGCTTTCTGAGAGTTGTAAACTCAATCCATAGCTGATTCTTTCTGGCCCTTGTGCTTGATGAAAAATATGTTGACAAGGTTTCCCAAGTCTCTTGGGAAGTTTTGCAATTCCTTACATGAGGTAGAAGGAAATCAGAAATAGAGTTTAGAAGATATGACCTTGCCAAAGCATCTTTTGCACACCATTGATTTAGCTTCTCATGTTCATCCTTTGTAGGTAGGCCTCTGGTCTTGAACGAGGGCAATTCCTCATCTCCTGATATGTATCCAAACAAGCTCCTTCCTTGTAGATAGGTCTTCATCCTTAGAGACCAAGCTTGGTAATTGTTCCTGTCCAATTTGTCAATGAATGAAGGAAAACCATCACCCATGATTACCTTATTAGCTCTGATACCACTGTTGGAGTGATGGTTGGATGCACTCAGAAGATTGAGTTGGTACTGCTAATCCTGCTTTGCACCAGCCCTCTTTGATTTTTTTTTTTTTTTTTTTTTTTGTTTCTACTCCTTGATGATGCGATGAGGATTGAGCCTTGCGGAAAAATATAAGACTCTGCTCTAACTTTTCTGGAAAAAATTTCACCGAAATTTCACCAGACTGCCACTGTACTGTCACCGTAATTGTACCAGAATTGTACCGGAATGAACTATAATTTTGTTTATTATTACTTCAAGTGAACATACATGAAGTAAGTAAGTGACACATGAACTCTCTTAACTAACAGAGCTTTTTCTGAAGTTTAAGAAAAAACTTCTCTAGTTCAGACAGTCTCTTTTCGGTCAGACTTTGTGCAGTGTATAGATATCTTTTCCACCGGAAAGATTGATCAACTAAAAATAGAGGTGTTTAGCTATAGAGTGAGCTATCTCTCATACAAAGCTTCACATTACTCTGCGAGATCTATTTTGTTCTTCTACCGGAAAAATACTCGTTTACCGTAAGAACTGCAACAGTGAGCACTTTGACTGTAATTTCTTGAAATTGACTGAATCAAGTTGCTTCAAACTTTGTACGTTTGTGATATGCTTAGAGCTGAATCTATCAAGCTTTGAATCACTTGATTTGGTTCAGTAGATCCTGAGATATACTTCTTCAAGGTTGAGAGACTTGAAGATAATGACTCAGAGAATCACAGAGTAAATGAATGTAAGTATTTGTATTAGATCATGTAAATGTACATTTCCATTGGCATGATAAACATAGCTCAATGGTACTCAGAAGTGTAGGCTATAGAGTAGACCTCACACACTCAGTGATTGATACAGTAATGCTTCAGGATTATTGGAGCGCCTCGGGATGATTGAAGAACACACCGCGACATTTTTCTTGTAGCTTTTATAGGAATTGAGTGATGACTTGAATTAGAATTCAAATCAATCTCCTAAAATCTTTCACCTAAAAAAAATTGATTGAGATATTCTCTCGATCAATCAACCGCCTTTTCACGACTTCCAATTAATTTCGGCGTGATTGCATAATGATGCGCCAAGTCATTTATATTTTTTACAAGAGGTAAACTGGTAAGAACTCATAGGCATAAGTTCCTATGATCTTCGCGTCATGTATAGTCTTCAACGTAGATATCCAAGCCAAATGTGAAGGCTTGTATTGCACCAACATTTAGAACATAAAGGGTTATCCACCTTATAGCATCATCAATAAACAAAACATAATACCTAGATCCATTTATTGAACCTTCTTTTGTTGGTCCCCATACATCTGTATGTATGAGTTCAAGCAAACCATCATGCTTGAAACCTTTCTTCTGAAATGGTTGTCTATGAGCTTTTCCCATCTGACAAGCTTCACACTTGTATATCATATGTTGATTCTTTACATTTGGTAGTCCCAATACAGATTGATTCTCCACCATAGTTTTGATTCCTCTTTCATTGAAATGTCCCAATCTTTTATGCCAAAGATCTAACTCTGTAATTACTTCATCACCATGTGTAATTAGGGCTTGACCAACATTTCCTTGCACTTTGAGAGTAAAAAGTCTACCTTCCTTCTTACCACAAACAATGGGTTTGTATGCATCCTCTGGATCTTCTACAAATACCCCTTCATTTGTAAATCTGACTTGAAAACCTTTTTCCACTATTTGTCCAACACTAATCAGATTCTTTGGTATTGTTGGAACATACAAAACATTTGTTAATAAATCAGCTCCACTCCTGCACTTCACCTTTCCAATTGAATGTACATTGTGTTTTGTATTGTCACCTGTTTGTACTGTATGACTTGAATTTCCTTCTTCCAATTCTGACAATAATTCTATATTACCTGATAAATGATTTGAACAACCAGAGTCAATATAGAATACCTTGAGATCCTCCTTCTCTGATGAACTAATTGAATTCATCATCAATGTTGTATGGTTGTCATTCTGTGTATCATTTGCATAATTGTAATATGTAGTGTTGTATGATTGGTTCTGATTCCAATTTCTTCCACCACCTCTACCAAAACTTCCTCTTGAATTATGTCTTCCTCTTTGAAATTGATTCTGAAACCTTCCACCTCTACCTCTGCCATTGTTGTTCTGATTTTGATTTGCTCCTTGTTGATTGTGCCAACAATCATATGCTAGATGATTGCTCAATCCACAAATCCAACATGTCTTCTTGTTATTGTTCTGATTACCTCTACCTCTTCCATTACCTCGACCTTTACCTCTGCCAAAACCTCTTCCTCTTGCATAATTTACTTGAGTTGTTGATTCTTCTTCATCCTTTGCTTTGCCTTTATCTCCTTTCTTTTTGTTCTTCACATACATTGCAGAACTTTGACCTTTGTCTCCATCTGACTTTAAGTCTTGCTCAAATGTGAGCATCAATCCAAGTAATTGATTTAATTCTGGCACATAATGATTTAATGAAAGTTCTGTTGAAAGTACAAAAGGCTTCCACCTTTCATCACCTCTTAATCCTGCAAGTAATTGAGCTATCAACCTATGATCTTCAATATCCTCATCAATAGATCCAAGGCTATCTGCCAAGTCTTTCATCTTAGTGACATAATCACTAATGTTCTGATTTTGCTTCTTCTTGAATGTGGTGAACTCTGACCATAAGCTAGCTTTCCTAGCTTTAGTAGTGTTTTGGAAGTGGTCTTCCAAAGCATTCCAAATATCTTCAGCTGTTTCTAAACCTCTGATATGTGGCAACAAGTGATCTGTAATAGTGTTGTATATATAAGCTCTTGCACTTGCATCTCTCTTCTGCCATAGCTTCAAAGCTTCTAACTCTTCCTTCCTTGGATGACTTTCATCTTCAAATTTAGGCTTCTCCTCTTCACCTGTCACATATACCATTAAGTCCTTACTCATAAGTAAGGCCTCCATCCTCATTACCCAAGCAGGATAGTTATCTCTGTCCAATTTGTCAATGGACACATGATCTGCCATGGTATCCTTGCTTCTGCTTCAACCTGTAAGTGTAAGGTTAAAGAATGATACCTTTTGTAGACTTTTACTCTTGGGAGCAACTTCGAAATACTCTTCTGATGAATTTTGGTTGTTGAACACCTCAGCTTCCTCCTTCTTTGATAAAGAACTCTTCAAATCTTCTTGTATCTGCACTCCTTTTATTCTCGAGGACCTTATCTGCTCTGATACCACTTGTTGGTGTGTAAAACACCACAAGAACTAAACTAATGTGGTATTAGAAGACCTCCATAACCACCATTAGCTTAGCAACACTCACATTATAAATCTTCATCTCTGAACTTAGTGAAAATCAAAACTTTACTTCATAGAAATCTGCGCCTTTTCTTCAATCCTTCAATCTGACCTGTATTAGCTCAATCTTTGCCAAATCTTTTGATTACTTGCTAAGAGAAGTTCTTGCTAGTGTTAAGCAACACATAACAAACAAAACTTTCAAGCAATAATTTCACAATCCTCTGATTTTGTATCAACCTTTATACTATGTCTGAAAACTGAAAATGTACTTCATCGATTTGACATACCTTCACTCTTAAACTGATTTCTCTGAGTACGCATCCCGTTTCTCAAAGATCTTTTGACCAAATGTAGTTGAGGATTATAGCTTTCCAACGAGCTATCACTTACAAAAAACTTTACACCATGCTTCGAGATCTGATCTTCAGAAGATCAGTCAAATGTGCGCCAGAAAAGTCATAACTGTCAACTAACTTTCATAGTCATATGAAATGACTTGAGACTCAATGTACAATAGGAATTAGACACAATGCTTCTACACAAACATGTGTTGATTATCAGAGAAGGTGTGTACAAAATGGCTTGGCCTAATTTTGCTCACAGCCATGGAAAACTCTATCAGACTCAGAAGTTTTCTCTCACCATCTCTCTCAGAAATTACACGACTTTTCTCTACTTCCTCAAAACTACAAAATTGAGTTCTCTCTACATATTTCTGACTCAAATTAACTTATATACCTATGGTTTACATTCATCTAGACTTGAACTCGTAAGTTCTAAAGATCAATTACAAATCTAGACTCTAATTTTGCACTAATTTACAATAGTGAAATTATCCCTTCACTTAGGCTTGATTTTCTGTAGGTCTTTCCTTCACTTCTTCTTTCCTCCATCATATGTCTCCATATGTCTTCATATATCAATGCCTAATTAGTGAGTGAAGCTCCAACATTGCTTTGGTTCCCTAGTCTTTGAGCTCTATGATACCATTAATTTGCAAAATGACCCGGCTTACCACATACAAAGCATCCATTTGAAGTAGGTTTTCCTCTTCCACCAAATCTTCCACCTCTTCCTCTATTTTTTGCTCTTCCACCTCTTTGACCTGCATTTTCTTATTGTCTTTGACCTCCTTGGTTGTTTTGATATCTTGCTCTTTCTCTTATTGCACCTCGGTTGTGCCTTCCTTGTCCTCTACCTACATACAACAATTGTGCTTGGCTATCCTTGACATTAAGACCACGAAGGTTCATCTCGTCTGTCACCATGAGAGTGATTAGTTGATCAAAATCAAGAAGATTATCTCACATACACTCAAGTTGTGAAGGCCCTCCATTTTTCATCATCCCTAAATCCATTTAGGGTGTGGGATACAAGATCGTCATCATCTAGGGCAAAATCGATTGACCCTACTGCATCTACAAGCTCTTTAACCTTTAATATGTAATCATTAGCACCTTGAGAGGGGCCTTTCCTAAGATTATTTAGCTCATTCTTGAGCTGAATTTTTCTAGATTTTGTGGAGGTTGAGTACAATCTCTCCAAGCACTCCCATACCTTCTTTGATGTATCCAAATCTTGAATATGTCCTATCATGGAGTTGCTAATATGCTGAGATAAAAATAATGACTCTTTTGTCGCTTTCATCCACCCTCTTACTACTCTTCTCTGGTCTTTGGTTTGATTTAACTCATCTTTATAGGGTTTTGGCCTTCCACCACTCACAAGCCCCTAAAAACCTTTCCCCATCAAAAAATTGCTTATTCTAAATTGCCATGGTTGGTAGTTTCCCTTTTCAAGCTTCTCAATCTGAGCATTGAGTTCAGCCATGGTGCCTTCTAGCTCTTTTGGACCTCCCCTTTGATGCAATGAAGTTGAAAAAGATGGCTTTTACCTCAAAAAATAGATCTAATCCTCTTGATGAAGTTTGTCTCTGATAGGAAGACTTATTTGCTTCCCCTTGTTGTTGATGTGCTCATTCTTTGCTTCTTTCCTCAGGTCTTTACTTAACTTGAGTAGCTTGTTCTTCTCTCTTTGATGCTCCACTTATAGCTCTAATACCACTATTGGAGGATAAACTCTCCTGTGTCCACAACGAAAGCAAATGAACCCTCCTAGGATCTTGAATTGTTTCTAACATAGGCTCTGTGTTTTATGTGTTTCTCTAAGTACATGCATAGAATGGAAATGAAACTCTACAAGCCCAAACAACACTTAAAACGCTTTCAAATGAGAGTAAAATCACTCCAGTCAGGTACTAGATGATGCCTCAACTAGCTACAATAACACACATAACTTGATCTCTTCATAGAGTATTAACTAACTACACAAACACTGTTCTGGAGATTTCTCTCCTCTTGTGAAGGCATTGGACCTTAGAACTATAGCACTCAAAGTAGAACATATAAGCTTTCCAAGAAAACAAAAATCCTTGCAAATGAATTCAGAATGAAGGATAAACAACAATTACAAGATCAGGGGGTCTCCCTAGATCATCTATAGAGAAAGAGTATGTAAAAGTGAAATTTTTGAAAAATATGCTGCGAATAGCTAGTAGGGGGTTTGCTTAAGCAAGAGAGTATCTTGGGCATGTATTTCCATGAATCTAAGTCATAATATAACTCATTAGAGGCTTTAAACATCTCATACCAACCTCTTTGACCAATCAAGAGCATATACATGTCAAAAAGTGAGGTCCAATCAAATCAAGAGGTGACCTACATCTTCTCTAATCAACTTCTTTCCATTATAGACATGATTTGATGCCTCCAACTCATTGAAATCAGCCACCTTTGATTGTGGATGATGTGGAAGGTTCAATTTGGGGCATTTTTCCACACTCGACTAAAATACAAAACTTTCAATAATTAATTCCACTGGAACTCAAATGATCTAATTATTGTGTCATTGGATCTAAGGAAAAAATCTTTACAGCCATTGATTTCATCTATTTTTGGGGTGCCAATTTTGTTCTCAAGGGGTGAGCTGCCACATGTCTTTTTCAGAAAACAAAAAAAAATGAACATTAATATAAAAGAGTTACAAACTAGGGCAAGTCCTCACCAAATACAAATAAGCACTACAAATCAAAGGGATGCAACCATAAGGAATCTCATGTTAGAGTACACCGACAACAATATAGATCTCTAGTTAGCAAGCTTAGAGTTCTAACTAGAACATGAGAGATACAGTCTTCTGGTAAAGCCTAAACAACATAATTGTTGCAATAAGTAGTTATTCTTCTATGATATAAGAATGAAATTGTTCTAAATCATAAGGTTGTCCACCTTCACACTTTCTCAAGTTGATCCACTAGGATAGTAGGGATATAGTTTGAGAGTGGTACATTTTTCAGTCCCTCTACCACTTGATTGAACTGGTTCGAGAAGCTTGTGTCTGTTCCTCAATAATAGGCTCATATACAATAA
Source organism: Ceratopteris richardii (assembly GCA_020310875.1). Taxonomy (NCBI): domain Eukaryota; kingdom Viridiplantae; phylum Streptophyta; class Polypodiopsida; order Polypodiales; family Pteridaceae; genus Ceratopteris; species Ceratopteris richardii. The sequence goes on from CM035409.1 coordinate 149,456,534, forward strand.
TATTTTTTAGCAGTCTCAACAAGAACATTAGTCTATAAGTCTAAAGCAATAGATTTCACAGTTTCCATAACCTTTGTGACCACACCATATGCTTGAGATGTCACCTCTTTCACTCGAAGGCACCATGCCCCCTACTTTTCCAATTGCATCATTGACCTACAAATATAGACAAGAGCATAAACATGGGACTAGTGAGTAACCCACACTATCAAAGACACCATGCACCTCAATTAATACAGAGAGTAAAAAATAAGGATGAAAATAACACTTCAAAACAATAAAAATAAGAACCAATTTTCATGAGGAAAAACTTTTATTTGAAAACTAACTTCTTCCAGAGAGCACATGTCATAATACACAGATAAATAAGATGTAGAATAACATATGAGACTTGGCATTTGATTGATACCATTTGTCAACTTGTTTGTATAACTCGAGTGGATACTAGAAATTATTCAACGGTAATTCCTCGACAGATGAAGAGTTTTCTATCAAGCAAGAAAAACATCAATGTTATGTGTTCCATATATATGGTCTTAGGAAAACTTCACCCATGTAAAATATCATCTAATTGAACCTCTCTGAATTGATTTTGGATGCAAACATATCATATAGTGAGAATCCAACTTCATTTATAATCAAAAAACAAAAATGATATCAATGAAGTGTCCAATGAATTAGGCAAGTTATAAAGAATCCGAGAGGTCAAGGAATGGATAGTTTGAAGGGTAGAACAACTCTCCTAAAGGCCTTCTAACCAAGTTTGACAATTATAGGTGGATCTGTCCTTAATTTTAGAACAAACTCAAAGTCAAACAAACAATAAGAAAGTAGAGCAGAAAAAAGTTCAAGAAAGAATCTTAGGTTCATATCATTCTAGAACCTTTGGGCATGTCATCAGTTAACAAATAGAGGAGAAAGATCTTCCACCTTACCACAAAAATGACAAGCCCATGTGTTAATATTCAATTGCATGGCCTTGCTTTGAGTCCTTAATCCTTTATGAATGATGAGCCACTTAACGACATTGTTTAATGGCCATGAAAAAGACCTAGAAAATTCTAAACCTTTATTTCCATTGACTCGGAGTCTAGTTAATTTTCCATCTTCTATTAAATTTGCCAATAATAGTAGTGATGGATATCCTTCTTTTCTTGTAATGAGTGTACATAGAGTCAATTACTTCAACAAGATCAAATTCTTTATGTGTAGTGCATGTGGAGGTTAGATCTTTTCTTGTTCTGAGTGTACATAGAGTCAATTACTTCAACAAGATCAAATTCTTTATGTGTAGTGCATCTTCTTGTGAACTATCAAAAATGGTGGGTGAGTTTAAGGAGAAGATGGCAATGCTAGAGGCAAGGAGAGGGATCTCGAGAAAGGAAGCTTGGCAGGATACAAAGACAATTGAGCCATTTGGAAGATAGAGTTTGCTAAAGAGGATTGACGTTGGTGAACCAACATAGGGGAGAAATCCAACTTGTTACTAAATCAAAGGTACATGGTAGGCATTGAAGGTTCTATGAGGATCTTGAAGGCCATCATGAACGTTTGTGAATAAGACTGGAAGCATGAAAAAGCACTCGGCATGCACATACATCAGGTATCATCAAACGTTAGCACATCTCATATCCTCACAATTGCATTGTTCATGAGAAATAGTTTTGAAGGTGCGTATGGAGCTAATAACTTTGGAGGTGCAAACAATTGTGGAAGGTGTGCAAGAGCTAAAGATATCAGGGTATTGAGCACAAGTGGAGTGATAAGATCCATCAAAAGAGTATATGATGAACATAGCTACACAAAGATAAATATTTTAGCACTCGAAGGTAGAGAATATTCAGGTCATGTGAAGAAAGAAGCCACAATCAAGTTTGCTACATATTGCTATCACAGACAAATCACCCTTGGAAGCCTAAGGATATCAAGACCAGTTCTTCTGTAGTCAAGATATTTGCAAGTATTAAATTCAATGGCAAACTGTAGAGTAGCAAATGTTTTCCATTGTTGATTGAACATCCAAATTTTCCCATGTGAGGTGCTTGTTGCTCATGAAGTATACAGATGCACATATGGTCGAGCTAGGAACAGATAGAGAGAAAGAGTAACAAATGAATCGATTGTTGTGAGTCTACTGTTTAGTTTTTTTAAATCTTTTATATATAAACTTTGGATATTGTGAAGAAGAAATTTCGACTATTTTTGTGAGAACTTTATTGCACAAATCTCACAAGGTTAGACATGTGTTATTGCATTATGGAATTCATATTATACTTGCTCTAAATTTTTGGTGACTTCCCTCATACATATATCTGTTGAGTGCATAGCAATATATACAAATTCTCATAGTTTTTTGTAGGTGTTACATTGTAATGTTTGATCCACTTAGTATCATATGTTGATCGACTATTTGAGCAATTCCAACGTTGTGTGAAAAGTTCCTCATCTTTTCTTTTTGCACAGCTTTGATGTAGTAAACATTTGACCATCATTTGAGAGTCATACATTGGATATGATATAGAGAAGTGTATGTATGTAATGGGTTTGTTGGTGTAATTCACAAGCCTACACATTTGGCTTGATGGATACATTAAAGTCCATACACATGGAAAAGCATAGGAACTGTTGATAGTGGTTAATTACCACTTTACTTCATTGTAAAATTCAGATTTGACTTGGAATCTTTTTTAAACACCTACCAAAAGAGATTCGTGGAAAACGTTAGATTTGATTGATGGAATATCTCCTAGCATATAGGAGCTTGATCATAGGGAGCCAAAAGTTTGAATTTGAATTCAAATTTCTACTCAATCACTATAAAAGTTGTCATAGAAAAGTCGTGATTAGATCTCATCACTCCCAAGCTTCTCATTACTGTTTCTGAGTGTGTGTGAGGCCTAAACTCTATCCCACACCTATCTACACCATGAGGCAATGATATTCATGCCAATGGATTTGTATACAAGTGTTCATTAATACATATATCTTCATTAGTCATTTTTGAGTTCTCTGTCATACTACTTGAAAGTCTGTCAACTTGTGAAGTGCATATCTCAATCACTTCTCCACACAATTCAAAGATTCAAAGCTTATAGGATTCAGCTCAAAGTTATCTACATACTGTCAAAATTTTAAGAGATTCTATTCAGCCATTTCAGAGAAAAGTTCATCGAGGTGATCATTGATCAATGTCTACTACAGTCCTAAAAAATCGGGGGTAAAGTTTAATTTGCTAAAGTGATTTCTCTGAGCATAGTTAATCTTTTTATATCATTCCACTTGGAATAGTTAGCTTGCTAAGCTAATTAGATACCCCTAAAAGGAATTTTCCCAATTCCTATTGTGCTGGTCATACTGAGCAAAAGATCTAGCAGGTGTGAAGACATAAAGAGAAGGTTTTCTTTAGATTTTGAGTTTCAAAGTTATGTGTTTTGGTTCAATCATTACACACATCCAAAGTACATAGGCCATTTTATGGTTTCATTGGAAAGCTATGGTGGTCTATGTATCAACTCTAAAGCATCAGAGGGCTGGTACAAAGCAAGATTTGGCAGTACCTACTCAATCTCTTGGAGTGTCCATCAATCTTTCCCAACAGTGGTATCAGAGAAAACTAAGGTAAAATGGGAGATGGTTTTCCTTCATTTATTGATAAATTGGACAGGAACAACTATCAGGCATGCTCTCTAAGGATGAAGACCTACCTACAAGGAAGGAGTCTCTATGGATACATCTCAGGAGATGAGGAATTGCCCTCATTTAAAACAAGAGGATTGCCAACAAAAGAAGAACATGAAAAGCTCAACACATGGTGTGCAAAGGATGCATTAGCAAGGTCTTATTTACTCAACTCCATCTCTGATTTTCTTTTGCCACACATTAGGAACTGTAAGACATCCCAAGAGACTTGGGAAACCTTGTCATCTTACTTCTCTTCCAACACAAGGGCTAGAAAAAATCAGTTATGGATTGAATTCACCACATTAAGGAAGCAACCTAAGCAAGCTGTTTTAGAGTTTGTGACCAAGATTAAAGATGTAGCAGATCAGTTAGCAAGCATAGGAGAAGAGATTGAAGAAGAGCAGATTGTAAGGCAAGTGATCAATGGGATCAAAGCTGATGACAAATGGGAAATCTTCACCACTGCCATGGACCTTTACATGGATATGTAGATTCCAGACCTTACCACTCTCATGGGACAATTATTCACTCATGAAGCAAAGCTCAACAAGAATGGAGACACATCCAAAGGTAATAAATCTTCTACCCTATACACAGATAAGAAGTCTAAAGATAAAGGCAAGAACAAGAAGGTGGAAGATGAAGGCTCTACCTCCCAAGCAAACTATGCAGGGAGAGGTAGATCATCAAGAGGAAGGGGCAGAGGAGGTTAGCAAGGTAGGGGGAGATCCTATAACTCCTCACCATGCAAAATTTGTGATTTATCAAATCATACTACAGATGAGTGTTTCAGGAACTACAAAAATCAGAGAGGAAGAGGATACCAAAGAGGTGGATACTCACAGTCAAGAGGTAGATTCAACCATCACCAAGGCTACAACAACAACTAAAACAACAATTACAATGGAAACTACCAAGGAGGATTCTAATCCAGAAAGAACTACAACAACTATACAGAAGAGAAAGATGACTCTCTTCTGATCATGAACATGACTTCAAAACCAGGTACTAGTGATGACCACCTATTCTACATTGACTCAGTATGCTCAAATGATGTGGCTGGCAATGTAGCACTACTCTCTGATCTTGAGGAACCAAAAGGTAAGCATCAAGTCCAAACAGGTGATGACACCAAGCACTCAGTAGTTAAAGTTGGAAATGTTAAGACTTGTGATGGAAATTAGAACTTGTTGAGTAGGGTACTCTGTACCAACCATTACCAAAAATCTGATGAGTGTTGGATAGATTGTGGAGAAAGGTTTGCAGGTTAGATTCAACCAATTTGGAGCATTTGTGGAGGATCCTGAGCAGGGATTCAAGAGGATTTCTAAATGAGAAAAATCAGGTAGAGTTTTCACTTTTGAACTAGAAGACACAAAGAATATTGCACTATACAGTTATAAAGATCAAACACTTTTAGAGCTTGAGATTTGGCACAAAAGATTAGGGCATATAGGAGAAAGAACCTTGAAACAGATATGTAGGGATCAATGTGTTATTGGAATACCCAATGTTTCCAAACAACATATGATATATAAATGTAGTGCTTGTCAATTTGGGAAGTCTCACAGGTTACCCTTCTCAAGGAAAGGCTACATGCATGAGGACTACCTAGAACTTGTTCACACAGATGTATGGGGACCAAGCAAAGACCCCTCAATCTCAGGATCAAGGTACTATGTATCTTTCATTGATGATTATAGTAAGTGGTCTGTATTGTACTTCATGAAGCACAAGGATGAGGTGTTTAATTGCTTTAAAAAATATCTTGCACTAGTTGCAAATCAGACAGGAAAGAACTTGAAGACACTAAGGTCAGATGGAGGAGGTGAGTACTTCTCCAATGAATTTGAAGACTTCTTGCAGGACAGAGGCATCAAAAGAGAAACTACCACAAGGTACACTCCTGAACAGAATGGGGTAGCTGAGAGAAGAAATAGGTTGATTGTTGAGACAGCTAGGTCTATGTTGAATGAAAAAAAGTTACCTAATTACCTATGGGCAGAGAGTGTTTCTACTACCACTTACCTCATAAACAGGTTACCATCTAAGTCCCTTGATGGGATGACACCCTATGAAGCATGGCATGGGAAGAGACCCTCACTAGACCATTGCAAGATATTTGGATGTGTAGCATATGTACACATTCCTTCTCAAATAAGAGGTAAGCTAGACCCAAAGGCTGAAAAGTGCATCTTTATTGGATATGACCTAAATAAAAAAGGTTACAAGTTTTATAACCCTTCCAATAAGGGATTCATGGTGAGTAGAGATGTTGTCTTTGATGAAAATGATTCTTGGTATGAGAATGAATGCAGGAAGTTTAAACTACCCTATGACTTGGAAGAAGAGTTTCCAAATCTTTCTAAGGAGGAACCTACTCAGAATGAAGACTCAACTTCAGATGATGAAGATGTTATCAACCTTGAAGAGTTTAAGGCATGGAAGTCCAAGGGCAAAGTCAAAATGAAGAAGCTTGAAGATATACCTAAATCTTCAAATCAATCAATCAGAAGATCACAAAGAGAGAGCAAAAAACCTATCAGATATGGGTATGATACATCTCTTGTTACTAAACACTCTGTTTATCTTGCCAAAAATTTTATGAAGAAGCCATAACCAAGACAGAATGGAAAGAAGCTATGGATGAGGAGATTGAAGCACTCAAGGAAAGTGATACATGGGAGTTAGTACCCAAGAAGGAATCCATGAAGGTAATAGGTTCCAGATGGATCTATAAACTTAAAAGAAATTCTGATGGCTCAATTAATAGGTACAAAGCCAGATTGGTAGCCAAGGGTTTTTCACAAACCCAAGGCATTGATTATGAAGAGACATTCTCTCCTGTGGCCAAGATGCCAACCATTAGAGTGTTGGTAAGTGTGGCTGCATCAGAAAATTGGAATATGTACCAATTGGATGTCAAGAATGCTTTCTTGAATGGATGGATTTTAGAAGAGGTGTATATGTCACAACCTCTTCGCTATGAGGACCCTAAGAAGGTAACACATGTTTGCAAATTGAAAAAGGCTTTATATGGATGAAAGCAGGCACCTAGGGCATGGAATTATAGGTTAACTACATACCTCCAAGATGAAGGTTTTGTCATGAGCAAGGCAGACACTTCACCATTCATCAAGAGAAGTAATTTAGAGGTAATATACCTATGTGTTTATGTTGATGACATCATACTTACAGGTAATGATGTGAATGGAATCAAAAAAATCAAAAGCCAGATGATGAAGGAGTTCAAGATCAATGATCTTGGTCTACTAAAGTATTTTCTTGGACTTGAGTTAGTCTATACTAACTCAGGAATATACATTACTCAAAAAAAGTACATACAGGATATGTTGAAGAAGTTTCATTTGCAGGATGCCAAAGTAGCAAGTACTCCAATGGAGGTAAACCCAAAACTAAGTGCACATGAAGGTGATGAAATTAATGACATTACATGTTATAAAAGTATGGTGGGTAGCTTGAACTATGCTACCTTAACAAGGATAGATATTGCATATGGAGTTAGTGTGCTAAGTCCATTTATGCACAAACCAAGAGTACCTCATTTAGAAGCTGCTAAAAGAATAATAAAGTATCTCAAGGGTACACAACATCATGGTTTGTATTTCCCTTACACTTCAGATATTAATATCAAGATCTATTCAGATCCAGATTGGGTAGGATGCAAGGATGATAGGAGGAGCACTTCTGGATACATTTCATTTGCAGGTGACAAACCAATTTCATGGTCTTCAAAGAAGCAACCTACTGTTGCTATGTCTTCTACAGAAGCAGAGTACATAGCACTGGCTAATGCCACACAAGAAGCCATATGGATTAAGCTTTTGTATACAGAATTGGGTAAATATACTAGGTCACCAATAATCTTTGGAGATAATACAAGTTCACTGCACCTTGCAGCTAATCCTATCTATCATGCTAGGACCAAACATATAGAGGTTCCTTACCATTATGTGAGAGAGAAGTTATTAAACAAGGACATTCAACTAACCTATGTATCAACCAATATGCAAGGTGCATATTTGTTGACTAAAGCTTTGGATGGAACCAAACTTTGTAGGTTCAAATCAATGATTGGATTGCAGGATATACACGAAGATTGAAGATGAAGACCAAGCCAAAATTTTTGCCTTGAGGGGGAGCTTTTGGTGTAATTCACAAGCCTACACATTTGGCTTGATCGATACATTAAAGTCCATACACATATGGAAAAGCATAGGAACTATTGCTAGTGGTTAATTACCACTTTACTTCATTGTAAAAGTCAGATTTGACTTGGAATCTTTGTAAACACCTACCAAAAGAGATTCGTGGAAAACGTTAGATTTGATTGATGGAATATCTCCTAGCATATAGGAGCTTGATCATAGGGAGCCAAAAGTTTGAATTTGAATTCAAATTTCTACTCAATCACTATAAAAGTTGTCATCGAAAAGTCGCGGTTAGATCTCATCACTCCCGAGCTTCTCATTACTATTTTTGAGTGTGTGTGAGGCCTACACTCTAGCCCACACCTATCTACACCATTAGGCAATGATATTCATGCCAATGGATTTGTATACAAGTGTTCATTAATACATATATCTTCATTAGTCATTTCTGAGTTCTCTGTCATACTACTTGAAAGTCTGTCAACTTGTGAAGTGCATATCTCAGTCATTTCTCCACCAAATTCAAAGATTCAAAGCTTTTAGGATTGACATTATCTACATACTACCAAAATTTGAAGAGATTCTATTCAGACATTACAGAGAAACATTCGTCGAGGTGATCAGTGGTCAATGTCTACTGTAGTCCTAAGAAATCGGGGGTAAAGTTTAATTTGCTAAAGTGATTTATTTGAGCATAGTTAATCTTTTTATATCATTCCACTTGGAATAGTTATCTTGCTAAGCTAATTAGATATCGGTAAAAGGAATTTTCCCAATTCCTACTGTGCTGGTCATACTGAGCAAAAGATCCAGCAGGTGTCAAGACATAAATAGAAGGTTTTCTTGAGATTTTGAGTTTCAAAGTTCTGTGTTTTTGTTCAATCATTACACACATCATTTCCAAAGTACATAGGCCATTTTATGGTGTCATTGGAAAGCTAAGGAGGTCTACTTATCAACTCTAAAGCATTAGAGGGCTGCTACAAAGCAGGATTTGGCAGTACCTACTCAATCTCTTGGAGTGTCCATCCATCTTTCCCAACAGGGTTTACTATGAATTGAACACAAAAACAAATATATGGGAGACAAAGTCACTAAACAATAAGCTTTGCTTAGAAAAGTAGGAGACGCATAGCAAAAACAATTACAAAACTTACAATGATTTGAAAGTTATGCCTTAAGGGATATTTATTTTGACATTTGAACATAACTCATGAGGATTAGGTTTTTATTTGATGAGAAAGAATAGTAAA
>CM035409.1:149475639-149483139 GCA_020310875.1 Ceratopteris richardii
ATGGAGTCAAAGCTTGCTAGATTTGTGGTAAAACTAATCATTTAGCTCATGATTGTTGGTGTAATAATCAGAATGGTGGAGTATATAATCAGAACTTTAATTCAAGAGGAAGAGGTAATAGAAATCAGAGAGGTGATTTCAGAGGTAGAGGTAGTAGAGGTTTCTTTGGAAGAAATGCAGGTAGAGGCTTTCAAATTCAATCCTACAATAATACCTACTACAATTATGCTTCAGATGAGAAGGAGGATTCAACCTTAATTATGAATGCAACTTGTGAAAGATAAAGTGAAGATCAAAGAGTCTTCTACATTGACTCAGGCTGTGGCAATCACCTGAGTGGTAACATTGCTTTGATGACTGATTTGGAGAATGAGGTGAGCAATCATGTGGTTCAAATAGGTGATAACACAAAGCTTAATGTGAAGTGCATTGGATCAGTAAAGGCTAAGGATGGAAGCACTCTGATCTTCCTTTGACTTTGTCTTTGGGTGCAATCTTTGCATCTCCTTTTGATGTCATCATGGTTGTCATGCTTCCTTTTTTCTTCATGCCTTCTTTTGTGCATCATAGTTGATCCTTGCCTTCTAAGAACTCCTTCAATGTAGGTGGCTCCTCCTAGTGCTTTGATTTACCTTTGGTGGCTGTTCTTGCTCTTTCTTTGAGCTCTTCTAAATCTGAAATTTGTGTTGGCTCCACTTTCTATTCTTTGGATTCTTCTCGGATCTTCCAATCCTTGCAAGCTAACTCCCCCTTGCGTCATAATCTTTACTTCATTTTTCATGGCTGATTTTAGACCTGCAAAATCAACAATGGGCTGATCATACATGAACTCTTTCATGAGTCCTCTTCATGTGAAGCATTTCTAGCTTCCACATCTTCCAAGCTTTCTTCATCACCTACAAAACAACACAAGAAATGTGAATGTGATCAATGGTGCCTCTTGTTCCTCACAAGGGTTGCCATTCCTCTTGGTATGGTCTTGATGGAGAGTGTTAATCTCCAAAATAACAAGCTACTCTTGAATTTAGAACACCTATATATCAAGAGTAACTCAAAACCTTCACTAATTTGGAGGCTCAATGGAAATTTTTGATAAATTGTGAAGAAGAAGACTCTACAGAACGTCTACTGCACATAACTCTCTCATTGACTTATCAAATGTGTAAAGTTTCTGATAAAACTTTGCACAAGGTGTCGCCTATAGTTTGCACACCTACTCCAAGTTAAATCATTTCAAAATACTCAGTAGATCTTTAGAAATGAACTTAACAAGTCACCTATGTCTACAACTGTTCTTCTGAGAAGTCGATTTAGACACCCATAACTTCTAACACTTGGTTATCTCAATCTAGAATCCGTTTATGCAAATGCTTTTTGCCATAGGTAGCTTACCTTCCAACTTAAAGGATGAGTGCTTGCTTGCTCAAAAATTTAAACTGTGGAAGGAGAACTAACCAAAACATTAGCATCGAATTTTGCACCTCCTGTAACTTCTCTTGTTTCCATTTACACATGTAAATGTTCCTACAGTCATGGCATGAAAAACAGGATTATCAGCTAGATACAATGAACTCATGTTATCTCCATTAATAGTGGGTGTACGCTTAATGATGTCAAAACTCTTCATCATAGTCTTAAGCCATATCAGTTCCTTTGCAGCTTCCACCATACCTTTATATTCTGCTTCTGTAGATGACAAAGCAACTATGTATTGCTTCTTTGAACACCATGAAATTAACTTATCTCCCACATAACACAAGTATCCATAAGTTGATCTCCTATCATTAGGACTTCCTGCCCAATCTGCATCACTATATATCTTGATGTTTGTATCTGATGTAAAACCATAATACAAACCCTCTTTGAGTGTACCCTTAATGTACCTCAACACTCTTTGACCTGCAATCCAATGTTCTTTCCTAGGACAATGCATGAATTGAGACAATACTCCAACTGCATATGACAAGTCAGGCCTAATTAAAGTAGCATAAATCAGACTACCAACCAAACTTTGATATAGCTTCATATCCTTGAACTCTTTTCCTCCATATCTGCTTAATTTGTGATTCACCTCCATTGGAGTAGGTGTTACCCTGCAATCATTCATTTTAAACTTGATCAAAAAGTTCTTCAAATACCTTTCTTGAGTTACATACACTCCATGTTGAGTGTATGAGATCTCCATGCCCAAGAAATATGACAAGTCTCCCAAGTCACTGCTTTTGAACTCTTTCTCCATTTGCTTCTTTAGGCTTTGAATGCCATTCTCATCTGTTCTTGTAAGAATTATATCATCAACATATATGCACATGTAAATGAACCCATCATCACTTGCTTTGATACGCAAGCTACTATCTGCCTTTGATATTTGAAATCCAAGTTTAAGAACTTCACAAGTCTATAATTCCATGCCCTTGGGGCCTGCTTCAAACCATACAAAGCTCTCTTGAGCTTACATACATATTCTGGATACCTTTTATCTCTGAATCCTTGTTGTTGCTCCATGAAAACATCATCTGAAATATAACCATTTAGAAAACCATTCTTCACATCTAGTTGACATAATTTCCAACCTTTACATGCAGCAATGGCTATGAGTGTCCTGATAGTTGTCATCTTTGCCACAGCACTATAGGTTTCATCATAATCTACACCATATGTCTGAGCAAACCCTTTCACAACAAGTCTAGATTTATATCTATATACACTTCCATCCGCAAATCTCTTTGTCTTGTAGACCCATTTGCATCCAATAATCTTCTGACTATTTGGTTTAGGAACCGAATCCCAAGTCTCATTCTCCATCAATGCATCATACTCTTCCTGCATAGCTTTCTCCCAATTTTCCTTGCCTTTTGCCTCTTCATATGTAGAAGGGTCTTCATCTGCCTTTATCATATAAGCATAATCTTTGGTAGCCAAAAAAGGAGTGTCATAACTATACCTTGTAGGTTGCCATTTGTGTCTTGTTGACCTTTTGAGTTCTCCACTTCTTGAGGTTTCTCGTTCATCACATTCTGGATCAAACCTTCGCACTTCTTCTACTTCAACCTGTACTTCATTGTTCTTCTCTTCATCAAATATCTGAACCTTTGATTTACCTTTCTTTTGATCCACAATTTCTTCATCACCTGCATAAATATTGATTGTACCTGCATACCAAGTACCTTGCTCATCAAATATAACATCTTTAGACACAAGGAATTGTTTTGTGGATGGACTCCACAACCTATATCCCATCTCCTTATCATCATATCCAATAAACACATATCTTTCAACTTTAGGCTCCAATTTATGCCTCAATTGAGATGGCACATATGCATATGCCCAACATCCAAATACTTTGCAATGATCTAGAGTAGGTCTCTTACCCCACCATGCCTCATATGGTGTCATACCCTGCAAAGCTTTACATGGTAATCTATTAACCAAATAAGTAGCTGTATTTACAGCCTCAACCCACAAATAATTTGGGCAATTTTTCTCCTTCATCATGGATCTTGCAAACTCAACAAGAGTTCTATTCCTCCTTTCTGCTACACCATTTTGTTGAGGAGAGTACCTGCAAGGAACCTCTCTCTTTATACCTACATTCCAGTGATTTGTCTTACCACAAATCCAGCAAGCGTTAACTCCATCTTTATTACTCTAGCCTCTTCCTCTACCTTTGCCACCTCCTCTTCCTCTTAGGAAGTTAGCTTGGCTAGTTGTGCCTTCATCTTCATTTGCTTTTTGCTTCCCTTTGCTATTCTTCTTCTTATCCTTTGAATACATTGCTTGACCTGCACTCTTATCACTTTCACCTTTGACATCCTGCTCAAAGGTTAGCATATGTCCTAGCAACTGATTTAAATCAGGAGTGAAATGATCAAGTGATAATTCAGTAGAAAAAATGAATGGCTTCCATTTGTCATCACCTCTCAAACCTATAAGGATTTGCCTTACCAATTTATCCTCCTCAATGTCTTCATCAACTGCTCCTAATGCATCTGCAATGTCCTTCATCCTTGTTACATAATCTGAGATGGATTGAGAGGCCTTCTTCTTGAATGTAGTAAATTCTGCCCACAAGGATGCCTTCCTTGACTTTGTGGTGTTTTGGAAATGCTCCTCCAAAGCATTCCATATATCACTTGCACTTTCAAGACCTCTAATGTGAGGTAGCAAGTAATCATTAACTGCCATATAGATAATGCTCCTGGCTTGAGCATTTTTCTTCATCCAAGTCTTCAAATCTGATAATTCCTCCCTAGTTGGAACACTAGGATCTCTTAACTGAGGCTTTTCCTCTTCACCTGTGATGTATCCTATCAAATATTTGCTCATAAGGTGAGCTTCCATCCTCATTGACCATGCTTGATAGTTCTCTCTATCCAACATCTCTATTTGAAGAGAATCTCCCATCCTTTCTTCACATGTATATTGAATTCTTCAAACTTTGTGAGTAATAGATGTACCTTTACTTCGAATGATACTCCTTTTTTCTTCCTTGATGTCATATGGTCTCCGTCTCAAGCTTTGCTCTCAAGCTTTCACCTTCTTAATCTTTAATTGTTGAATTCTTTATGTCTGTAGCAGTCGGAGTCCTCCTTCCTTCAATTTTGATACAACCTGCTCTGATACCACTGATGGAGAGTGTTAATCTCCATAAGAACAAGCTACTCTTGAATTTAGAACACCTCTATATCAAGAGTAACTCAAAACCTTCACTAATTTGGAGGCTCAATGGAAATTTTTGATAAACTGTGAAAAAGAAGACTACAGAAAGTCTGCTGCACCTTGTGCAAAGTTTTATCCAATGTGTAACGTTTTTTATAAAACTTTGCACAAGGTGTCCTCTATAGTTTGCGCACCTCCTCCAAGTTAAATCATTTCAAAATACTCAGTAGATCTTGAGGAATGAACTTAACAAGTCACCTATGTCTAAAACTATTCTTCTGAGAAGTCGATTTACACATCGATAACTTCTAACACTTGGTTCTCTCAATCTAGAAGGCCTTTATGCAAATGCTTTTAGCCATAGGTAGCTTACCTTCCAAATTAAATAATGAGTGCTTGGTTGCACAAAACTTTACACTGTGGAAGGAGAACTGACAAAAACATTAGCATCAAATTTTGCCCTCCTGCAACTTCTCTTGTTTCCATTTACACATGTAAATGTTCCTACACTCAATTCTCTCAGCCTGATCACAATTAGAAGCTGAAAATTTGTACAGAGGTCAACCAACTATAGAATTAGACTTGTACAAAAGCATTTCACAAAACATTCAACATAGAAGGAGAATATTCAGAAAGATCGGATGCAACATTTTTCCATTTCTGAGAAATTTACATCTAAGTGATGAGAGAGATTCTACTCACTTCTAAAATGTCTATTGACATCGAATTCTCCTCAAAATTTATTCTAACACATTCTCTCTCTCTCTTTGCCTCAACATTTTCTTTGTATATATAGGCAAATATTTACAAGCTCATGACCATACAAAAGTATATGATGAACTGACTCTAAATTAATGTACATATGTATACACATCTTCATCTTCTGGATATGCACTTCCTTCATGCTTCACAACTTGGTCTTTTCTTCAGTCCTTGACTTCCAAGCCTTCATCAAAACTTCAATTGTTGATTGCCCTGCACCAACAGGTCTTACTTTCCCTCACATAGGCTTGCCATTCCTCCTTGAATGGTCTTACTTGCCATAGGCTTGCCATTCCTCTTGGGATGGTCTTACTTGCCTTCACATTAGCTTCCACTCCTCTTGGAATGGTCATACTTTTCTTTAATTTGGCTTGCCACTCTCTTTAGGTGGTCTTACTAGCCACACCCTTTTCACAATACATTCACATGATTTATGCTTGGAACTTACCACCACACACAATGTGGATTTTTCTTACCCTTTACATCAGCCCTTACCATTGCAAATTGAAGTCTTTTACCTTCTTCATGTCACACTTATCATGAGTGACTCCTTCTAACTTGCCATGTGCTTGTTGCTCCTTGCAACCTTGGGGGGTGTCTTCAAGTCCGTGAGTAGTCAACACTTCATGGCAGCCCTTACCTTGGAGTCTTCTACTCCTCCTTTGTTACTCTTCAAGAGTCTTCTTATGGATATCCTTGCCTTGGCCACCTTCAGCTTGGGTTCTAATCTTCAAGCCTTCAAACTTTGAAGTGTCTAGCTTGGGCTCCTTCCTTCACTTTGGTTCCAAGCCTTGCATCCCTTCTTCATCCAAGCTTTGTTCACCTAGCTTTGGCTTATATAAATAGGAGCATTGCATCCACTTGATGTATCTAAACTCAAGAATCAAATGCTTTTAGTTATCATAACTTAAGCATACAAACTTGCTTTTGCACAATTTACCTCAATGGGTTTTATCCACAACAAGATACATCCACAAATTTCATACATGGCAGCCTTGCATCTTACCAATCTTCATGGCATCCAAGCACATGTAACTTCAGCTCATCTATGGCTGAACATGACCAAACTTTAGTGCTTCAATTTAACACTAACAATCACATATAATAATACATGCAAATCATCAATCATTTGAGCTTATCTTCAGCCCACTTTATGCCGATTTATATGGCTGCATAAACTTGCAAATTTTCAGCTTGTATAGGCTTTATAAAATAGCCTCATACTCATCCATACATTATCAAACATGTGTATATAAACTCCTTGACCACATGTGCATGCATTATTTCATTTTTGACATCAATCATCAACTCTAAAATCAACTTATATTCAGCCTACACATAGCTGTCCACAATTGTCATACAATTTGAGCATAACTTTCACAAGCATGCATACATAAGCATATCCATTGCATGAGCATATAATGCTATCATCAAGAATACATAAAATCTTCAAACTTCAGCCATGTACATAATCATAACTTGCACTTCATTCAATTGAGTGCAACATTTCAAACATGCTTACAATCTTCACATGCAACTATATCTAGTTGCTCATCCAAGATTCTTTGCTTGAATCTTCATCTCCTTCTATGGGCTGCTCATAAATCCTCAATAAAGTGATTAGTATCACTTATAGCATGACTCAATGACAACATATGTACTAGAGAGTAGGACAAGAGAGTGTATCACTTCAAATAGCATAAAGCAACAAAATTCTCTTACATACCAAAAGCTTCATCGCCATAGCTTTCTAATGAGCATGATAGCTCCAAGCTTTCCTTTGCCATCTCGGCATCTTCTTCAAGATCTCTTTGTGTATCCATGGACTCCACTCCCAATACTCTGCAACCAAAGCTCTGATACCAAAATGTGGAGAAATTTCACTCCAATATACTCCAATACACTCAATGGAAGTTAGAGAACCTCTTCTAGAATCTGCCCTATAAGACACATGCTTACTAAAACCTGATTCTGTCACAATCCAGAGGTCCAATGACTCTGAAAATTGGTCCACACATCATAGACACTTATACCTTTCTAAAAAGCTATCGAAAACTCCATTTAGAGTTCATTTGACTA